>VXBZ01003019.1:125774-204832 GCA_013399135.1 Heliornis fulica
TTTATTTAAAAATCTCCAGTGGTAGCTGCTTCCCCTGATGGGAATTGGCTCTGCAAGCAAGGCACAAAAGCTGGGATCTTGCCATTGCTGGAGAGCAATGCTCTTTTCTTCATTAGCGGACAATAAGCCACATTCAAGACATGCTAGAGTTGGAAGACAAGCAGCCAAAGCAGAGAAATTCAAAGTGAGGACTGGTGCTTGGGAGCCTGGTGTTTGCACTTGCCTGCAAGGCACAACTGAAGATGTGGCTATTGTTTGCAAGTGCTCTCAGTGCTAGTGGGGATTTTGATGCAGAGATGGTTTTAATTGACACCTGTGATAATTGCTGGCCCTTAGCAGGCAGAAATTCTGCTAGACTGGGGCTAATGGGTGGGGGCTAAAGGCAGGGGACACCTGGGAGGAGATGGCATTTTTTTATGGTGGTAAGGGAAGTTTAGGGACAGTTTGCATGCAGTCACCAAAGAGGAGTGTGAGGGGGCTGAAGGCTATCTTAAGAAAGGAATTTGGTTCTTGTGCCATGTAGGGAAGAGGGATCTAAATGCCTGTAGCCCTACCTGTGTTCCTTCTCTGTCCCAGTTCTGTGCACCATCAGCTGATCCCTGTCCCACAACCATATCTCACCTACTCAAAGGATACAGGCACAGCTCTGCTGAAAAAAAAACATGACTAACCACTCAGCATGTGCCCAAAGGCAGGTTTCTTGACTCTGGCAGAGAACAAGTGAAATTTTCTGAAGAGAATGAGTGCAGGACTTGTCTACTGTGTCCCAATACCTAGATGTTCTCCTGGCTAGAACCTCTCCTGATCCATGTCTGCTTGGGAGAGGCATGGCTCACCAAAGCCTTGGAGGAAGTTAGTTCCTCACCTGTAGCATCCCACCACAGTGCCATGTGCTGTGGAACAAGGCAGCAGGTCTGCAGGGCAGCTGTGGAAGGGTGCTGGCTCACCCCAAGCTGGCTATGATCCTCCAGTAAGAAGCCAGCACACTGATGGCACCATGCTGGGTGTCCTCAAAACCCCTCAGACCAAAGTATTTTGCATTGTGTATGTGTGTGTTGATCTAAAGCCCAGTTTTCCTATTGTTTTCAGTGGCATTTGGCTTGGGCCACAATTCCCTGAATCAACACAGCGCTGAGCCTGGCAAGTCAAAGGCACTAAAGCACCTGATTAAAACAAGGCTTTTTTAAAAGTATTCCCTGCAGGTGAATTCTAGAGTGGGGTTTAGAAAGACAAAACGCTGTCACTTCCATGAAGCTTCTGCAAATCCTGATATGCTTTGGAGATCACCTGGTTGTGGGCTCTAAAAGTAAACCCTCGTCCAAACGAAATACCAAATATTCACACTGGGAACAACAGGCTGTGTTCCTTCCTTGATTTATTGGGATAATGGAGTTCACAGCATCCAAAAGCCTGGGTAGGTAGCAGAGTCCTGTTAAAGGCCACATGAAAAGCCTTATTTCAGAATGGCTACTAAAAAAAAAATAGTACAGCAACCTTACAAAAATGTATTTCAGCACTGAGACGTTAATTGTCAACATTAAGCCAAGGGCCATTTCTTATAAGTAGTTTTAATAAATATATATTTTTTTTTAATGCTGGCACAGCCTTTGCTACAGCAGTTCCAGGGGAATAATTAAATGGGAGCCACTCAGAATCAGCTCAGGGGAAAGCACATGCCCGCGATCCTGGAGGGGAAGGACTGTGTGCGCACTGGTTTTTATTTTTGTTAGTCATATTTGTGCATTATTTTCCTGTGTGTCCATGGCAGCTTACTTCAATGACAGTTTGAAAAGCATATGCTGTTGAGCAGAGGGGAGGGAAAATCTCATCTTTTTTTTCTCTTATCTCAGTGAACATGCCATTTTTTATGCTATTCCTAGTGCTTCTGTGACCTATACTTTACACCACCTGGCTGGTTTAATTCATGAATCTTCTATTAATATGAGAGGCTCTGCAAAGGTGACCCAAATGTTAAGGAGACAGATGCCATCAGCATCTCTCAAGGGTAAATACTTCAAGTTTGCTCCCTTTATGCGTTGTTGGTCTCTGTCCCAGAACTTGGCACTGTGACTGAGCTGCCGAGACAAATTCATTTTTGCTTGTCCCTCAGATGCTCTGGATGAACGTTAACAATAGTTTTAACAGTTTTCTGTGTTTCCCTCAAATATCAAAGTCTTTTCTTTCTGTCTCTCCTGCTGGAGAAACCCCATCTCACACAGCTGAGTTGGAAGAATCCTTATAACTCATGAGAAGTCACCACCAGCAGAGCACATTCTTCCCTTCAAGCAAGAAAATGAGTCTTTGCTAAAGCTATTATGGTTGTCTCCATGTTAGCACCCTGTTCACAAGGAGATCTCACCTGAAAAACTATCGTGGGGTCTGATCTGGCTGGCTCAGTGATGTATAAGCGTGAAAGCAGGATTATAAAGAAGTAGATCTGGTGCAAGTGGCTTGTTTCTCTTTGCCCAAACATGAGATATATCTGGTGCCACTTAACACATGAGGAAAGGGGAGCAATGCCCATTTTCAGAGAGGACAAAAGCATTTGGGCTTTGGGGCTGACAAAAAAAAAAAAAAACAAAAAAAAAAAAAAAAAAACCAAAATAGGTTTGTACCAAAAGCACATGAAAACACATAAAAGCATCTCTAGAACTAGCAAGACATCTTGGGGGATATTTATTTTCCCCTGGATAAAGACAGGATGATAGTCTCAGCAGGGACTGGTGTTGCTAGAGACACTCACCATGAGTGAACTCTAAACTATTCCTCTGCTTAGAAAGCAGCAAAAGTGAGGTAATCAGGAAGCCTCTTCCATTCACGTCCTTACAAGCTGCCTAAAAGTATGGATCCCAGCAAAACTGCCCGGATCAAGCCCATGGAAGAGACCAAGCATCAAGCCCAGATCCAGCCGTACTCCTGGCTCTGGGTCACATTTCATACCTCTGTCCAAGCTGGACATTTTGGACCTGCTCCAGGCTGAGGACTTCTCTGAGACAAATCCCCATATCCATGTTGTCCGCATCACATTTATCCTTAGAGACTGTCTCAGGAAGATCGTTTCATCTTTGGAAAAACCCTCTTTTGCAATCCGGCATTGTGCTGGGCTCATCTCTCCTTTCACACTCCTTCCCAAGGCAGTTACTTGTCTGCTGTAATTTACTCTTTAATGCAGCACTTTCCTATTCTGTGAGACAACAATCATGAAGCATTTAAATTCCAATTGAGTAGGGCTGGAGTGCAGAAGGGCTGCGGCTTGCGCAGCAAGGATAATGGGAACCTGAGACAGGGGACACCAGTTCAAGGCCCCCCAGGAAGGAAGGCTACAAGCTTCTCCCTCACATTCCCATCTCCCTAGAGATGTAAATCAAGAAAATGAAGGGAGGGGGAGAGGAGGAGGGGAGTGTTTATAGAAAGAAAAGGGAAAATGGATTGAGTTGTGCTGAATTCTAAGACAAGGATCAGCTACACAAGAGAACTATTGAATAGCTGTGAAATCTGGAATTGAGCCATCAAAAAAGCTGCTGAGCTGCATGTGAATCAGGTTGATTGTTTTTGAGAAGCACCTGATTTTTTTTATTATTTCCCCCTCTCCCCGCCCCACCCCCACCCCCTTCCCAGGCTTCGTGCTTAGCCTTGGAATTTGAACATGACTGCCTATGTGCTAAACTGCTTTTCCCTAAGATAGAGACATTTTAGAGAGGAGGGTGGGAGGAGGAGGTCTCTCTGCTTGTGAAGGCCACGGTATCCGGGCCAGGAGCTGACAGGTTCCCCACTGGTCCCAGCGATTGCAGCCAGGAGTCGACACCGCTGGCAGAAAGCAAACGGGAAAAGCAAAGAGCTGCAACTCCCTGGGATGTGGAGGAGAGAGCTGCTCGAAGGCCTGCGTGCTGCCCATAGCTGGGCTGCGAGTTTTGCCTGCTCCTCACCAGAGTTGTGCTCCCAGGAACTCACAGTTCTTACCTTGTCTCACAGGACAGAGCTGGTGCCTGTTTCCCGCAGAGTGGTCCCTTGAGAAAATGAACTACAGTGCCCCAGTTTAATACTACACTTATCATCATAGTGTCTGATTTGCTCGTGTGCATTGATGGAGCTATAATTCTCCCCCAGCCTTCACTAGTGGGGGAAGTAAAGCTCGGGGATGCTAAGTTGCTGTTTTCCCAAAGAGCGCTGTGATTCCAGAGTGCTGTAAGAAGGCACACTGAGTGGAAGAGAAAAAAAAAAAAAAACAAAACTCCCCCCAAAACTCCCACCAAAATTAGCAAGGCTGCTTTTAAATATCTAACAATTTGCCTAGGGTTATGGAATAAATTGGGATTGCAAGAGAGAAACCTTGCCTTTCCTCATTTTGTATGGCTGAGAAACATCTCTGTTCTAATTTATTATTATTGTATTGCATTATTGTGTAATTTTATTGCATTAAAAATCATGTGAATAGTCCTATGGTTCTCTACAAAGAGAGAGCAACACAGAGCCACTGCTCCAAGGAGCCTGGTTAAACTGCCTCTAGATTTGACTCAAGAGACCTATACTCCATTACCTTATGCAGAAAACATCTACATTGTTTTATTTTTGTTTATTTATTGAGCACTGAGAGCAAGCATTGCACTGGATGAACTTGTGCAGTCTGGAGAGATCTATCAAACTTCACTTCTTCTGCAATTGGGATGTGGTAGTGTGGCCTCTTCCTTCTTCCCTCCGTGGTGGTACCATAACTCACCCCAACACCACAGCCTCTCTGCCTCTCCAGTGAAGTAGCTGATGAGAATCAAGTCCTCCACAGACCTTGGAGGTTCCCTCTAGCCTACCTATGCCCATAGACCATCCTCCCCTACCATGACAGTCATGCAAAGGGCTGAGAGGCACTCTGTACTTCAGAGCAGTGCCTGGGGTTGCTCAGTGCCACCTCCACCCTACAAGGGCCTCCATCTGTACTGAGCCTGAGTAGCACCCACCCAGCCTTAGGACAAGCTATAATAGGAGTTGGCTGCCACAGCAGCCTAAAGCAACCGGGATGTTGCCATGCTGGTACCTGCAGTGACACAGGAGATGGATACCCAAAGGAGCTGTGGCTCAGGGCTGGAGTCCAGGAAAGCATCGTGGGAGGAAGGAGCCCAGCACACCCTGTTCCCACAGCCCCAACCTCATCAGGCACCAGTTGGGAAAAGGCCAGGTCCTCAGAGGTTTATTTCTTTCTTTTCAATGGGGAGGACCCTCCCAGGGGATGAAATGCACTCACAGCAGGGTGGAAGTGTGTGGGGTGGGGAGGAAATGACTCTCCATCCCCTCTCAGCTCCCAATCTGCTTTTGTGCTCTTGGTAGCTGAGCAGACCCCAGAACCCCAACACCGGTTACGTATGAGATGCTGCCAAGAGAAGAATCCCACCATCCCACCGGGCAGAGAGACCTCTGAAAGCATTAGTGCAGCAGGGACTCAGCTCTGGCAGGAGGACAGAGGCAGTGCAAGGGCAGCAGGAGGGCAGGCATTGTACAGGGGCCATTGCTGCCGGCTGAAGACCTCAGCCATTCACACCAAGCCCGACTCCGGGCCCCTTGAAGTTAATGAAAAGATTCTTTGGGATGTCAGCAGGTTTTTGGGCTGAGCCCTTGGTATGCAAAAGTAGCTCCATGTCCTCCCTAACTCAGCAGCACGGGGAGCTCCAGGAACATCCAGAGACACCCAGGCTGAGCAGGTCACGATAGGTGCAGGCAGCATCTTCTCATGGCAGTTGCTAAGGCACCTGAGATGTTGGCAACCGGGGCTTTTCTTCTTCTTTTTTTTTTTTTTTTGAAAGTAGAAAAAAAAAGTTAACCTTCACCTCGGGTCCTAGCTCACATAACCACAGATCAGATTCTACTAATAATTTGCTTGCTTAAGTGACTCATAATAAACACTGTGAGTTTACTTTTGCTTTGAGAGCAGCTGATCTTTGGAACAAAACACTCACAGGCCTGAAATCATGTCACCCATTTGCTAATTTAACCCTTTGAGCACTCTTGCAAGTCTGTACCTGCTAAACTGCTCTGTGAAGGAAAGTCAGGTGTCTGGAAAACTTTGTCATCACAGGTAAAATGATATTGAGAGAGGGTGTGATCTCTGATTCACCTATTTCAGACTGGGATGCCTTTGCTCAGGTCACTGACTCACATATATAGGCCCAGGGATGTAGGTGAGGGCAGGGACTGTCTGTCACATCCAAAACTGCTGACTAGCTGTTTCTGCGTATTTTCTGTGGTGGCATTTTTTCCTTATGACAAGTTCTTCTAAGGATCCTTTTACCCATTAATTATACATGAGCATGCTCAGCCTTGGTTCCTCCTTGGGCTAGCCTGAACCTCAGCACAGGGTTTGGAGGGCACCAAGACCCAGCTCCATGACCTCAGGCTGAGTGTATGATCCTGGTGGGACACCACGAGACACATGGGCTAGTGCCAGTCTCAGAAGGACTCATTGCTGCAGTAAATAAAAAAAGCCAGGTTCTGTTTTCCTAGAGCTAACCTCTTCCTCCCCCCCCTCCCCAAAGCACAGGGTGCTCACCCTCAGTGCCTGTGCAGCGAGCCCTGGCTCTGTGCTTCACCCAGATACCATTGAGGTCTATGAACCATGATCAGAAGACCCACTGCAACACCACAGACCCTCGGACAAAGGCAGCAACAAGATGTGCAGGCAGACCTGTGTGTGCAGCTGCATGTGCCAGCAGTGACAGCCTGAGACACCCCCCCATCTGCAGAAGGTGAGCAGGGCATGCCTGGTGTCACAGCCATAGTGCTGGAGTGACTGTGCCCGGTTCTGCAGGTGGAGATAACTGAGTCTGATCTGACAGAAGACCTTCCTGAGGTCAGACAGGGAAGCCCTGGCAGAGCATGCCCTGTAATAAGCATCAAACTGGAGCTCATGGCACAGGCAATTGCTCCTATCCTGTGTGCGTGTGTTCAGCGCTTGATGCAAGGAAGGTTTGCAAGTGCAGTGAGTTGGCTGCAGGCTGCTGAACAGCAGCTTTCTGTGGAGTCCTCAGACTAATACATTTTTAGAAGAGAATTTTATTTCTGTCCATTCCCAGCTTATGGTTTCAGCCAAGCAAAAACCTGCTTGACCTAATTTCTCCACCTTGCTGATCAAAGGTCATGTTTTACCAGGATTATTTCTGTCTTCATTGTAGGAACAGCTGGTAAACAACATGGAGATTTGACAGTATTTAACTTTCTGATAGATTTATGGAGGCTCCCTGCCTGACTTCCTTTACTTCTTTCAAAGCTTTTGCACTCACCTTTCAGATGATACCATGTGCTGTGCACCTTCAGGCCCAAAACCCAAGCTGAGCCAGAGAAAAGAGACATGTGTCAACAGTTAGCCCCCCCACCCTCCCCACAGCCAGCCCCAAACCTACCCTCTGTTTCTTCTCTTCCAGCGGAGTGGCCACATTACAACAGCCACAGCTCAGGCCTGCTTAGGTGTAGGGATGGGCACTGCCAGGCTGCCAATGCTCCTGATGCCAACCACAATCAAAGCAGAGGGAAAGCTCTGACCGCTTCCCTGGGCTGGAAGAATGTAGAGCCTGGTCCATAAGCCAGCAAGGAAAAGCTGTTCCTCTACAGGGAAAACTGCAAAGTCTGGGGCTGGCTTACCTGCTGGCCTTTTGGCCTTCATCTTGTAGGTTTAAGGAAGGAAAAAATACGAGGTTGGCCTCTCCAGCAGCTGTCTAAAGAGTTTTGCATCTTTGGCAGCTGTACCACACTTCTTGGGAGAAGATAGGAAGGTATCTCCACCCAACACCTAGCCTTCTTACCTTTTCAGAATGCAGTGATAGTAGGAAGGGTCCAGGCTGGATTTCCAAAGTTGCAAAGTCTCCCACCATTTGGATTTGAGGGACTATTTCTGCTGTTACCCATTTAAGCAGCTCTAGTAGAGATAGCAGAGGGCAACAGCCCAGACCTGGGGCTTCAACCCTGCATGTGTCAGGGTAACGCTTGGTGGCAGAAGGAGCAGAGAGTGTCCCTGTGAGCCGAGCCATGTGTGCTCCTGTTTTCCTGAGCAGAGAACAAGAACCCTCTGGATTCCCAGATGAGGATGCTCTTACCATCCTAAACGAAAGCCCTGGCTTCTTCTGCACCTTCCTCAAAACAGTTTTTGCATCACCAGTGAATGAGGGAGCGTAGTTTTTCAGGAGCTGCTTTTACCAGTGTGTTAGTACCAGCAAAGAGATTATTTAAATCCTCTCTCCTGACAAGTCAACCAAGGGGATGCTGCACTATGTGCAAAGCTCATACACACCTCTACCACAGCATTGATCTGCATGCAAAGTTACTGACTCACAAGGTAGTATTATTTCACCTACCAAACAATAGTCTAACTATCCAGTATTCAGCATATTTTAGCTTCTTTCCATCAGCCTCTGCTGGGTAACATACCTTATTCAAATGCGATGAAGTCATACTTCCCTGCTGCAACCATTTTCAATGATTTATTAAACAAAGGAGGTTGGAATGGCCCAAGTCCTGCAGTTGTCAACTGTTTCTTCTTTTTCTAACAGAGTGAGCAAAAAGATGGCATAGGTGCCCAGAGGTAACAATTCATTCTCTGGTACTGGCTACTACTTTGGAAAGATTTAGGATGAGGTTCCCAAAAGGTCATTACTCCTTCTTCACAGGCATTACCCTCATTAGAAGTAGCTGACACAAGGTTTCGCTTGCCCTCTTGCCTTGGCGAAAAGATGTGTGCTTGTACTTTTTCATATATTTATATATGTGATATATAAATATATATATACACATATATATGTAATATGTATTTATATATGTAATATGTATTTATATATGTAACATGTGTGTATATATATAAGTTTGAGTTGTTTTATTTAATTTATAGCATAAGGCCATCAAAGAAGATGCAGAGAGGCTCTGGAATTATCAGCCTACCTACTTGAGTTTTCTATGAATCTTAAAACAAACTATTACCAGAGCACAAAGCACAGCCCAACCCCACGTGTAAGTCTTGTAACTCTAGCTTTCCCAAAAGTGTTCTCCTATGCAAGCTTGGGTAACCCATGCACTACCTAGGACAGCCCTGCCACCCTCCCATGTCCCCGTGAATACCCCAGCAGCCACGGAATAGCTGCACTGGGAGTACAGCTGGGAGATGTGTGCAAGGGCCAGATTTCCAGTTTCAGAGAGAAAACTTAAATGAGCCAGGGGAAAAAAAAATTTTTTTTACATTTATTTAAATTCCACCTTGAAAATTCTGGTCACTGATGAAAAAAAAACCAAAAAAAAAACCAGGTTACTTATTAGAAAATTCTGAAACTTTCTGAAGTGCAGAGCAGCTGAAAAGCATTGACATCACTACTTGATAGGAACAAAGTGTCTTAAAGCAAAGATATGTATAAATGTGGGTGAAATTCTCTTCAGCTATCAATAATCTACTGATTGCAGTGGTACAACAGGAGATGGGGCCAATTGGCTTCAGGAGACTGCCTTGATTTTTCCCAGGAATGGTGTAAATGTAGTTAAGATGTAATTTGTGGATAATTGAGTGATCGGTGACAAATGTTCCTGTGGCACACAACAAGCTGTCATGGAAAAAGTACGCTGCTGTAGCTATGTGTCACATGAGCTTTTAAACTGATTATTCTAAATCATCCAGTGCCTCTGCCCAGTGTTTGTTAAAAAAAAATCACAAAATTTGGCCCTGACAAAGTTTAAATAAAAAATTTTTAAAAGGCAGTGGGAGATAAGTGAGAAGAAATTTTGCTGCAGACTCAAATGGTCTCTCACCAAGCTGCCAAGTGCAGTACTTCTTACGTGGGTAAAATGAGATGCTCAGCTTCTTCACTTAAAGAAATATCATACAAACAAACATTTTCAGGTCAAAACTCCCAGATGTGCTGGTTTCCCGAGTGTAAAATAATAACCCGTTGTAGAAAGCTGGTGTCACAGCTCCAGTTTGCACAGATAGGCTAAGGGTAGCCTAGAATCACAAATCTGAGCCTCCCCAAATATGCTCTGTTTGGAACATTGTGTCATAGAAAATTAATTGCATTCCAGCTCCAGGGAGCATTAGCACTTTTCTGAATTCGGGGCCAGCCTGAGGAGCAGCCGTGCCTTAGGCTGCTCTTAGGCCGTGCCTAAGAATCCAGGCCCTCCTGGCCTTTGCCCCTTCCTCAGCAGGACTGAAAAGGAAAAATTATAATAAATCACAGCCTTTAGAGACACCTACTAAACACTGCCTGCAATATAAATGCATAAATAAAATAGGAACTGAGTGTACTCACTCAGCACTCAACCGTGGCATTTCTTCCCTTCTTACTTTCATTTCTTCTTTCCTTTCTTTCACCTTCACTTCGCACATTCTCCTCTCCCCATCCCCTCCCCTCCCCTTGCCTTCCTCTGTTTTTCTCCCCTTTGTTGTCTTTTACTTTCTAGGCCCTTTCCAAGACTGTCCTTTCTCACCCTTTCTGTTCATCTGTCCCTACTGGCTGTTAGATGTCTTTCCTTCTTCCTCAGCACTTTTTTTTTACTCTTTTCTCTTCCCGGAGAATGTCCTGAAGATAAGAGAATAGCCCTCTGTGGAATAGTCTGATCTTTCAGAGATTGCATCCTTATCTCTCTTTTCCTTACAAATAGGAGTTCCTGTTTAAGACACCTTATGAGTTTTCTCAAGACAGGCATTTAGGTGTAAAAGAATCCAGAATTGCTGGTTTCCTTTGGAAACCTTGGCATATATGAGGTACTCATATACAGTATACAGTATATGATATATATGATATATATATAGTATACTATACAGTAGATGATACATTACTTAGGAGCAAACCTGTTATCCTTATACAAGATTTCTGTGGTTGTGGAAGGTTGGACCATGCAGGTAGTTAAACATTGATCTGTACCAGCAAAGAGGCTTAGTCCTGGCCCATTTATACTCTGTTTCTCTTACAAGCTTGAGTTACTGCGAGTCATGTAGAGTGCAAGGAGTAAAAAAACTAATTCAAGATCCTACTAGCTCCTCTATTCACAAGTTTTATCACATTAACCATCTAAATCTCTCTAACATGATATAACACCCCCAATGGGGATGAATTATGTCAATATAAATTGCTTATATTTCTCCAATAACTCTGTCGGGGGAAGGGAATGAAATATGTACATAAGGTCCTTTTGTGCCTGGATACTTGATTCTGCCTGGGCAGCTGCAGCTATGAAGTCTCACACTGCTGGTCAGCGGAGCTCTACCAATACAGAAACTACCCGTAATAAGCTGATAATGAGGAAGAAAAGCTATTTTGTGAATGAACCGTTCTGCAGCAGAGCAGCTGTGCAGTTTTTCCAGGACCCTGTGGTATCCTGTTGACATCTGAAGCATCGTCTCTCTGTTATCATGGTGATTACAACACCTTTCTAAGGGAAGCATTTTGCTTACTATGCTTCCCATGAACTCCTTCTTTTTTATCTCCCAGTGACTCCAGCTTGCTCCATATGTGCTCAGTACTTGCACTGCTGAATATTAAGAGACAATTTCTCCTTGCAGTTGGTGCCTGCATTGCAGCTGGGCTGCAGTGCCCTGTTCCTGCCCACACACACAGAGCGGGGCTGGAGTCTGGGAAATCTGACCTTGGTGCTTCCCTCTCCATCCATAGCTAATACTGGCACTCTTGACTTTCCTGCTCCAACTCTCCAGCAAAGTCCCTGGGATGATAGTTGGGTTGAAGGGAGGTATTATCCTGAGCCATGGATCCCATAGCCATGACCCCAAAATGCCAGCTTAGGGATCTGGACATAGTACACCAGGGCTCTTTCTAGACCTAGGTATAGACCAGAGTACAGTGGTGGGCTTTGGTGCATGACTGCATCTCATCCCAACAGGCAGGAAGCCAAGTGTGGGCTCTCTTGAACACGGAAGATGAAAAGCATTTCTGGGTTCTGTTGTAGAGACATCTCAGAGGACCCAAGAAACGAAGGCTTAAAACTTCAGGCTCAAATATTGCCCAGGTCTGCACCACCACTGTCACGGTGATGTGCAGAAGCATCTGGGGTGACCTTGTCCTGGCAGGATGAAGCCTGGTAAGTGTCCAAGCACAGTGTCATGGAGCTCAGGGCAAATTAATTGACCCTGCTGGGAGGGAGGCTGTGGCTGAGCTACAGACATACTTCTGTAGCTCCTATTAGCTGAAGCAAATCATCCCTAAAGGGTTGATGAAGACCCATTCCCTCACACATTTTTATGGATAGTGTATCATTTGTATGCTGCTGACAGGTTGCAGGCGTGCAGGCAAAGGCCCAGTGTGATATGCTGTGCATTAGGAGTAGAAGGAACATGCTCTTTAATTCAGATGACTCACCATATGTTCCTCCTTCCTTAAACCTCCTCTCTGGTACCAACTGAGTTTGAGGGTAGTGGTGGTGCAGCTCCAAAAACTTACTATGGACAGATTAGCAGTGCGTTCTGAGTAAAAACAGTGAAAAAACTCTTTCCATACATACATGGTAGGTGGGTCACACATCTTGGGGATTAAAAGCTCGATTTTATCAATTTAATCTCCAAGAGTTGCCCTGCTGTCTTTGATGCCTACTCCTCTAGAGTCAAAAGGACATTTTGCCATGATTTTCAGTGATCAGAGCTGGAAGTGGGAATTCTTGCCAAATTAAAAGTCCAAATACACCATCACTATTGAAAACAGGGAGTCTTGTTTAAAATTTTGAAAGCATCTTTATTCCTCATCTCTGCTTCTTGGGGGGAATTTAATGTTCTGAGCGAATGTGCATTTTTTTCTCACAAGAAGAATAAACTTAATTGATCCTTTCATTTTTAACTCTGCCTGGTGGCAATCGGTCACCTCTTTGCAATAATATCTGCAAAGAAAATAATCTTTGCTGGATCAGATGAAAAGACAGAGAAGGAGTCACAGAATTAACTGGCAGAGCAATCTGGTTGTTGCCCTAACATATGGGAATAATAAGTACCAGCCAGATAAAGCCTGAATACCAAGCTTTCATTTTGTTACTCTAAGCACAAAAATAAATATTTTTATGACTACATGTAAAGAGTAAAAGCAAATAGAGTTAATATGTAAAAATATACATTTTGCTTCATTGTGTGTAATAATACATATAGATTTCATTACAATGTGTTTTTAAAGATCGGTTTGCCTGGGAATAGCAGCTTATTCCTAAAGTGCCGTCTGCCTTTTTCATCCCATCTTTCTAAGTTGTGCTAACATAGAAAGAAAGAGAAATATTAACTAGGTTGTGTTATAAAGACATATACACTGTTTATTGGGAGAAAAAAGGCACTTGCAAAAATATGAACTAAAAGTATTTTTATTTTTACAAATGAACATGTTTGCCTGGTTTTCAGTTGTGGGTTGTTATGGGCATGAAAGAAGAAATGCAGAGGGAGAGAGAAATCACAGAACCACAGAACAGTGGGGGTTAGAAGAGGTCCCTGGAGATCATCCATGGCAGTAGCACTCAGACCGTAAAATGTTTCAAGCATTAATGCACCAGGCTGTGTCACCATCGTGCAACCCCCCTAAGAGGGGAAGGGCACTGCTCCAGATGTGAAGCTGAGACCCAGCAGAAACTCACTGCATAGACAGACACGATGCTTCACAGTACTGTGCAGGTACAAGGAGGAGTGAAGTTGTCCTTCCCTGGCACTGGCATTGCACAGGCTCTGCTGGTCCCTCCGAGCACCTCTGCTCACCCAAATACTGGGGTGCTCATCTTTACCCTTTGGGTCTCTCGCAGTGCTTGAGGACCTCAAGGACTTGAATTTTGGCAAGCAGGTTCCTTCTGCAGCAAAGTGGTGGTGTGTGGCCTCATGTGCAGCTGTGTCATAAGGAGCCCTGTTTTTATGTCACCTCCACCTCATCTGAGCTAATCCAGCATACGGCTGCCCCATCCCGATCTGCAGGGCTGGCAAGTGACCAGTTGCCAGGCTCTGAACGTCTAACCACATTTCATACACTGCAGGGGGAAACCCGGGATAAAACTGTTACAGTCCCTTAGGACAAGGACAAGGAATTTTACAGGCACCATGGAGGGTGACTGCTGTTTTCTTTTATTATTCATGAGATAGTTTAGTCCAAGAGAGGAAGTGATATTTATGTGGATCTTGCGGGAATTTGTACCATAAAGGACAGAAAACAGTAAAGCTCAGAGGCAGGGAACCTTCTTGCCACATCTCAAGGTGCAAAGATTACCATACCTGCAGTGGCTTTGCTGACACTGAAGCCAAACCCAACTCCTCCTGCATCTATTTTCTGGGAGTTGCATTTCACACTCCAAAAAATAACCCCCCCTTGACCAACTAGAGTTTTCTTTGGGCCCATGCTCATACAACAGCCCATCTGTCTGTTTGAACTACTATGGGCAAATGGTCCCACCAGTGTCATATCCCTCTATTGATTTTGGTCTGGGTGATGACACAGAGGTTAAAGATCAGCGTATACATACATTATGTGGACTCCAAGGAATGCTGACATGAGGTGCTTGCAACAGTGAGAAAGTCAAACTGGAGAGCGCATTCAAAATGTTAAACAGCAAATCTTGGCTTCACAAACACCAGAGCTGGATTCATATGAGAAATTTAAGCTCTTCTATCCAGCCAGTCTGTTCTATGAAGTATCACTCAGTCTGTGGGCTGATTTACCGCACTGCTGTACAAGTGATTTAGCAGATACGGATCCTTTTTAAGAAATGTGATTATTTGTTTAAAAGCCTGTTATCATGTTGTGGATTTGGACTGAAATGGACTTCTTTTTTAATCTAGTGAGCAGGTGTGTTTGGTGAAATTTTTAAAAATCTAATGAGTAGGTTTATGTATTGCAAAATATTTCTGAAAGTGGGCAAAAAAAATGCTTACCACAGATTTCACTGTTCCAAACTCTGGATAAATGAAGTGATATGTCAGCATTTGTTTTCCTAAGGAAGCAAATAAATTGTGCTTTGTAAAAGAATAAAACAACGTGCAGGTTTCCATTTGTTACAGTTCTATAACTAGTCAGAGGAATTCTCTGTAAGCAATGCATGTCCTTGAGAAAAAGTATGATGTTCCCAAAGAGGGCTGAATTGCATAGATGGAGAAGCAGAATAGGAATGGGTTGAGACTGTCCTGATTTTTTCTGGGATGGATTTTCTTCCTAGCAGCTGGTATAGTGCTGTGTTTTAGATTCAGGATGAGAATCATGTTGATAAAACATGGATGTTTTAATTGTTGCTAAGTAGTGCTTACACTAAGTCAAGGACTTTTCAGCTTCTCGTGTTCTACCAACTGAGAAGGCTGGAGATGCACAAGAAGGAGGGGACACAGCCAGGACAGCTGACCCCAACTGACCAAAGGGATATTCCATACCATATGACATCATGTGCTGCATATAATGGGGGAATCGGCCAGCGGGGGAGCAACTGCTGCTTAGGGACTGGTTGGGAATGGGTCAGCAGGTGGTGAGCAATTGCATTAAGCATCACTTGTTTTGTATATGGGTTTTTTGGTTTTGTTTTCATTTTAGAACTTTTGTAACTGGGGGTGGGAAACAAACAAATGTCTGTGTGGCATTTTGCTGCCTGTTGGGTTAAACCACAAACAACTCTGAAAGTGGTGAAATTAGGGTTGACCCTAGAAACAGAAATTCAGAGCTGAAATGCTCAGCCCATAAGGCTGGGAAGAGATTCAGTACTGCATTAATTTCAGCTTTGGTTTCATATTGTTTTGTTTTTTTTCCAGAGATAGATCTTGAGTCTGCCAAAGTGGGTTGAAAGTCATGAATGGTGCAGTCTAGTCCCTATGTTTTTGCCTCAGCTAGTTTTCCATTTGCATCGCACTGGGTTTTCTTCCAATTTCAGAGTGAACAAAGCATAGACAAGCATCTCAAGAATTTCCAAAAGGGCTGGTTCAAATACCAGTTTAAGAACAGGCAAAGATGTGATGCAGTTATTTTGGGAAAAGGATACTCACAATCTTTGATGGACCAATGCTCTCGAGGAGGAGGAGAAGTGAAATGTGATTTTTTTTTTTTTATGTTTGGTGGAATCTGGTTTTAATTCTACAGGTGAGGAGAGCTGCCCATAAAATACATGGTTGAAAAGTAGATTTCTTTGAATTTACTCCTGAAATCACGGAGAAACTTTCTGACCACTCTTGTTGCTAACATAACATACAATAAGATGACCTAGAAGAGGGCATTGGCAATGAAGTTCTCCACTGAGCTTAACACACCTTTTCTTATGTCTAAAATGCACGTTTTTAAACTCTTCCTTTGTTTGGAAGCTCTGTTGCTTTTTTCTCCTTCTTGGCTTCCCTTTGCAGCTCCTTTCTGGCCTCTCTGCAGTGACTAGTTCTCCTCTGAGCCATGCACAGGTACTCCACATTCTTCATTTTCACCATGCCCTGGCTCATTTCTTGTTGTTCTCAAAGGTCTGCCCTGAAGCCAAATCATTGTGCAAGATGTAGTTTTTTGTTTAAAAGCTGGTTAAGGACAAAACACATACAATACCATCTCAGAAAGATGAAGAACATGGATTATTTAAATCTCACAATCTTCAAACTGACTCCATCATTTGCAAATGTCTGGCTGAAATAATGGGAGTAAATCAAGGCAGAATTTTGGCTTTTCTTCCTTATTCTGCTTTTGTTTTGCATCTTCTTCCATACCATCTTATTCCATGCCTCCCCACAGATACCTCTTTTGGAAACATCCAGCTCCATGGCCTCATGCCATGCTTTGTTTACTCCGCATTATACTATTCTTGTGCAAACTTACTTTGGTGCAGGAATTTGCTAGGCTTTGGCAAAGCTCTGCTTCTGCACATGACTTCCATGATATGGAAGCTTTGTAAATATATAACCATGAACACCTTTGAAAATTGCAAGATGGGTAATGGCCTCGAGTGTATTTGATGTAAGTCCCCCACCTCATTGCCAGAGAAATTAAATTTAGGGGAGGTGCACCCCAGGAGATTGGCCTGTTGATTCAGTTGAGAGTCTTCTCTCAGATGATCAGAAAATGGGCCAACTAAAGGCAATCTCCTTTTGTCCAGGTTTTTCTGCAGTTGCCTAATAAACCACATAAGTTTCTGGATTCTGTGAGCCTTCTTTGAGTAGACGTTAAGCATTGTACCCTTGAACTTTTCTACTGCACATATTCATTTTTATTCAGTGGGAAGATGGTATTCAGCAGACCATATTCTCAACCAGAATCAATCACTGAAGCTCAGCAAATTCAGGGAAGCTTTTACACCAGCTGAGGCATTGGCCCATGATCATCAGAATAGGGATGCAGTAATAGACAAAGAAGGGCTTCAAGAGAGCCAGTGGCAAATCTCCCATTGTCTTTCCCAGCTCCAAGACTGAAGTGGGTGTGTGCCCTCCTTTTATGGCCACAAGTACCCTGCAGCCTCTAGTAGGTTAGCAAAAGCATCATCCTTGAGCTGCCAGAAAACACATTTGTGGTCATGCAAGCAGCTCTTGGGACAGGCTTTATCTATTCTCATTGTTTGCTTGTGTGTCTTTTAACACAGAGCCTGAGGACACAGCTTGGCTCTGGTACAACATTTTGAATAAAGCCAACCCTGAAGCCAACCACAGCTAAGACACTCTAATTTTCATAGAGACATCATGTACTTTTTATGCTCCTTAACTCAGCTGTAGTCACAAATCCCTCTTTGTATTGGCAGCTCCTGTGAAAATAAGCTTTAGGAGATCCTTGAAAAGCTGTACCTCTGTGCTGTTCAGCTGTGTTGCCTGGTCTTGCCTGCCCACTAAGTGTAGCCCTGCATAGCTTGCCTTAAAAAAAAAAAAAGGGAAACATTTCAGAACTTGCAAGTCACTTGTAATTCCAACAAAAGAGACATCAAACTGTTAAAAATCAGCTCTCCAATAATTTTCCAAATGCTGTCTTCCAGTATACTAGGAGCTGGTCATCCTTGCCACTTGCACAGCTATTTAGCTCATGATTTTACTAACCACCACATTAAAAAGGTGCTTTAAAACTGTTTACTGAGACCAATGATTCATTAAATTCCAGTAAAATTTATTGCTCTCAAATTTTGTGCTAGGAGGATCTAAGCCACTTCAAAGACATGATCTCTGCCCAAAGGAGATTTCAACCAGTCAGAAGCCCCAAAGGTGGGGCATCAGCCGGGAGAAAAAGGGCAGCTGAATGGCATGAAGTGCCCAACAGCACTGGGCAGGTTTAATGCACACAGTTGTTGGATCTTGCTGAATAGATTTATAGTCCTGCTTGGGTAATTTATTGTTGGCTAATTAGATATAAGATTAATTAAATAGTTTGCTTGCCTTTAATTACAAATTTGGTACCTTAATTTATTGTCATTTCTTCCAAATAATGACTATGCTCAAATAATACTAATTGATATTATAGTAGGATGCAATTATAATGAACCTGACTCCAGGCCGCACAAAGGCCTCTTCACACTGCTCCCAGGGCATAATAAGGTCTTAAAGCAAGCACAAACTTAATTTCTGCCCTCCAAGACGTCTTTATAGTACCAGTATGCAGTGATTCACCCCGTGAGTCAGCAGCAAGGGACATAAAGGCCATGACTTGCACAGCTGCTGAGAAATTGGGATGAAAGGAGCCGGCCTCATTGACTCCCCTTGGCCTGCCATTATATGGGAGAGCCCTGAGGCCAGGCAGTTGGTGTTTGTGTAGCACAACCAACTTGAGCAAGTGGGGGTTGTTCCAGTCTTAATTATTGACCTGATTTTGCCTGCCAGCTCCTATTCCCAGTTACTGCTGTTTCATGTTGGCCTCTGCAAGCCTGGAGCGGAGCAACCCACATGTAAATCAGAGCTGGGTCTGGGGCTCAGAGAAAGGGTTATGAAATGTCGGCTGGAGAAGGATGCCTTTGGGCAAGGGATGGCTGGATGCTGAAGTGTGTGGGAGGGGTGGCAGCCTGGACCAAGGTGAAGAAAGGTGTCTGAAACACCAGACCTACTACTCCCATGGGGCATCCTGAGAGCAATTTGGGGCAAAACATTGCTGGTTGCAGCTGCAGTATCAGGGTTGAGGTAAAACCTTTTGCTGTATGGGTGAGCCGGTATTCTTCCCCTCCTTTTTCCTCTGCTTAAAACTAGATCCTTAATGGAAAGAGTCATCAGTACAAAATCTTCTGTACTCTGTTGAAAATGCAAACTCACATGAAAACCCCTGATTCATCAAAAAATGGTTAAACTTCTTTCAGCAGCACAGCACCCAATTTGAAAAGCACCTCTCTGTATGTAATTAAAAAACTTAAAAATATTTCAAGTTCCACTTCATTTGTTTGGTTACATCCTGAAGAATTAACAAGCAGCAAGTTCACTTTCCTAGAGAGTGCAGAAGATAAACTGCTGGACAATCTTCCCTGCAGCTCCATGGATTTAACTTTCTCAGTGCAACAGTGCACAATGACAACAGCATCTCTGACTAAAAATCTTTGTCATTGCTCTGCAGTAGGTTGTATGAATCTTGCTGCCTCTCCTAGTGTTTCTCATGAGATTTTAATATTTTTTTTTTCCAAAATTTATTTTCCCCTGGCCATTGGGCTGAAGTTTGCAAAGTATCACCACATACATATCTGGAAGGTAAATACTTTGGCCCAGGTGTACTGTATGTAGGTCTTTGCATTTTTTTGAGCCCACCACTCAGCAGCAAAGAGCTGAT
The DNA here is from genome assembly GCA_013399135.1 of Heliornis fulica. Lineage (NCBI taxonomy): Eukaryota > Metazoa > Chordata > Aves > Gruiformes > Heliornithidae > Heliornis > Heliornis fulica. Next base: position 145,430 of record VXBZ01003019.1, read on the forward strand.
GAGTTCTCTGAACACTTGCCCATGATCTCGACCCCTGAAGAAACGACAAAAATTTTCATTTTGACTCGTTGATCCCTGAAGTGTTTCCCCATCATGTTATTCATGTGTGTGCCTGGATCCAGCCTGTGTGTGTCTGTACACAGCTAATGGAAAGGACTTGGTGAAGATCCTGACCTCTGAACACCCTGCAGAGACCTTCCCCTCTAGCCGATAATGCTTTGGAAGTGAGATGGGGCTGAATTTATGACACAGACTAATTCCCAGGTATCAGGTCTAGTGAAAACAGTACTGGATAAGGGTATGATCTAGCCCTGATGTTCACTGTTTGGATTTATATTTCTGGAACCTGTATCCCAGGATTATGACTTGAGGTATGGGAAAGGAATCGTGTTTTCCAGAAGCACATCAGAGCCACATAAATGTCAGAGGGATGAAGATAAGGCATCAGCAGTGTTCCCAGCGCTGGGAAGCAGGTTTGTGTAGCTGGAGCAGAACTCAGAGCACCCACTGTGAGGTTCAGCCTGGGGAAAGAGCCCTGCTCTGCAGCTCCAGCCACGCCAGAAGGAGCCGTGCCAAGGCGAGGGGCTGTTAACTCCTGCCTGAGGGATCCCGTTGAGAAATCTCTCACTAAAATTATCTTAACCCTCTGCCATACACACACACACACATACTTTTTAAAGGGGAATAAAATGAATCTTCTCCCTATCCATCCCCTTGTGAAATATAAACAAATCCTGATGGATTTTCAGCTTACGCTAGTAACTGACAGCTTGCTAGCTGCTGGCGTGATTACTTACAGTCTGGCAAGCACCAGACAACTGTGATGCCTACAATGTGCAAACCCCAAACGTGGTGTTTTTCAATGCTTGCTGAAGACCAGATCTTCATATCTGCTCAGTTCTCATCTAAGCAGCAAAACAACTGTCCAGGTTTGGGAGCCAGCAAAACAGAGCCTGATCTCTGCAGGAAACCTGGCCTGAATCAGCATAACAAGGGGTGAAGATTTCTTCTGAAAAGTTACCCTAAGCTGTGGGTGCAGAGCACTTGGAAAGCTATCCCTGAATTTGCCCTTGGGTAAGCTGAGTTCTTCCTGAACGCTGAAGTGGACCCTGCCTATGTCCCATTTCAGGGGAGCTGAATGCCTTGACGGGATGCATTCTGAGCGAGACTAAAACACAAATAGATTAAAGACTGACTGACTATGCACAGCAAATGGAATTCCTTTTTTGCTCACAGAAAAGCTGCAATAAGAAAGTAGAGCACCACGACAAGACTGCATACACCTATGCTCAACCAGCTAGCAGGCTGGAGTTAACCTCTGGGACATATAGCAAACAGGAAACCTGCTCTATTTTAAAGCAGGTACTGCTTAGCCTGAAAAGCTATGAGGAGATGAAGACACATATTTGCATCAGCCATGACAGCTTCATTTTGAAGATTTTTTTCCAAAACAAAGGTGGTTTTAGCATTTGGGTGCCCACCTCTGGGGGAGATGAGGCTGTGCCAAACCTCTGCTCAGACAGCAGACAACTCTGTGAGATCTAACCACACGTATTCACTAGTGGAAAGCAAGAGAGAGTGGGACTCCCTCACCTGACTAGCATTGTGTTTGCCAGATCAAACATGTGCTGAAGACTGGGGTTTGGCTGCCTGTGGCCATGTATGTCAGATCTATCACTGAAAGATGATGCCAACCAGGCAGGGAAGAGGGCCATCACTTGAAGACACACAATGAGCTCTTGCCCTTAAAAAGCTGAGGTGATATGCTCTTTTATCAGCTGGGCACTAAAGTGATGACCAGGCAGTCTTCCAGCTGGCTGTCACCACCACTTCTGGGAATAGTTTGCTTCATTGTTTAGGAAAAGAAAAAGACAAAAAAAAATCATCCAACCACAAAGACACTCTTGGGAAAAAAAACCAACCTACAAAGTTTATGTAATGAATCAGAGCAGAACTTCTGCCCTCACCTGGCCTACAAAAGGTTATGGGTCTCCAAACCAGCTTGGCAGCTGAGTTTATAACAGTTAAAGGAAGCTGATAGCAGCTGAAAAGAGAACCTGAAAAGAAGATAGCAAGAGAAAAGAAAACAATGGTTTCTGGGACAAAGGAAAAGACACTTTTCTCTGTCTTCTGAAGGAAGGTGGGAAATGGACTTTGTCTTTAGTATGTATGTAACTTGTATTTAAGATGGGAATGAAATGTAAGATCAAGGGCAGCAAATGCTGGTTAGTTTTTTTCTTTTTTGTTCAGTGTGGCTGATCCAGAAGTGTCTGTGTTTAAGCTCTGTCTGTTACAGAGGAAAACCTGGAGACTAGCTGGGCAGAGTCTATGGGTATCAGAGCCTGCACTGGAGATGCTGCTTTGACAGGTGGTCCATGAGCTGGTTTCTGTTAGAGAAAGCAGCTCTCAGAGGACACCAGCAGTGCAACATTTCTGTAAGCATCCCTTGCAAAGCCCCAACAGCCCCATGAGCAAAAGGATTTATTTTCTCTGTGTCCTTGATTTTGGGGTTCTTATTTGCTGGCACATGATGTCTTTTAGCAATAGGAACACATGTGGGTTGCAAAATTTATTTAAGCAGGCTGTGAGTCATCTGAACCCTTTCCATGTGTCTGCATCATCTCCATGCACCAGATGTCTTTCGAGCAACATGATAGAAGTACCCAAGAGGTGTTCTCTTATATCTGCCCAGTCATCCACCTCTCTTTTTTCAACAGCCTGAATTTCACCAGGAGACAGGAACAAGAAACACTGCACTGGACAATTTAGGAATAGTTGATGAACAGAAGAATTTTCTTTCAGGCTGCTGGTTGGCGTTGGCATGCATCCCAACGCATGGGTGCTTTGGCCCTGCTGCTGCAGAGAATCCAGCTCACTACTGGGTTATTGTTATCGAGAGGCAGGGCAGGCTCTGGCCCAAGGTGTCAGCTTGAATTTGAGTATGAGCACAAGCCATTTAAGGCTGGCTGGGAAAATGCCATTCTTTGGTAAGGGCTCAGTGGCATGGTTGCACGCCAAGACCTGATGACTCAATTCTCTCCTAGCCCTCAGTCCTTTTGTAATCACAAGTGATTTCTGTATTGGAAACTTTCATAACTGTTGCCTAGTTCAGACAATGTTACAAAACTTGAATGACTATTGAAATCATGGGATCCTAGAAGTTGAGAACAAAACACTGTGGAATCTCCCTGTATTCCTGACAAACACAACCTGTCCCAGAGAGGGAGATGTCACAAGCCTGTTTCTTCTAATTTTAAGCATACTTAAACTTTTCCTAATATCTACCCAAAATGCCTGGGGAGAAATGACAGTATGCCATTATAGCTCTTTGGTATTCCAGATATAATGTTTTTCTCTTACTAACCAGGGCAAATGGGAATGGTTTTGTTCTCATGCTGGGAGAAGGCACCTGTTCACAAGGATTACATTGCCTTCTGTTCCCATAGTCCAACACAGACATATCCATGGACTGCATCATCCTTTCCAGCTTTACAAACAGCAGTTGTCATCTGTTCTTTCCTTTATATTGGGCATTGCCATTTCTAAGCAACTTGGTTTATATAAACAAGGTATCCTCTGTTAGTTCCTTACTTACAGATTAGGATAGTTAGCAAAGCTTTTAAGTCAGGACCTCACAATTTTTCTTGGTCCCTGCATCAGAAATATGTTTCCGATAGAGCAGGGGCAGGAGTCTTTAACAGATTCCCATGGCAGCCTGAACACCTGACTGATGGTGTTTAATTTCTCTCTCCAGTCTGACCTACTAATTTTATCTTGAATTAAAAAAAAAAGAAGAAAAAAAGAAAAAAGAAAAAAAAATCCCTAAAGAGGCCCACTGCAGAGGAGTGGAATGTACCTCACTCAAATGAGAGAAGCAGCAATATGTTTTATTGAGGCAAAATAATTATCTGAAGAAGTTCATTGAATTCAGTGGAATTTAACAAAATTCCATGGTGGTTTGCCAAGTTTCAGTAAGTGTGGCGGCAAAGTTCACTTTATTAATTGCTGCATGGAAGAAACATACAAAGGAAAAGTGAGTTACAGAGACAGGAGACACAAACAGTCAGGAAGATGCTCCTGTAGAGTCACAAGGTTCAGAGTGGTCTCCCTCGCTTTCTAAACTCCTTATGTAGTCTAGGTGTAGCTAGGTCCAACCTCGGACCAAGACTTGGACAACAATTTATGCCTAATAGAAACAAAGAATGTTTATAATAATCTTGAGCATCTATGTGGATTAGTAATGTTTCATTAGCAATAATTTGGCATGCTATCAGTCACTCACCAAGGCTTTGTCTTGTGTAAAGGATCTCTCCGCCTTGGGTCAAGAAGGATCTCTTAGTCTCAGGTAAGGAATCTCAAATCTTGAGGGTACAACTAGGGGTCAGGTGAATGCATCACAAGCCCTAATCCTCATTTAGTCCTGAGGAAAAAGAATGACTTAAGATCAAACTGGTGGCAATTGCAAGTGATTACCTGCAACCTTTCACAAGAGATGCTCTGTTTTGAGTGGGGGTGCTACAACATGAAGGCCTCTGTCAGCTTCTAGGCTTTCTTGCACTTTCCATAACCTCTGCCTAGAGTTTTCCAAGAGGAAACTGTGGGGACTCCTACCTGGGAGGTGGGATCCACAAATATTCATGGAGCTACCACAATGTATTTTTGCAGTTGAGCTACCCATTCCTGACCCTGCTGAGGTTTTGTCCATGCCCTTTCTCTTCAGTCTGTGTCAGCCTCACACTTCCAGTGAAAATCATTTGAGGGTAAGAACAACTCTTATATTATGGGTCTCAAATTTTGCTTTTCATAATTGGATCCTTGTTCATACATAAAATTATGCTAATTCAAGTAATAAGTTACCAGAAGTCAGGAGCCCTTATCAAACCTTCTAAAATGGAAATGACAAAAATTGAGTGCATTTTATCAGATGTATGTGATATCCCAGTATCACTTTGTCTAGCACACTGTCAATTTGCAGCTATTGAGAGCATCCTTCTAGCCTGTAACTCAGAACAGCTCAAGCAGTGTGTGCTGGAGAACTTTATCTTGTCATTACCCTGTGTTTGCATCTTGTAATCTTAATCTCTCTCTCTCCAGTTGCAAACGTCCTTGTCAACAAAAGAAGTGCTGCACACACCCCTGCCTGCCTTCCAGGACTATTGAGCCACGGATGAGAAGCCACCCACTGGACAGTTCCCATCTGAGGGCAACAGAGCAGAGCCTGTGCCCTCCACATAGCTCCCACAACAGTGTAAGTAAGGTTGTATTAAACACAGAGCAGGAAACACTGCTGGAATGCTGCTGGCGAGTATTTTAGTACAGCCTCTATGAGTTCATCTTCATTTGTGGTTTGTTAAATTCACCGTGACCCTAAAAACTGGGGGGCAACTTGACACCTCTGCACTACCGCAAAATGCCAAGAAGTTTGGGGTATACCAGAGCCCAGGAGCTTGCGTAATGGCTGTCAAGCTCTGGCCATTGTTCTCAGTGCAGAAGTACCGCCCTTTGGTGTTTCTGTGTGTAGTTCTTAAAACTGTTTTGGCATCACTGACTGCTTGGGCTGCCACGCCCAAGCACAGAATCATCGCTGACCCAAACCAGGCAAACACTTATTGCATTTAGCCTGGGAGAAACCTCTGTGGATCTTTCCAAAAGGAGAGATGCTTCTGTTGTCTTGGTGTTCGTATACACCTGGGTTCATAGGGATGGAAAGGAGTCATGAGTAACTCTGAGATTAGCTCAGCAGGGTTTGCAAAGAACAAATCTGTGACATGAATGTGTCCTCAGGACCAAGCTTACACATACTTAGTGGTCAAGGCATGCTGTTTACTGAGCCCAGCTTACCCACGCGAGAGATCCTGCTTCTACTCTTACTGCTGATGGGAGACACCAAGAGTAAGATTAGTTGTCAGGAACGTGGAGTATTTTTATTTAAACCTTAATTCAGTTACAACCCTCAGCACCTCCTCAGCTACCTGTCTTGCTCTTAACCTACATGTCTGTGCACGTCTTCACGTACGAGCCTGAAGTTTGTCTGCCTCAACGAGGCTTGAAGCCAAACAGCCCTAATGATTTTTGGTGACTAGATTGGCCAACAAAAGAGACTATCCCCTAGAAGACATAAACAAGTTGCTGGGATTAGATGTCAGCTGCAGTTGCCTTAATGTGTGGAGCAGTGCAGGAGCCATGCTTCACACTCTTAGAGCCAATTCACACCCAATTTGCGTTCTGACCCCTTACAGCCATGTTATCTAAAAGCATCTTTTTCTCATTATAAATGTGTAAATAATTGCACAACGAGGCTGGTTGTACAGGCAGCTTGCTGGAGCTTTGGTCTGTGCTTATTGGAATCTTTTTGGTGTCCTTTTCATAGAAAAGACATAAAAAGTGAAACATGAGCTGACGTGACTGGTGTTATATACTGTGAAGCAGAAACCTTGAACAGTTTAATATTTTACCGCCATCAATCAGTCCTTTCTCCCCAGCTGAGAATACTTTTAGACTTGGCTCACTAAAATTGCTGTTTGTGTGAAAACTAAAAAGAAACAAAAAAACCGAACAAACAGAAAATGCTTTGTTGTCTCCTGAGACCTGTTAGCTCATAGTTACATTTTATTCTTACATGCACTGCCCATTATTAACAGCACGAGCTATTTTCTGTATAGGATAATTTGGCATGATAAATATCTTTGCATGTGGCAGACCATTAGGATGTGTAAAAATATTATGCACATCACTGGTTTTTCTTAAAGATAAACAATATCTGTCAATTCTCTTTGCTTATTTTATGTACATCTGTATGGCCACAATCATTAAGAGTCCAAAACCTGAAAACAAGGAGGAAAATCACAGATGCAGATAAGAGCTGTTTTTCTCTACAAAAATCTAGTTATATTTTCTATTAACATCTGTTACCTCGCCCAAGAGAAATGCCTCGGGTTTTTCCCCAAAACATGCTGGACTTCAAACAGGAAGAAGTTGCTTTATACAATGGGACTGGGTGGCAAAATAAAGGCTGAATAATTTCCAAGTGTGACCAGTAACAAACAGAACACCATACACCATGTGGCATGCATCAGCCTCACGGGGGTTGGTTGTACTGTGAAGTTTTTATTGCTGCGGGTTTCAGTTGTCTGCATGACACATGAAATGACAGAAAGACAGAAGCCCCATAGGCTTCGACCAGTGAGAGCCATTCGAACTTGACAGTCGCGCTCAGAGTTGCGGACCAAGAACAAAAACGAACGTGTGGGAAGAAGATTGTTTCTCAACACACAAAAACCAACAACAACAAAAGGAAAAAATTGGAAACGTTTCAGGCATCTTACAATGGAAAGAGTGTGCTCTATGTAACTTTTTAACTTTCCCATCAAGTTATTATTGCTTAATTCAGTAGTCAATGGTATGCACTGAAAGGCCATTCCTGCCCTCCAGAGATCGTTGCCAACCTAGATGTGATGAGATAAATGGAGTGGAAAAGGACTCATTTTACAGGGTTTTGAGGCAGCAGCAGAGATTGAAATCTAGATCAAAGAACTTATTTGTGTGATTAAATGTCTTTCTAGAAATAGGCTTGAAAGACTTGGCTGCTCTTGCACAAGAAATCTGTGGTAAGGCTGAACTCCCCCTGAGAGTCTCCATCCAGTAGAAGAAAGTGGATGTCTCCTGGAGTTCCCTACCTCTGCAGAGTGTGCCTGAGTTGAACAACCTTCTGTCATATATTGCATCACCTTTTTGAAACCTATGAAAGCTGCTTTCTAAGCCATCTTAGAGATTGGAACACCACCCAGTGCTCATAATTCTCTTAATATTTCCTAATAATTTTCAGTAATTGGGGGATTGCTGAGCAGAGTGAAGCCAAGAGGGAAATTTTGCTCCATTTTGCTCATATCTCCTACCTTCCGTTGCCACAGACCAGTTCCTGCTCATGTACTCTCAGATAATCTGAAGCAGCATTAATTAATTAATAATTTGTCTTTCTTTATATCTAAGGGCAGTTAGACAGTACAGACAAAGCTTTTCCTTTGTTACTCTCCCTAACCCCTGAGAGAGCATCTCTCTTGCCCTTTTCAGAGAACATCTTTTTTTAATTAACTTTTTTATTGAGCTGTTCAGAAAAATCAAAATTCAAAGATACAATTAGCATAATATAACAGTAACATCATTAATGAGGACTGGCATGCATTCACCCAACAGGGCATGATTACAAAGAACACAAAAGCAGCTTCTTTCTGCAATACCAAAAAGTCCCAACCCAGGCAACCACCGTCTTTGTGTTGCACTGAAAATGCACAAAGCAATAGAGAACGAACTTCTAACTGCCCGTGGCAGAGAAGTAAATGTCTTTAAAATGTAACTACTCCCTCTGACCGTTTCAAAAGCTGAGGAAGAGCTGGACCAATAAAACAAACTACAAGCCGTGGTATTAATGCAGATTTGGTGTGATATTGGAGGGGCACATCAGGCATAGCTGTAGTGATGTGAACTCCTAAAGAAAGCAAACTTCTGACAGAGAGCTAGATATTGTCAAAGAGAATCAGGAAAGACACCATGTGCTCACTTACAGATCTTAGTGCCTTAATGGAGTGGATTAATTTAATGATGGAGACCACCAGGTGTGGAGCGGACTAGCTCTGATACTATTGGCTAGAAATCCTCTCAGTACTTGTATTCCAGCATTGTTTAGGTTTTTCTTCAGATAGCGCGTGTTCTAAATCTGAAGCAGCACCACATGGGTGATACCTAGACACATGTTCTCCAATTTTTCAGTATTTCCTTGTGAGAGGTTCCCCTTTCTGCTACAGACATTTTTGCGTGTAGTAACAGAGCTGTGGGATTTTACAGTACAGCACAAGCGTGTATAGGCCCCTATTCAGAGCATGTGTTTAACTCTGAGGACTTAACCAAGGTTTAAGCATGTGGGCTGAACATGACTAGAGTTTTCTCACCTCAGCAGTTCTGTATAACTGTACATACGGGGATATTTGACAGCAGATTAGATTTATGCAAACTCTGCACAGATTTTAATACAGACTTCACAGCAAAACTTTCCAAACTGGCCTCTGCAATTCCTCCTGCTTAAATTTATACCATTCTTTCAGTGTTTTCTTGGGGCATCAAGAATATCGATTTTTCTGTGTGAAGTCTCTGAATGCTTACCCATGTGTTTTTAGTTGGAATGTGTTCAATGAAGATATATATATTCTTTTCTTGACTTCTTACATATAACACTCTGCCTGTGCCTCCCTCACAGAGGTCCTGGTTGCTTCCCTCCAGACACCTTCAGTCCCAATGGTGGTGCACGATGACAGAAGCCTCACTGGTAATGACAACTGAAGGTCATATTTGTCCATTAACTGCACCAGAGAGAGATGGAAAAAATGGTGAAATCTGCAAAAGGACTTTGGTATAACAGGCATTTTAGGTGCCCAGAGCAAAAACTTAGACCTTTAAAATTCTGATAGCTTCCATTTAACTGTTGATATACCTAATGTTGTTCTGCCCAATTTTGTATCTGTCTCAACACTGCGGTATCTATGGTCTGTGTGAGGTCTTAGGCTGTAAAGGTATCAGGTTGGCAGAGCATTAATCCCAGTTCAGAGAAAATCCATCCTCTGCAGTCATCTCAGAAGATCTGTCTTTCTGGAACATCTGCAAAGGCAAACTGTGGGCAGAATCCTTCCATGGCCCAGATTAGTATTTTGTGAGACTGACTTTTTCCACAAATTTTTGATTGTCACAGATCTGTGTTTAAAATGAGATAGCTGCATTGTTTGGAGCACAGAGATACATTCCTGGAGGACTAGACTCAGGATTACAGTTCTCGGCCCCAGCAGGGCCATGACATCCTCCTCAGAGAGAATATGCCTCACACAGATCATTTCAGAAAACGGTGTAAAAGTTTTCTTGGTATCTCATTGGCCTTCCACATGGCAAAGGTCAGGCTGTTGTCCAACATGCTGGAATTGTTCAGCTGCTAATTTTTCACACCTTTCAAGTGTTTTGACTGCATGGCTCATCTTTTGAGGTCCACACAGAGTTGTACCCACAATATGTGACATAGAGGTTGCACAAGGGTGTACTGTGAAAGCTGCTCTGAAGCAGGATACGTGCTAGACGTGCTAAAGTGAAAAAGTGCAGGGATTGGAAGTTGCAAACAGAGCTGTGTATACAAAATTCATTTTCTGGCTACTCCCTTGAACTGAGAACAGCTAATCTTAACAAAACAAACCGGACATGCAAGAGACACGGTCCAGAAAGGAACAGGCAATCTGACTTATCAAACAACTGTGTTTACCTTTTGACACTGTTTTATTCCATTAACAATTACTGATCTAAGACAGTTCTGCTAAGGTATTGGAAATCTTTACAGCTCCAGGAGAAAAAGTGTATTCTCTTAACAGTATTGTTTGGTCAACAATTTATTCTTTATTTATATTGGCTTTGATGTGAGAGAAGAAAGTGAAAAAGAATGTAGAAAGTGGGCAGTTTCATCATACAAGTATATTTATCAAGTGAAAGAAGCTTAGGAGACAAGGAAAAACTGTAATGTGAAACACAGCAAAAACAATTAGGAACATAAGTATGAAATTGCACAGTCTAACCAGATTTCAACCTTTGCTTGTCTGGTATAAAGGTGAAGTCTTATAATGGCCTTTCAAAAAAAAAAAAATTAATGCCTGCTTTTATGACCTAAACCTAATCAGCCAACTGAAGCAAAAATTGGCATCGCTCTGAAAGAAGAAAGTCTTGACGTGCAGAAGGCATGAGAGCTCAACACTTTTTAAACTGCTGAAGGGTGCCTGAGATCAATAAAGTCTCCTGAAGGTTCTTGGGATTAGATTCATCTGAGGAAGGAGAAGAGGAATTGCAGGTATGGAAAAACTTTCATGATACTTTTATGGTCCACTCAGCACAATATGGATTCAGTATCATCATTAGTGAACAACAGAAAGGCTTACGAGCTTCAAGAAAAGTTGACATCTCCCTCCCAGTCTCATATCAGAGCCATGACAGTCTGATAGTAGATATCACATTTACATCAGTATTAAATTATTTTCTTCTCAATGTGCTAAAGCAGCCTGATTGGCCCCACTTTAACAAGGAGAAGAGTGACTTATGCTCAAAAACTTCTCTACGCAAGGAGGTTGACCTCCCTGTGAGCATACTCCCCATCTTTCTCACTTTCTTTTCCTTTTCTGGTTTGATTCAAGCTAAACTATAAAAAGCCCTGTTGTGCTGGAACAGTGTGCATGGATACCTGTTTGACACCAGCAACCACATGGTGAGGTGATTTGGTAAAGGTGAAGCCTAGGTTCTAGTCAGGGGTGAAGCAGGCAGCCCGTGACAGAGGAGGACGCACAGTCTGTGTCTTCCAGATTTTCCAGGACTACTCCCTGGATCCTCCTGGCCTCTTTCCCACTGCTCTGCACAGATGTGGGAACTCTTGCACACAGCATTTAGGGATCTGGATCTTCCTAGCTAACAGAACTTGCTTGATATCCTTGCTGGTAGGAAGTAAGTGTCACCCTAAACATTTGGCTTGGTTTGGCCTCTGTCTGGTTTTTCCCCTTCCGCCCCAGAAAAATTCCCCTTGCTTACAAGTGTACAGAGTTGCAGATGGTCATGCACAAGCTTTGCATGCCTGGGAAAGAAATCATGGGATGCACCTAGGATGATAAATGGTTTATTGCTTGTAAAGCTCCTCAGCTGTGTAAATGGGGAGTGGAGGATATGAGAAGCTCTTGGATGGTTTCCTGTCCATAGTCCAGCTTCTTCCCAGAGAACAGATGTAGTAACAAGAAAAGAATGGAAAGTTCTTGCTGGAGAAAATTTCTGGAATTTACCCAATTTGGGGTAATTCCTGGGATTCCCTTAAATGACCCTTCCTTCTCTCTGGTCCCTGTCAAGGAATATAAACTGCTTCCTCTCTCTGAGATCCTGGGACTTCCCAACTGGAGCAGTGGTTGTTGTGGTCCCTGCCTTCAGACACTACTATTTGCTAGCTGAGCATGGAGATTATCCATACCTATAAAATGAATGAAGCAAGAACCAGGTTCTCCATATATAAACTTAGATGAGCCATCTGGAGATATTCATCAGGCAGGAATTTGTATGCATAAGTTGGGCAAGTGTGCATTCAGCCACCTGACTTGAATATCCCAAGGTATGTTTTCTGGTTGCACATGGGAAAACACATGTTTTCACAGTTTAAAATGCTGGTTTGGAAAAAAAAAGAAAAAAAAAAAGAAAAAATCTTTTCTGGTATCTAACAATAAATCTTTTCATTTAATGAGTTGCTGAGAAACATTCCACCAGAACATCTCCCAGCTGGCGTGGTCTACAGCAGAGGAGAATCCAAGTTGCTCTTTTCCCCTTCCTCTTTTTTTTTTTNTCTCTCTTTTTTTTTTTTTTTTTTTTTTTTTTTTTTGGTGAGAGACTCTTCTCAGGCAGCAGGATGTCAGATGTCCTACATGGCAGACAAAGAATTCTGTTTCGCCTCTTAGTTTCATATCCAATTGTTTTCAATGGGGGAGTATGCTTTTCCTGTATGATTGGAATGATTACCCTGACAAGGAAAAGGACTGGGGCAGATGTTCTCCCTAACTGATAATAAAAGCAGTGTCCTTCAGCTTTTGCTGTCTGTGAAATACACTACTGTCCCATGATATCCCACAACGAGATGCGGGCAGTGAATGCTTTAGAAAGTGGAGCGCCATTGCTGATCTTCCTTCTTATCATAGGAGAGGACAGAGCAAAGTCTGCAGTGATAAAATAAGCCATACGTTTATTCTCTCCAAAAGGGAGAACGACTTTTTTAAAAGCTCCTAATTTTGCAGGCCACCTGCCCCTTGCAATACAGAATTATTACAGTTTTGGTGCTTCACCTTGAAATGGTGCTCCCAGCTGTCAACAGCTCAGGGAACAGTTAATTATATTGTTGTACAGCTGTTCATAACAGAGTAAAAAGCCTCTGTTCTCTTCCTAAAAAAAAAAAAAAATAATAAATGAAATCTTGGCATCAGTTCTTTGGGGACAATAGTTAACAAATGTCCAAAGTAATCGTAACTGGAAAGCAAATGTTTCTTCCTTTTCTGAGGTAAAAATGCATTTCCTCTGGTGTAAAGGGAATCATCTTATTATTTTGGGGTTGATCTGGGAATGGTTGTGTTTGAAATTCAAAGGAATTAGTAGTCTCTACTCCTAGAAATGCCACTTCAAATCTGGGTCCTGTTCCTGTTTGACCATCCCAGGGAAAAGGCAAGAAGAGATGCAAATTGTACCCAAAGAGATGTATGGAGTGTATGGATGGACCTTCACCTCAGATCCTTAGGTTGTCTATATCCTGCAGGATCCATCTATTCTAATGGACAGCAAATACCTCAGCTTCATGGTGTAACACATCCATAGCTATACCCGCAATCTGAGATTTGCATTTCTGGCAGGACTTGAAGGGTCTAACCCTGCAAGACATGAATAGCACTGGGGAATTTACAGTGTAGGCAGACAAGCCAGACAGAGGGTGTGTGGAGCTTATTTAACTTGTTTATCTGAAGGGTTTGATTTGTCAAAAGTGAATTTATGTTGTCAGGAAGGGCTCTCTTTCAACAAATTCAAGCCCATTAAAAAAAAAAAAAGAAATATTTTGTTTGGATATTTTCTAAACCAAAACTTTGGCTCGCTAATTTTTAAATGAGAAAGTTATTTTGACTTAATAGCTGTGTAGGATGGTGGGGTTTTTTTCTGGTTTTTACAGAGTGGTAGAAATTTGGAAATTATAATATATTTCTATTGGCCTGAACAGATCTTTCCTTTCTTTTTTTTTTTCCCTTTGGAAACACACATGCTATGTCTTCTTTGTATTTGGGATGGAGGGGGAATGTTCACTTTGGATGTTTGGGGGCCTTGTTTTAATGACTTTTTCAAGCTACGTTATCTCATTGCTTTCCCCTTGATGTTATTCCTACTTTCCCATTTCAGTTTCCCTGAATGATGTGCACTTAAGCTGCTTTTCATATGCCCCTTCAGCAGCTGTTGGGAAAAGTGGGTTCAGAGGAGGCCACAGAAATTATCAGAGGGCTGGAGCACCTCTCCTATGAAGATGGGCTGAGATGCTTGGGCTTGTTCAGACTGAATCCAGGGAGATCTTATCATGGCCTTTCTACATTTAAAAGGGGGCTTATAAGAAGGAGAGAGACTTTTTACCAGGGCCTGTACTGACAGAATGAGGGGTAATGGTTTTAAACTGCAAGAAGAGAGATTTAGATTGGATATAAGGAAGAAATTCTTTGTGATGAGGGTAGTGAGATATTGGAACAGGTTTCCCAGAGAAGCCTGTGTTGGTTTTGGCTGACATTAAGTAATTCATTACTTAATTAATTAATATAAGATTTGGTTTGGTTATTTTTCTTTTTTTTTTTTCATAGTAGCTGGTGTGGGGCTGTGGTTTGGGCTTGTGCTGGACACAGTGTTGGTAACACAGGGGTGTTGCAGTCACTGCTGAGCAGGGCTTACACAGAGCCAAGGACTTTTCTGCTCCCCATCCCACCCCACCAGTGAGTAGCTGGGGGTGTATGAGGAGTTGAGAGGGGAACACAGACAGGACAGTTGACACCAGTTACCGAAGGGATATCCCATACCTTAGGGTGTCATGTCCAGCATATAGAGCTGAGGGAAAAAGAAGGAAGGGGGGACACTTTTGTCTTCCCAAGTCCCCACTATGTGTGATGGACCCTCGCTGTCCTGGGGCTGGCTGAACACCCACCTGCCCATGGGAAGTGGGGAATTAATTCCTCAGATTGTTCTGCTTGTGTGATCAGCTTTTGCTTTCCTTATTGAATTGTCTTTGTCTCAACCCATGATTTTTCTCACTTTTGCTCTTCCGATTCTCCTGGCTATCCCACCAGAGGAGTGAGTGGCTGTGTGGGACTTAGCTGCTGGCTGGGGTTAAATCACAATGCCCCATCCCTGGGAGTGTTCAAGGTCAGACTGGATGAGGTTTTGAGCAACCTAATGGAAGAAAAAACTGCTGTCCTCAACTAGATCCATTGCTCCCTAACCCAGGGGAAAGAGTCCCAGTTGACTCTCCAAGGTCACTGATAGAAGAAGAGTGTGAAAACTACCTCCTTTAATTATAACCACAGAAGAATTACAGGCTCATCAGGGTGATAACTAAGTTGATTTGTATGAGCTTTCAGCCATTTAGGTGCAACCTGCAGGGTATTTCTGCTGTGTGGGTGATGCAGTGGGTGCATCTTAATTCTGACAACCCACTGCAAGCCCTACGCAGGGTCTATCCCAGGGAATCCAATCTCCTCTGGCTCAATTGTTCAAGACCTCCCCTTATATCATCCACAATGGTCTCCTAGCTCTCTTTCAGCTAGTGTTCCTGACATCATCACCAGATTTCTTGTCACTTTTACAACTTCAGGGAACTCCTTTCCAACTTGTGTTTCTATTCCAGGAACATGCAAGGCCTCCTCTAATTGGCACACACCTCATACCTACGCCAAAATATTATGAAATTAAGTGCAGATCTGTCAACCATTGCAAAAATGTCACTTAGAAGCACTGTGGTTAATGGAACTATTTGCTCCAGTAATTCTAAGCAGCTGAAATACTTTCCTTTAGCAGTTATCCCAGAACTTCTATCAAGATTGTATGCAAACAAGCCAACAAAATATTCTGAAATCTGGCAAGGCATAATTAGTGTCAGTTTAGTTTCGATACAGACATTAGAAGACTTCTAAGCATTTTTGTAGATCTTTAAAATAATAAAATATGAAGTGAAAAGAGAAGCAGCAGCTGGATAGTCAAAAAGAGGTCCTTGATGGAAGCACTAAACAGGAGGATGGTAAAAAAAAGAATAAGCCATTTTGCAAAAGAAAATGTGGCCTACAGGATCCCAACTGAATCATTTGAAATTAAAAACTCTCAAAAATACCTAGTAGTTTTCACATTTTTAGAGTTCATTACAGTATAATTTTAAACATTTTTTCTTTCTTCCTTCTTCCTATTGGCAGTCTGTAATTTTCCCAAAGTTGAGAAACTTCAGAAAATATTAATAACTTGCAGAAAAATTAAAAGAAACATCATTTATTGCTCTGCATATTTTTTCCAGAAAAGGGACATCTGAAAACACCCAATTAAATACACCTTTGGGAAAAAAAAATGAAGGAAAGTGAATTCCAAGCAATTTGTCTGATTTAAGTGAAGAGACACCAGCTGAGTCATTTAGAAAAAAAAACTGCCGCGATTTACAAACAGACTCCTGTCCTAGCAGGAGCACTCAAACCGCTCCAACGCTCCATTTCCAGCTCTACCTGAATGTGAATAATTGTGGGGTTTTTTTTCCCCTTGAGGAAATGCTGGTTTCACTTTTACTGAAGCATCATCTTTCTACAGAAGAATGGTTGGTAGGTCTGTTAGCTTCTGTGTTTGCTTGGCCGAGTACTCCTGTCTTTGTTATTGAGGAAAACCTTGATTTAAAAATGCAGGGATGTATTCAAAGCATGTTCTGACAGCTCTCTGCTCTTTAAAGCAAACCCCCAAAACCTCAGGTCACATTTATTCTGAACATGCCATCTGAAGTGCACCATCTTTTTCAAGGATCTTCCTGCTCAACAAAATGCCCATGACTACAGTCATTCGTTACAGGAATTTGAGAAGACCCATAAAGAATCCTGCACTCAGCCTCACTCCGATATAAGGTGGTCTCTGACTGCTGCAGATTGGAAAATCTTGTGTCAAAGTCTTCACAGGCTTCAAAACATCAATTCTGTCCCTGTGCGGGGTCTGGCCACATTGCTGTTCTTTATGCATCCATCAGCATCCATCATACTCTTCCTTAAGTTCCGTGGATTTAGGTCTGTGGCCCACTCACCTTGCAGGTGCTGAGACTGTCAGATATTTTTCAAGCTGGAAACATGCAGGCTGTCAGCAATAAAGCACCGAAATGGATATGGCAAGATCCATATCTTGCTGTCTTCCCTGGAAATATGACTTTTGTGTGCTGTGGGCTTCAGGACAGCATTAGCATTCACCAAATGTGAAGAAAGACTTTTCCAATAGCCTGAAAGCTCCTACAAGCTCCACTAGAACAAAGTCCATGCTGAAGTTTATTAAACAGTTGGTGACAGCAAATGGCTGCAAGAGAGGATGGCAGGAGCACTGGAAAATGAAGCCCAGAGACATGAGTAAGCGTGCTTGGCAAGATGAAGGGTGCTGCTCTGTACCTTGAGAAGAGTCAGACACGACCTATAGCAGCTCCTCGACCATCCCCCTTGCCCAATTCCCTTTCAAGTAACAAGATACACAAACACATTGGCTAAAATCTGTTCCCTCTACAGTCTGTTTGAAAAGCTAAAAATAAAAAGGACCAAACCCCTTAGCAAATATTTTGCAGATAACTCTGGAGTAGAGCTGAGTTACCCAAGAAATGAGCCATACCCAAGTTCTCCACTTCAGTATTTTCAGAATATAAAGCAGCAGGGATGGTGAGAGTTGAGCAAACAAGATGAAAATGGAAAATAAGGCAGATAATTGCAATTTAACTTCATCAGTGCAATTGTATGGAATTCAAAAGTAATTTCTGCAGCCTCAGGACATGTTAACAGCCCTAGAGAGTCCAGACATAAAAGCAAGATATTTTACAAACTTCAAATGGATCCAAAGTTTCCTAGCAGGAGGGAATTGTTTTAGCATGTAGCTTTCTAATTAAATGTTGGAAAAACTTAGTGGTGAAGTAGATTCTGCCCTAATTTACAGTGAAGCAACTGCACTTTAAAGTACAAAAATTATTCTGTGTGGATATGGCTTTACCAAATGACACAGTTTAGCCCAGCATCTTCAGAGTCCACGCATCTACATGTCCAGAAGCTCTCTTGCCCCATATGGGAAATGGTGGCTAAAATTTCTCAGAACTGGAGTCAACATTAATTTAGTTCAATCTTTCTTGCAATAAATGGATGTAAATGAGGCATTTCCAGTGGACACAAATTTACAGTGGGCAAAACAGCTATAAATGTAAGACAACAGGAAAATGAAGCTGGTCTCTGATAAGAAGTTGTGAGCTAATTATGAGTGTCCAGCCAGCACATGAGAGTAACACATTTAACCCCAACAGATAGTAAATGTCTAATCTGGCAATTTATGGTGATTGACAGGTGAGACTTGCTGTGGGAAGAAGAAGAGGAAGAGAAAGGCAACGTAGCAGCTTTTTGCATTGCTGTCTAGGCCATCATGTGTTACACAGGGCAAGGTTCTGACACAGCTCAGCTATGCAAACTGATGTAATTTAATCCCGTTTCTTATAAATGTTTCCCTGGTGGCTCCTTCTTTCCCATCACAAGGTTCCTCTGCCACTTATGAGCCAGTTGCCTGATCCTCTTAATCTCCTTCCTTTTCCAAGTTCAGGTTTTGCTGAGCCTCCTTAGGCCTTCTCTATGCACAATTCAGTTGGGATGGAAAAGAGGAAATTAAAAACGAAATCATATAGCTACTGCAAATCACATGGACTGGGGTGTTCTCTCCTCTGTTTCTCCAGGAAATCTTGGGTTTGCAGCTTGCATTGGCATTCTGTAGGAAGGTGAATGTCATTAGTGGCATTTAGCCCAAGTGAGCATATTTCATTCTTGAGGGGTGCAATAGTTAGAAGAACGTAAAACCTCGCAGAGGTCCATATGGCCCACACAGGAGACATTCATAGAGAGGAGTGGGAGGGAGATAAACCTCTACCAATGTCTCCTTTTCTGTACTGTCCTAGATTCTTGTACTCTGTTCTGCATGGCATGATATTTTCTTGCTTCTTACAAACCCATGATCTTTTTCACAGTTGTCTCTGACTCAAGTGCACTATATGACCATCTGTCCATACCACTTAGAATACAAAGGAATGACCTCTGACCCCATCAGTGCTGGGGTGGCAAGCCTGCCCAACTATGGCCCTCCGTAAAGGGTTGATCTTCTTTATGGTAGAGAGTCTGGACAAAGTGAGCCAGGACCATTGCTATTTTACAGTGAGAGATCCACGGGCGAGAGGCTGAACTTCCTCAAGGGAGAACATAGGATCATAGAATGGTTTGTGTTAGAAGGGACCCTAAAAATATGATTGTTCCACTCCTTTGCCATGGGCAGGGACTCCCTCCACTAGCCCAGGTTGTCCAAAACCCCATCAAACCTGGCCTTGAACACTGCCAGGAATCCAGGGGCAGCCCCAACTGGTCTGGGCAGCCTGTGCCAGGGCCTCACCACCCTCACACGGAAGGATTTCTTCCCAATATCTAACCTAAATCTACCATCTTTTCTTTTAAACCCACTAGCCCTCATTCTGTCACTACACTGCCTGATAAAGACACCCTCCCCATCCCTCCTGTAGCCACTTTAAGTACTGGAAGTCTGTTCTAAGGTTTCCCTGGGTGTAAGAGTTCTTTGTATGAGAGGTGCTCCAGCCCTCTCATCATCTTCATGGACCTTCTCTGGACTCATTCCAACAGCTCCATGCCTTTTTTGCACCAGGGACCCCAGACCTGGACACAGTACTCCAGGTGGTATCTCACAAGAGTAGAGTAGAGGGGAAGAATCACTTCCCTCAACCTGCCAGCCACAATTCCTCTGATGCAGTCTGGGATACGGTTGGTTTGCTGTGGTTCCATCCACAGGCATGTGGGATCTGCAGACCAGTGCATGCTACCACTCCTTGTCACCTCCCAGCCATGTGTGGGACAGGACTAATTTTGCAAACAGCAGGGTGGGTCGTGACAGCCTGCGGGACTGGCTCAGGCCCAACAGGCAGCAAAAATACATGTTTGGCTCTATGATCCTGTTACACATCAGTGAAGGAGCCTTCTGAGCCTGTAAAAGCAGCCACTGCTACCAGTGTACATTGATACAGGTCCCTCTTGTGCTGCCACAGGAGGTCTCAGCACAGACCGGGGAGTTTATTAAAAAAGGTGAGTAATTATGTGGAGCAGTTCACATATCCACCACACCATATGTGTACAGACTGTGACCCTCCTGAAGGTTTCTGCATCTCACCCTTCAGCATGTTCACCACAGACATCACAGGTAACCAGAGACCTGTGCCAGGCAGCACTCGCTGATTGCATTGAGAGCTGCTGAGCAGCGTTCTGACAAGGAGCGTTTCAAGAGCAGTTTCCTTCCCATCTTTCACTTTTCTTGCCTAATTTATTAGCATGAGGTCATTTTGATTATTAACCCAAGCCCTTTGCTTTCTATGGGCAAGTGCTCCTACCCTCATGCTGCACGTTTACACGCTGCCTCACTGAACATTTTATTACTTGATTTTCCTGTCTGATTTCCCAGGATACTTCAGTTCCTGTTCTGAGATATGGTATGTTCAGAGAGTTAGTTAAAGACTCACAGATCTCCAAATCTGCAGGGATAGATTCTTTTCCTCCTTCTCAGTAGCTGACAGATGGTTATTCTTCAACAAATAAAATCTAAATTGTACGAGTCTGCCCTGCTGCAGAAGCAAGTTCTTAATAAGCGCCTTGCTGTGATGAAAGGAAATAGAGGAAAAAGCAACAACCTCAGAGTGGGGGTATTTAGGATTAAAAATAGACTCCATGTGTCCATTTGCTTGAATTGCATGGCAAAATTTCATAGCTGAAATGGACTTAAACAGCGCAGAGGGCTGGTATTGGCTCGCTCTGAAGAGATGAGTTATGTCCACAGCAAACTCTTGTGAGTGGCAGCCATTTTCTGAACCGGTGGTAATGATGTGCCAAAACTGCCTCGTGCAGGATCCCACAAGTGAATGTACATCAAGGGAATAATGAGTCCACCCCCACCCAGGATGACACAGCCAGGGTTAGCTGCGTCCATGTGGAAATTGGCACCCGACAGGTCTGCCAGGGGTATCAGGGAGAAGCTGGCTTGCAGTAGGCATGAAGGGCTCTCCTGTTGCCTGACTAGCAAACTCATACCATCCTCTGGTGCCTCTTTGTTAACACCCTGACCGCTCTGAAATGGCTTTATAAAAACTTTTAAAACCCAGAATGTCCTCATCTTAAAATCCTATCCTGGAAACCTCTCAGTTGTGTGGCTGCTCTGGCTTTCCTTGAGCTGACTTCTGATCTAGTTAGCACTGGCATGGGCCAATTCTCACATGAAAAATCTGGGATGATTCCACCAACATCAGCAGGGTTACTGTGGTTGTGCAGCATACTGCCAACCTGGTGGCATGCAGCAAGAATGGCCCTTTGGTCAGCATTGCTGCAGTAAAATGGGCTGGCGCAGCAGCTAATTGCATTCCTCACCAGGCAGCTCTTACCTGTTCCTGAAATGCTGATGCAACCAAGGTTTTCCAGGGACCTAAAATATCTGCAGATTTAGTTTCTTCTCAGGGTTGTGAGAAATGCAAATACCCATCTTGCTGTGAAGGGGATAGCACTTGAGTTGGCTGGGAAAAAGTGACCGCTGGTAAGATAATCTCACAAGGGAGAGACTCTTGGTGCTCTGCCATTTGGGAGCTGCTGAAAAGTGTCTTTATTAGCTCTTCATTAGCTGCAGACTGTGAATGGACTGACCTCAGACAGCAATCCTCTGCCAGCCCAGGGGTTTTAATCACCATATCAACTGATTAAGAAAATAACTGCCTAAAGACAGTCTATTATTAATCTGAGATGATATCTTCATGATTCAAAATCAGTAATTCAGATCACTTAGAGAAAACATGGCTCCTTGGATGCAGAGAACAGAAGAGGGAAAAATAATTTATTAACCTCTGGATTTTTCCTCCATTGTATCTTCTCAGGTACTCTAAAAGGGACTGTTCATTTAATGATGTTTCTCGTTTGAACTTCATCAGGTTTTCAAGGAAGCATCAAGTAGGGGTCAGTACTTCCCTTCCCTTTAGTCAGTGCATCAAAGAAAAAGGATTGTGCATATATGCTGTCCAAACCAGCATTATCAGCAGTCTTGACAAAGTGCCAAATATCTGTATCCACCTCCTCTCCCTATTCAAGGACCCTGAATGGACACAAATCCACAAAAGCCTGTCTTGGACCCTCATGCTTTCCTGGGACTATTTAAGCTCTGAAAACCAAAACACTCATCACTATGCTGGGCTTGGAGTAGAGGACGCATTCACGTTTGCTGAATCTGGACTTCATCTTCGTGCTCATCCATCTTTCTAATGCTCTTACAGCGTCTTCCTGTTCCTGAGGGATCATGCATTATAGCAGAGCCAGACAACACAGATGAGGATTAGGGGTTGAAGGCTCTTGATCTCTAAAAGCATTGTCATGGCAGTCTTCAGCGGTGAGACATGGTGACTTCAGCAGCAGCATGTAAAACAAGCCAGTGTCCATGCCTAGAACACATCTTTCATCTTTTTGTTGTGGGATGTGGACAGCCCCCTTGGCTTTTTGGTGGGCTGATGCTTGGGTCTGTCCATTCCTCTTCTCCGAAACTCTTGTCTGTACTTATCTCTGTGAGGACAGGATGCAAGATCAGACTTCCTATCTCTGAGGAAAGGTCTTTAATTGTTGTTTTGGGTATTTTTTTCAGGCCAGTCATAAGGTACTTAGAGCAGGCAATTCAGATGATGTCAGCAACAGTATGTGCTTCAGACAGGTGCAGTCAGCCAGGCAAAAAGGGGTTACAGAGGAGTGCAATCCTTCCCTTCATGTGAAACTCTGGCCACATGCCAACTGCTAGCCCTCACAGCACTTGTCACTGCTGCAGATGTTCTTGGTGGTGCACACTTCTGCAAGTCTCTGCCCAGGGACTGCCAAGGTGGCCACGAAGGAGAACTAGCCACACTACAGAGTGCTTCTGCAGCTCAAAATTCCCAGAGAAGGTGCACTGAATCTCAGAGAAGATGAATATAGAAAGCCTTGCTCTGGGAGATGTTCTGTAAACAATAGATCTACTCGTTCTCAGATAGCTAAGCCAACTACTTTTGCTCTTTAGGAGAGCAGTCAGTTCTCCCTTACAGATATATACGCCTATCCTCACCCATCCACAGCTGGTCTGCTACAGCTCCAAGCACCAATGCTTCCTGTTTTGTGCCTGGATAGAGGACTTGTTCTTGGAGGCCCCCTGCTTTTGTTTGAATCTTGTGTGACCTTTGGCTGCAGTAGCATCCTTCAGCAAGCAGCTCCACAAGTCAGCTATGCAGTTTCCATATGTTGGTGTACTGCTTTCTTTTTACAAAGGTATCTGCTTTCTCTGGTTAGCTTGAGAAAGCACTAGTTAAAACACCCTTTTTTCCTTTTTTTTTTTTTTTGTATTTTTTTTAAATAATTTCTTGATTTTAGAAGGCCTGTGAGGCCTCTCATGGAAACACCACAGCCTACACAGCAGCATTCAACACCTCCGGTAATTTTCATCAGTTCTTTATCGTCCTCATACTATCTTTTGTGAAGATGAGGTCTGATCTGAAGCATGGGTTATCCAAGCAGAACTGTGCTTCTGCCTCACCATGGCCCTTGCATGGCAGCCAGCCACCATGACCATCATGGTACTGCCCACGTGCTCCTGCCCGGCATTCTCCAGTTTGTTTCCAGTCCAGCACAGGGCTGAAGAGCTCATGTCCCTACTCCTGCTCCCCAGGGATCATTACTTTGTCTTTCCCAGCAGTGTCTTCTATCTGCCTCCATTCTGCCCAATTACCTGGCCTGTGTGACATCTCCCAGGAGACACTTCAGCCTCCACAATCCTCCACAATGGGCTTAATATCAGCCCCAGGAGGAGCAAAGGGGCCCAAAACTGCTCCCATTGGAAAGTCCTGAAGTTTATATGAGCTTTGCCCTGCTTTATCTGAAAGTTAAAAACTGCAGCAAGAAAATCTCACTCTTTGAGACACTCGCCTCCTCTCCCCACCAGTCTATGAGCACCTCTTAAATCACCTTTAATGTGATGTATCTTCGCAACTCCCCTACAAGATAAGGGTGATATCATCAACCTTGTTTCACAGATGGAGAGCCAGGGAGCAGGCAGAGTTGCCTAATCACTTTTCTTTTATTAGAGAGCTTACCTCCAGCAGTGCCTGGCTTCGCCTTGGTCAGCACTCAGCCCTCTGAACAGCTGGTCTTATGTGACGGCTCAGGAAGGACCTTGAGTTGCCACAGAAGGAGCAGACTGAGTTTGGCTCATTGCATCACTACGGTTCTTGCTGTATGAATGTAGTGCAACTAGAGACACCCTGCACATGCAGGAGCTGTGCCCTAATCTAAGACAGGTCCAGCTCAAACCAGGCATTGATTCACTTTATTTATGAGCAATTGTAAGTAATATTGGTGATAATGGGCTGTACACCTGGTGGGTGAGGGGTGGGGGCGTGATTTTATTTCATGCCCTGCTCTGACTCCTCTAATTAATACTGAAAAGCACTTCCTTTGGTTGCACACACTCTGTTCCCAAGGGTGGGAAATTCAAGCTACAGTTCCTTATTTTCTGGAAATGTGTATATTTTGAGAATGCACAGAAAATCTGTGTTGTTATGGCATATTACTTTGGCATCATATGGAAAAACCTCTCCTCTCTTCCCATTTCTAGTGTGGCTTTATATTCACATGAAGCCAGTGCTCTAATCCAGTTCTCTTGTCTCCTGAGCCTAGTTCCTTCTAGTGAAGCTCACACCAGAACTTGATCCAAGCACCTGTGAAATGTGCCTGTCCTATTCTCACATACTACAGTCATCAAAAAATACAGCTGGATCCTGAGGTGCTCTATTCCAACCAGGTGTATAACACATGAGGCCACACTTCTGCCTTAGGCAGAACCACCAAAATTACAATTTTTACCATAATAAAACAAATATTTCCATCCCTCCTGTGCAGCCACAAACTGGATGCTTCTCACCAGGGGAAAATAACACTCACTGTCTTGCAGCTACAGCCTGAATGAGGTGGGCTTCCAAGATGGACTGACGCTCCATCTTGCATTTGCACCATGCGTGCTGAAAACTGAAGAGCTACTGAGTGACGTGAGACTGTAGATGGGCCGATCACCAAATCTTTTCCTGTTGCTCATTTTTCTTTCTTTCCTATCCTTATCTGCTGGTATATGACACCTGCTGGGGAACGTTGGCCTGAAGCCAGCAGGAAGAGGGAGCAGCTGAACGTTGTTTGGCTTTTCCATGGAGAGCTCTCTCAGCAAGTTTTGCATGGACAATGAACAAAGTGCCGTTTCTTGCTTTAAAAGGGCAAGGAAGAGGGAGTGGGATAACAGGGCTCTGCTCTGCTCTGTAGATTTCACCACAATCCCAACTTTATGGAAGGGGAGCACAGATAAATCTTGAGTTCTCTTAATATGGGATAGAAAGCCAGAATTCAGTCATCACACGTCTCGGCAGGTGCTAAGAGCCACCCAGATCGACAGCGTCTCCTGTAGTATAAACAAGTAAACTGTTTGATTTCAAGCTCCAGCTATTTTGCTCAGATACCCCTTGTTTACTAAGTGCTGAATGGCACTCAGCATTTACAGATGTAAAGCCCCTGACTGGGAAGGTCATTAAAATTGGCGGGAAGATTGGATAAAATCTGAGGAAATCCACAGGGGAGCCCAGCTAATTAATTATGGTTTTGTAATGCACCTAGGAGAACAATGTCCAGAGCTCTGAGCTGTTTGAGGGGGCTGTTTAAAAGCAAATTAAAGCAGAATATCTACTGTAAATGTACAATTGAGCTGTATGCTAAACACACAGGCAAACTTGTTTACCCTGCTCCTGAGCCTGAGTAGGTTTGAACATCTGAACACAAATGTCACTGGGTTAGGAGAGGCTGTGAGAAATGAAGCAGGCAGAGGAGAGAAAACATCCCCTGGAAAAATAAAACACCGGTGAAATATTGAAGTAAACAATGAAAAATAAACAGAGGCATAAAAGGGAAAAAAACCCAAAATATTTGAGATAGAGCTGAGTCCACTCACCACCCTCTATAAAACTTGTAGCTCTGTCTCTGGAAAAGTTATTTGTGCAGAGTAATTGTTATGTTTTTGAAGAGAGGCTGCTGGCACCTGCTGCTGGACAGGCTAGGGTTCCCTGCAATGCCAGGGCAGGCACTGGTGGTTTGACCCCACAGACAGCCCCTGCCATGCCAGATCTGCATCTGCCACCTGAAAACCATCTGTCTGAAGTCCAGCAAGGGCTTAGCAGTGACCCACCTCAGACTTGAGTATGGCTGGACTGTGGTGAGCAGCAAACCATTAGGTTTCCAGCTACCACTACACCCAGCCCTTATTCAAAGCATTGCTGAACCATAACAATGAAGGAAGCATCTACCTTCCCCCACCCCTCTGCAGGGGCATATTTTTTCCATGAGCAGAAGATTTTTGCCTTGAGTCAATAAAATGTTTTTTGGAGTGGGCCACAACCCCTGGGCTCCTGGATCTTGGTTGTTCCCAGCAGCTGAGAGCTTGATTCCTGCAGCGAGTGTGTCTTTTTCATCTGAGAGCATAACCAGATACCTTTGGCAACTCCAGTTATTTCAGGAGGAAATATAGCTCCTTCTGCTGATAATCTTGTCGCCATTTGGCAGAACCTGCTGAAAGCTCTGGAAAGGTACTGGCACTTGATGCAAGACAAGTGAAGGTGGCTCTTAGGAAAGCACAGGTGGGTTTGAATTGGTAGCACCTGCCCTTTCTAAAGTGCTTGGAGGACAGGAAGCAGTGGCCCTGGAGGACTTCACAAGCTGTCAGAGGCGATGTGTATGCATTCTTGTGTGGGGCTCAGATGACACCAAGTGAAGAGAGAAACCATTATGTAACTTGGAAGAGCATATTATACAATAATTTAAACAGAGAGACACACACACACAAAATGTATCCCAGCCAACTGCTTCAGCGTGAAAGATGAGATTTGTAAGATTAGTACGGCCTCCTATCTATCTGCCAAATCTTGCTGAGCATTACACCATGTGATGGAGCTGGGCTAGCCCTGTGCACTGTTATGACTCAGCTTAGTGGGAGAGGTAGGGCAGGGCAAGGCAAACTTTACTATCAGCATCTGCTTAGGAATTGAGCTATATTTACAACACCAGGGCTGATCAAAAGTCTGTTGTGTTTAACTAACACCAAACATTGCAATACACGGGTTACCAGAAAGGGACTGGATTGGCAGCTAAATTGTTTAATTAAGATCAAATTACCAGAGGGCTAGATCTGGTTCTCAAGATGTAACATGGAGATTATTAGCAAGAAATGAGTTTTAATGTAAAAACAGCATCTGACACCAGGTACAACATGTAGCAGCTGGTGAGAGAAACCCAGTGTTAGCAACACCAAGCTTTGCCAGCCACTGCCCATCACCAGCCTGGCATCGATCCCGCCTTCTCCCAAGGATCAACAGGGGCAGGGCAAAGGACCAGAGAGAGGGATTAGATGCTTCCCCCAGCTCCCAAGAGTGGCCCATACAAGGTGCAGGTTCCCCATCTTCTGGAGTTGAAGGGGCAGATGAGAAGGGGTGGCCTTCTTGCTTGTCTCTGCCCTAGGAGGTCAGACCACTCCTGTCTCTGGATGGGAATCAACATGGCAAGAGATGAAGTCACTTCTTCCCTCCCCAGTAAAGAGGCAATTGAGCAAGTTGATCTCATAATGCACACCCTCTCTCAGGAAAGGAGCTAGCAGAGGTAAATGCAGGGTTGAGTGACCCTGGGGGTCCTTCCATTCTTCCCACGAGTGACTTCTGAGCAGCAACATTGATAGATGTCTATTGCCACCACAGTAATTACTGACACCCTTGCAGCTTTGCATCAGTTTTTGTTTTTTTTTCTGTGAAGGTGTGAGCTTATGTTGCTAAAATCCCTTCCCCTTTTGGACACACTGAAAGGTTAAGTGGCCCTTCCTCTGAGACAGCAGGACTTCTGGCATGTCTCTGCTACTTGGCAGCCGATATCCCTCAGCTTTATTTACTTTTGCAATGTATTTCTTTCTGTTGAATGTGAATAAATGTGACCAATGGATGGAGGAGTTATGAGGGAGGGTCAGACAGAGACAGAGACACGACTATGAGGTTTGTTTGAGCTTCGTTTTCACAAGGAACCAGACTGAGACCCACCCACTAATGAAATATGCCCTGCTCCTGCTT
This sequence comes from Heliornis fulica, assembly GCA_013399135.1. Lineage (NCBI taxonomy): Eukaryota > Metazoa > Chordata > Aves > Gruiformes > Heliornithidae > Heliornis > Heliornis fulica. The sequence continues at coordinate 173,478 of VXBZ01003019.1, forward strand.
ATCTGGTGAGATGCTGGAGACTCTCTTAGCTTCCTGGTGCATTGAGCTTCACATAGTGCAAAATCTGCCTGTGACCTGGTGTCACCTCGACCGCTCCTTCACTGAAATCACTGCATATAAAGCTGGAGCATTTCAAAAGCAGGGTCTAAACTTAGGGACTATGACCTAGGGACCCAAACTCCTTTGCCCTTAAGTAAGCAGCCTCACAGCGCTGACCAAAGCCAATAGTAGCAGCGAGTATATTAGGCATGTCAGGTTGTGGCAGCATTTCTTAATGAACTGTTGGTTCTTTTGAGATTCAAGTTTCTTCATCATAGCTGAGTGCCCAGGAGAGAGGGAAGAAAGAGAAGTGTGTTAGTCTAATGCTGAAACAACTAATTTATGTACTTACACTGTGACTTAAGAAAGTTCTGCTTTAAGTGAGTTTATTAAGTGGAGTCAGGATGTCTGACAGCTAGCAGAGCCTCTGCAAATAAGACAAGGCTGTTGGTAGTAAAAAGTAGGAATCCAGTTAAAAAATAGCTCCTCCAGTTACAAGACTGCTTGAAATATTGTACTCTGGAAATGTTTGTGTTTTAAGCTGGTTTAGTGTACAGTATAAGTCATTGATTTTTTTTTTCTTGGTTTTGTTGCTAAACCTACGAGGGGAAATGTTTTTCTCCGCTTGCTGGACAGCAGCCATGAATTGGTAATGACTGACCATGTTTCAAAAGTGTGTGTGTATTTTAATCTACATTGAAAGCCATGTTTATCTTCTTTCTGGAAGCTAAAGGAAGTTTTAATGTCTGTGCTGCTAGCAAAGTGCAAACTGCTGCAGGAAGTGAGGCGAGCCTGCCGTGGGGCCGAGTGGCTGCTGAGCATGGATGCTCTGCATTTCAGCATGGAGGTATCAGCTCAGCCTGCGCAGCTGACTTGGAGCTTTGCTCCGCATCAGGCTTCATGAACTCAGCCCACCACCCAAAACAAACCTCATCCTGTTGAGGAGGTTTGCCCATCTCAGCACAATCCATCTGTAATCCTTGTTTCTTAATGTTTTTAGGATGGAGAGGCAGCATCTCCTCACTGATAGGCCACTGGCAAGCTCTCAAGTGGGCAGCAAGGAGGCCTTGGCCACTGAAGGATATGACTGGCACTTTGAGCAATAAGCTTATGCTCTACAATGCTTCCTGACCAACATCCTAGACCGATGTGATATCTGGGAATAAAGGTGCTTATTTCAGAACGATTGCCCAACTTTATGAATTTATTGTAGCTGAGTCTGCAGCAGTTATGTTGGTTCCTTATGGAGGCAATTTCTTTTGTCCAGCGGAAACTGAGGTAGAGAAGGAGGATCATGTAGAGGCTGAAGTGTTAATCTGAGATTTGAGAGACCTTGGTTTAATTCCTTCCACAGACTAACTTGGACAAACCGCAAAGTCTCCTACTCCTGCCATTCCCAAAACAAATGTGGAAATTTCATCAAATTTTCCTTCTGGGGCACTGAGAAAAATACTCATGATAGAAGCTAAGGTAATGGGGCTACATAGGTACCTCTGAGAGACATCCTGATGGATGTCCATGAAGAGGAGTTCCTGATCGTCTTCTATGCGAATGTGAATGTAGACTGGGAGGAACTCTGCTAATGCAAAAGGAGTATAAGAGAGAAGTATGCTCCCATAATTTACAGTGGTAAGGCCCCTCAGAGAAGTTTCCAGATTCTCAGTAGCATACTTGAAGCTCAGCAGACCATTTTTCCTAATTCCCTCCTGTTCAATCACACCAGCCACTTCCCTGGTGACCAGACAAGAAGAAATATTCAACTCACTTCTTCCACTGTTATTTCTTCTGCTCGAACTCTGCCATCAATACTTTGAGAGGGAGGTAATAGCAGTGGCATCTTCATGGCTGCTCTACAAGTTTCATTTGTACAAAATGTACTATTCATCATGAATAATTCTTTAAGGGGAAAATGAAAAAGTTTAAACTCTCAAAAACTTCTGGGCTTTAAAAATGTAATGAAATGATCACTTTTTTTGGCTACATCAGCCTCACAGTACTTCTCTATTTGGGTGGAACAGGATAATCTCTGAAAGACACACCCAAGTAATTCCAGTATTTCTGCTAATGTGTGTACACTTTGATTCTATAACCTGAACTAGCATGTTCCCAGTGAGCTCAGGTATCCTGCACTGTATTTTATGGAATAAACACATCCCAGTTGCCCCTAGGCCAAGGTCCTGTCTTACAACAGTCATTTACACCTAGTGAAAGCATTTCCATTTCCTTCCACGTCAGTGTTCTTCAGGTCCTTTTGGAGCTCACACTCTAGATGGTGGATGGATATAGTATAGGATAAAGGCACTGTGGAAAAAAGAGGATACGAAGAGGCCCCCAAGTTCCCAAGGAAATATATGGGAAGAAGTAGGGGCATATGGGTGGAGTGAAGAGGGGTTAGGATGTTTGAGAGAATCCTTGAAGTTGATTAAACATGAAGGTGGTCAAGAGAGACCTTGAATGATGAAACAGAGAAGAAAGGAAATTTGAGATGTCTGTGGGTGCAGCCCTCTGGTGATACTAGCAAAAGAAGCATCTTCAGGGTTTCACAGCACCTTGCAATCTCCAGCTAGTGTGAGAAGGGATTTGAATAGCTTTCTTAAACTCGAAGTGCAGTATTGCAGAGATCATGCTCCTCTCTTACGTATGATAAAAATGAACGATCACCAGAGATGTGGGCAGGACTATATAGAGTCTATCATGTTTAGGAAAATACTGGAATACTAGGTGTGGTAAGCTATCAACCACAAGTCTTTCTGTTCCCTAAAGCAGCTCACTGACTTCATCTGCCATTTCTTGGATGAACCTTTCAGAAAGGTTTCTGGATCAGAAGAGGATGAATGAGTCCAGTACTTGCCTCGGCTGAGGACAGATACCTCACACAAACTTTCACTGCCAGCTAAGACCAAGCTAGTGTGGTCCTCTACTCCACACACGCAAAGTTTGGAAGACCACAACTCTCAAATAGCCAGTCAGTCTTGATAACAGTAGAAATTATTTTTTAAGATTCTTGTGGCCTTCAGCAGCTCTGTGCTTAAAGGAGCTGAAGCAAGATAAAATCCCTATTCTTACTGAGAATCATGTAAATTGAAACTCTACAGTAGTACCTGATGGACAGACATATTGATTGAGCTTGACCCTTCAGGTAGGATTAGTGGATTTCAAGATCTGGAGATAGTTGCTTCGAGGATGTGGGCACATAGGCATTGACATCAGTGAAAGCAGACTAACATACAGAAATCCAGATGTCTGCGTTTATCCTTTCACATCTTTCAGATGCGTAAGTGTCTAGTTGATCCAGGTGAGCAGAGTGGTTTCCAGACTGTGCCATGCCATCAAGTCATTCTGAGCAAACAAACATGGTCCCTAGAGGTCTTTGCTAATGGCCTGGCACCAGTCGAGCTCTGAGAGCCTGGTGTGGAGGTGGGTTGTAGTCTGACTCAGGAGAGAAATGAGGGCAAGGGCCCTCAGCTATTATTAAGTGGACAGTGGGTTGCACCATAAAACCCACCACAAATGTTTTATTACACCCTGGTAAAAAGGACAAGTTTTTGCTTGTGCAGAAGCTGGGGTTTTATTGAACTGAAAACTGAAATACACCTCAGACAATGACAGTTTGCCAGTTCCCACAAGTTGTCATTACACTGCATGTAGCTCTGTAAGCTGCATGATCTGTATATTTTTTATGCCCTTCATCTCTCCATTTCTGTGTTTACCATTTTTCAGGCTAAAGCTAAGGCAAACATATACATTGAACAATATGCTCTTCTCTCATAGAGTTTCTGGCTTCCTATTTGGATTGATTAGTACATGGATGTCTTTAGGGCACTAAGTGAAAAAAATAGATGTGCTTGTCTCTGCTGCCAAAAGGCCCGGTTCATCTGGGATAAAACTCCAGGGGAAAAATTACCCAAACAACCAACAATCAAACAATGGACTCGTAACATGGCTGGATTTGACTCAGACTTTCAGTGTTCAGTGTTAGTCTCTCAAAAAGCTAACATTGATTCAAAGTATCTATTGCAGAGCCAAAAGCTAAACCACATGGTGGGGGAGGGCAAAGGGAGAGGTGAAGCATTTTGCAAATGGAAGACTGTGTGCATTATTCAGGCTTTAACATTGCTTGCATTCATCAAGCAATGCCCTTCAGTTTGGGAAAGCATCACAAGCACAGCTCCTGTTTGGCAGGATGAATGAAAGGCATCTTACAGAATCTATGTGAGAACATTAGCCTGACGTCCAAGATACTGCAAAAGCTCCTCTGATAAACCACACCTCTTGAAGAAGGAGACTGGTAGCCTTACATCACTACACAGGCAAAGACCTCAAATTTGAGCAAAAAAAGGCCTTGCCTACTGGCTGCTCTCCTCTCCAGTACTTTCTGCTGTTGCTACCCAGGGGACGCAAATGCAGGGAATATCTTAGGAGAAAAAAAAAAAAAAAGAAAAAAAAAAGAGAATGATTCTGTCTCATCATTTAAAAGGTAATTTCATGAGTTTGGGTGTGGGTTTTGGAATTAGCGTGCTGGCAGAAACAAAAACCCAGTCATTACATTGCAGTTCTCATCAGTACCTCTTTGTTTCTAAAATGGTGGGCTGTACTGCGGACCCTCATTTTCTAGAAGGGCATATACTAAAACGTGGAGGAAGGCAACTCAGTCAGGGAGGCTGTGGAGAAGGCCAACAGGAGACCCAAGATTAAAATGAGGTCTCTAGATTCGTAGAGGCAACCCACGGACAACATGGTCTCTCCAGAGGATTTTCTGCATCTACAGATGGAACAAAGTTAGTCAACAGTGTTAAAGATTCCTCTGACTGCTTGTAACCCTGTTGAACCCAACTTCAATGTTGTTCTGAAGAAAACCATGGCACATCTTCGACATCATGAAACCCTGAATAGTCACAACCTGCGAGTCAGTTGCCATAAAACTGATGGATACTTGTTCACTGGTGGAAAAGTAGCCGCTAACAGACAGGTTGTTTTAGCTACCGGCTTCAACTCTTCTAAATACAGAAACTGTTCAAGGCCTTGTCTTTTATTGCTTTGTGGGGTGGGTTTTTTTTTGTGTCTTCTTGAAGTCTTTTCCTGAATCATTTTGGATCGTTAGCCCTTCGAAGCACGAACTTGCCAAGGATGTCTTGATGAGGACAAACCTCATCACTTTTAGAGAAGTTGTGTGGGTGTATTTGGAAGTAGTCCAAGGCAAATCCCATCTGAATTGTATAAGTCTGGTGCAAAACAAAAAATATATGGGGCAGGAAAACTGTGGCATTTGGGTAAAGGCAAGGAGGGGGGAAGAGTGAATAAGAGAAACCATATTAAGCTTAAATATGATGTGATCAGAAGTCAAATGAAGGACTAAACTGAATGCTGTGCATCTGAAAAATAAAACTTTCTTTAAAAATAAAAAAGGCTTGAAATTTCAGGCTTCCCCACTCCTACAGAATAATTGGCTTTTGCAGGTTGGAGGGGACATCAGGAGATCTCTAGTCCAACCTCCTGATCAAAGCAGGGAAAGTAGGTACTTTGTCCTGCTCTCCCCTTCTTAGATCTTTATGACTGATGTTTTCGAATGCCACTTTGTCAGCTCCACTCCCATGGTTGCAACAGCAAAGAGGAGGAGAATGAAGAGGAATGCACCAGTGATCCAAAAGAGGTATTTTATTTCTGCTTCTCAAAGACAGGATTAAGTAAAACATTAAATTATTTTTTTGTCTGGTATGATTAAAAAAAAAAGTTTCAATTGTATATTCATCAGTATAAACCAAATTAGGTGTTCTCAGGGGTTGACACTTAGATGAAAATGCTTGTTTGTGAGGTCTACTAGTCCCACACTTGCAATGGCCTTGCACTCACACATTCCTCCCACCATATCTTGAATTATCCAGATAAACCGGGAACAGGAGATGAAATTACATCTCACTCTTTCTTTACCCGTCCTGATAAGAGAGGTCACATTTTGGAATAAAACCACCAAGGAAGTTTGCATCTCTTCCCACCTGACTGCCTTGCATGTTCCTGCAGCTTAAATACACATCAACAAAAATCTGAGAAACCCAAGACAGGGAGGAAAGCGTGTAAATTCCAGCTGGGCTTAGGGACACTGACAGATGTACGGTACAAATTATTTCTTAGCACCCTTGCTGAGATTGCTAATTCTGTCCAAGATTTCTAGGCCGGTATGAAGGGATAATTATTCACATAACCATGAGGATTCTGGTCTGAATAGTCCAGGACTGTGGTGCCTCTGTTTCCCAAATGCATGCCTGTTTGATGATCTAAGCAGTGGCTGGGTTAGTCAAACTACAACTCTGAGAATATTCACACACCTCCTCGTGTTCCCAAAGATTTTTTTCAAAAGTGCTTGGATAATAATTTTAAGTCTCTGAAAGGATGTGATATTCAGACGCAACTGTCTCTTTCTGAAAAACGGGCTAGTAGGGTAAGAAAATCTCATAGACTGTGCACCTACACATTAGACTATGTCAGACCTCAAACCACACAGAAAATGTTTTAAGGTTCGCAAAGTTTTTGAGTAGAATTTGACAATAACCAACAAGCACAGAACAATACTTGAGGCGCTATCACAATCTGCTTGAGGATGTTCTTCAGCTAGAACGGGAGTGGCAGCTCTCTCACCAAACAAAAAAAAAATAAATTAACATTTGGAAAAAGCCTTACATTATAGCAATTGCTATTCGGTAAAGACTGCCTTGCCTCAGAAAAGGCCAGAATTTTAGAGATGTTTTATTGCTTCAGTTGCTATCACAGTCCTATGTGACTTTTGAAAAGCCCATGAAAGATAACTAATTCCCTTTAGTTTCAGTGTAGATTAGATACCTAAAAAGTACCTATTTGCAATTTTTAGGTGCCTACATACTTTTAGCAGCCTAGCACTTCAAAATTAGGCAGGAAAGGCTGTGTACTGAATTTCAGGTGACCGGTTGTTCTATACCATACCAAATGTACCAATCTTCATTCCTCAGAATAATGAATCTTGGAAAAACAAACAAAAAAACCCACCACCCCCAAAACAACAAAAAAAAAAACCCAACATACCATTAATGAAATGTCTAGAGTGCTCAGAAAGCATTATAAAATAAATCTGCAAAATTAGATTACAGGTAGTCTTTAGGGGAAATTTCTCTGTGTAGTGTTCCTACTAAGAAGCAAGTAGAGTTTTCTACCCCAGAAAACACAAACTGTTCTGCAACAGTTTGTCAAGTCAACAGGAGGCAATGATATTGATGCAACTTCATGTCACTCAGTTACTGTTCCTGCCCTAAACAGAATGATTATTTTCATGTTATACTTGTTGTTAGCTAATAACTGGTGACAGATGTCTAGAAATAAAGCAGTGCTCAGGTGATTTCCAGGCAAAGCAATTCAGAGAGTTGTCAGCAGATTGTTTCTTCTGGAGGTATTAAACATAACAATTAATTCACATTTTTCTACACCATATTGTTCCAGTAGTTTGGGGGGTTTTCCTTAGTGGTGCTGTTGCAGTTAATTAGTGTTTCTCTGATGCTTGTTAGAGGACAATAACAGGAAGTACCTCATTTCCCTCAGAGTGGTAACTAATTATCTATAACACAGTATGAGCCTTGTCTCACTTTGGTAGAGCCTCTGTGAGCCTCAAACCATCCTGGTTGGCCATGGACAAATCTTCTTTACGCACAGATAAACAGAGTAAGACTTCCACCACCCAACTTTTGACACTTCACACCAGCACTGAGTGTCCTCAGTCCTGGTGCTTTCATTGGATGGGCCAAATGGAGACCCAAACCCATCCTCACACAAGGACTGTGAAGCAGAATCATGTAACTTCTCTGTGCCTCACCTCAACACCTAGTAAAATGGAGGTGGTAGCATTCCTTTGCATATATTGGACACTTTCAGCTACATCTAATGTCACTTAACTTAGCAGCAGTCTTTTTTTCCTATGCTCCTCACAAAAGTGGAGGGTATTCAACACCACTCAACTTCCAGCAGGATACTTCTATTCATCATCAACACTCATATTTATACATTTTCATGTAATCAGACTGAGAAAACATCTCATGAGTCAAAACTTCCAAGTCACAGCATTCAAAATGGGACAGATCATCACTGCTTAATTATCTTTAGAACGATTCCTCAGTTATCCATAGGAGAACTATGTTACCCTTTAATAAAAACTATTAAGTCATTCCCCCAAGTCTGACCACACTTCTCTTCTGTAAAAGGAAATGGAAGAAGGGTGAGAATTTGAGTGTGAAAAGACCAACAAATTTACATTTCTAGGCTTCTACTTCAGTTCCTCATTTGATGTTGACTTCCCTTCTGAAAGCTGAAAAGACTGGTTTGTCTTTAGTCTCTGGTACAGTTTTGCTTAAATTAAAGGTGATTTATTTGGGGGCTTTTGATGTGGCTTGTTTCCTGTGACCTGGACGGAGTCCTTAAAATTCATTTTCTTTTGATATTTGACTCAAATTCAAAGGCCTTTCTGTTTAAAAGGAAGAAATTACAGAGATGCAAGAGGGGCTAAGTTTTACATAGTGCTCCTCACATCATTATCATCCTTCCCTACTCTCCATCCCTTTACAAAATGGCATTTGCTTCTCGCTTTCTTGCCAAGATGGTTCCTCATTTCTGTCACACATTCCTTAATTTCATATAAATACCAGGAAAAATACTGCAGACCTTGCGTGGGCAAACCTCCCATTGAAACCAATGGAAAAGTTGCCTGAGAGGTTCTGAGAGCTTGGCCCTCCACTAGTAACTCAAAGTAAAAGAAAAGAAAAAGTCACTGAGAAACCAAAACACTGTGTTCTTACTTATAAAAAAGGGGCAGGAGGTAGAGGAAGGTTGAGGTAGGATGGGGCAGGGGGTTATATTTAGAAAAAAAAAATTTTGCTTTACTGCCAATATGAGCAGTGGTTTCAATTTGTGGTTTCTCTTTATGTTGTACATTTTGAAATTGGAATTTAAAACAAAATATACATCTCTGTGTCTGACTGTATATATAACAATTTGTCATTTCTTGGCGGGAATTTGAAACTATTTTTAGTGTTCAGAAATAGTCTTCTCTCCCTTTCTTCACCTCCCCCCCCATCCTGCTTCCAAATTACTCTTTAATCAACCTTACAAGGTTGTTAGAACTTTCCAAACTCTTGAAGTAAGGAAAATAGTGACAGGAAATTAATAATTATTGCGGAATGGGGCTATATTTTCATTTCCTGGCCCCTTTGGAGCTAAACATTGAGTTAGAGCCATTTGTCAAAAAGTTGAACAGAACAGTTACCTGCAGACCATTTTAATGAACTCCATTCAAGAACAATGCTCTCTGAAAAAAAATATATATATCATTAGGAGAATCAGGAAATCCTCCTAAAACCAGAGCACTTGTGCTTTATATCAGTGCTTGAAAAATAATAAAATCCCTCCCCTGGGAGAGGTCTGGCAGTGGAGTTGGTGTGTTGAACTTCAAAACCACACATTTTGTTAGCCGGGGCATCAGCATGGAGTCCTTCAACCATCCACAAGCTGGATGTACCCCAGGTTGTACCCCAGGCGTGGGAGAGCCTTCAAGTGTCTGACCTGGATTACCTAATGATGGCATTGTGACCCCTTCGAGCTGACCACCATCAGCTCCTTACCCACTATCCTGTTACACTACTAGTGGCTAAAAATGGATGGCTGGAACAAATACTAAAAGTTCCTCAAGCTGTAGGACTTTGTGGCCCGTGGATTTCCTCAGACACTGGCTGTTGTCTTTACAGTTAATATTTGGTTGTTTTTTCCCCCTACATTCTGGCCTGGTTACTATTTGAACCTTTTTAGACTTTTAGCCTCCACAACATCCTGTGTGTAAGAGACCAACAGTTGAACTCAGTGTTGTATGAAGAAATACCTCCTCTTCATTTCAGACCTTCTAGTTTCATGGCTGACGTAAACCTTGTACTAGAAAGGCAGCGAGCTATCATTTCCTAATTGTGTTCTCCATATCTCTCTCAATTTTATAAATCAGAAGTGTTTATTTCATCCCTGGAAGATTCTTTACACATTTTCTAGCTCTATATTAGGCAATATGAGGTTTTTAGGCAGCTGTAATTATATTTTGAATCAGACTTACTTTTATAGTTAGAAACAAATGGATTTTGGATCACAATACTTCTTTGCTGCTTTTTCTTTTAGGTCTGGAAAGGGTTTGTGTGCTCAATACTATGTTGACAGTTTTTTTATGATTCTAACTGGTCTAATAAAAATGTCCATCTACAGGTCTTGTTTGTCTACATCCATTTGCAAAATACAATAGAAGTTTTTTCTACACATTTTTAAAATGGAGAATCTGGAACACTGTATGCTATTCAAGATGTGTTTATTCCATAGTCATAGTTTTATCAAGCAACATAGAGATGTTCTTTTTTGTTCTCTATTTCTCTCCAAATAACCCTTAAATTCAAACAAAGGGTTTTTTTTTTGACTGCTACTGAACATTGAGTTGCTTTTTATAGAACTCCCTGCCATCCTTCCAAGACCTCTTTCCTAAAGGGTAATAGCTAAGAGCACATCTGAAGAGCACATCATTATCTATGTTAATTGAGGAAGGGGTTCTTAGATGCATTACCTCTGATGTATCAACGCTGAATTCCACCTGGCATTTTTCATCAGTATTGAAGAGCTGATATTTTGCCTCCACATATCTTTGCTGTGACTTTCATTGTTACCCTGAGTGGTGCTATATAGTCCCGTGAGCAAGCTTTGTACTTTCACTAGACATTGAGGTCATTTATTTAATGTGTTGCACAGCTCAAGCACAAACAGAGCTTACTTTGAAAGTCCACTGGCAAATATCTAGGCCTTACCATTCTTTCCTATTCACTGTTTCCTATCTTCTAGCCAGGTATGTATATTAAGGTCTTACCTGTCTCACAGCAGGTTCTCTAACAGGCTTTGGTGAGGAACTTTGCTGATAATGTATTTAGGAAATACAGTTAGACTTTGTCAATCAGTTCTCCTTTGAGAGATTCCTTCAGAACACTATCAGGTCACAAAAGCTGGATGGATTATTCCCTCCTAACTGAATAAATGTTACTTATTCATGTATCACGATCTTATTCTTTATTATAAGCTCTATCAATTTGCTTGGCACACATTTCTAACTTGTGTGTTTCTGCTTGGAGAATTTTATTAGCAATTGGCATCAACTTTGCAACTTTCCATTTCTTTAATACTAAGTCAGGTTTAAATAAGAGATCACACTCAACAGCCAGAAGATCCATTATTTCAAACTTGCCTTTCTTCATAATCCTTTGATGGACACCATGTGATGCTGCCAGTTTGTTTCTCTTGATATTTCTTAATTTGTTCTATTTTGGACACTTGAAACTGAGGCAGTGAGAGCATGCTTTAAGTCCTCACAGTGAATAAAAATGGAAAAGAAACAAACATTTCTTTATTTACAGTGTTACATTTTCTCACTTCTAGTTTTACTCTTTCACTGTGTACTGGTCTGAATAATCCCCGCAAGGCTTTCATAATATATTTACAAAATTAATTGTTATTGACTTCTGTGCCTTTTTTTAAATTGGTCCAAAACTTCTTTTCTTAGATTTTTTTTAATCTTCATATTTAATCCACTGGAGATTGTACTCTTCTTTCTCCCCTCATTTGAACTACACTTCACCTTATTTAGCAATGCACTTTCTTTCTTCTAACAGCCTCCCTCACCCTGTTGCTTAGCAAACCTATATTTCATTTGTTTCTTTGGTCTCTACACATTTCATTTTTATAGGTAGTATTCATTCAATCTAAGCCATCAATAAGAAGGAATACTCACAATTCTTTCATCTTCAAATAATCTCCTTGCTAGCTGGTGCTTCACGCCTCAAAGGAACTGGAAGAAGCTTGTCCCTTGCCAGCTGTCTCCAAGCCAATGCAGCTTTTGTAATTCCTTTCTTAACTTGTCAGGCTATCTTTACATTTTGGTGCCTTATTTGAGTTCCTTCAGCTACTCACTACCTGTGAGGACTTGTATTCCTGATGAATCTTACATAGGCATTTAGCTTTGCTTCTGACAAATCCTCTGAAATCCAGGTAAGGTCTCAGCAGGTTTGAATAGACGACTACTCACAGATGTCAATTAGAAGGATGGCTCAGGTCCATGCACTCCTCTTTGTGCCTTCTGACAATACCATGATGCCACACCAGCATATAAACAAATTAATTCTGTTTCCAAATGCTCTATAAAGAGATGTTCAGGCAAAAGCAACACGGTCAAAGTTTGGCACCAAAGCAAAAGTCAGTAGTATATGGTGCCAAAAAATGAATTTCTTTTTTTCTCTGTTTTTTCTGAGTCCCTTTGTCTGCATCTCTCCATTCAATGAGAATTCAATTATATATTTAAAAGTCAAATAATTTTGACAGTAAGAATTAGGGAGAAAAGCTGATGATGGTCACCTGATATACAGGTATCAAGGCTTAACACCCTGAGCTCAATTGTGCAGATTGAAAACCTGGATCTCTGACATTACAAGTGAGGTCTCTGACTCCTTTTGTGCTAACAGCAGTGCTGGGTTGTGATGGGGAGACAGCAGTTGGTCTCATCCTTCAGACAGAAATAACATTCTAAAAAGCTGTAGCTGGAACCTACAATGGAAAGTTTCAAATCTTACAAACCTGCATTTTCAAATGGAAAAAAAAAAGATTCCATCAGAAGCATCCTGGCTAGCAATCTTGTTAGCAAGTGACTTGGGAAGCTGGATATATTTCTCAAGAGTTTTGAAGAAATTACTTACAAGGCTTTTCAGCCCAGTTATTTTCAGTGAACCTTGTAGCTTTAAAATAGGACAACTCAGAGACTACTACTTGGGGAACTCAGGGGATAGTAAATCCCTGCAATGTGATGAAATTCACCCCGCAATGTTCACAAACACAGGTCAACAGGAGGCTAAATAGATTCATAGGGTTTGGCAAGTGAGATGGAAACTCTGAAAATTACTGACAGGCTAACATCATAATATCAAGAAATTACCCTTTTGAGTATCCATGGAAAGTGTACAGCAAACTCCTGGAAAATAAACTTCAGTGTGAAACAGCCATCAGTCCAGAGACTGGATTTATGTTTTAGCTGAGCTTTATTAAGTGTTTTAGGAGAATAAACTCTGATGTGAATAGTTTAGGTTCCTCCAACAGGTGTTAGTGTGTTGGGTGAAGACACTCTTCTATTAGGTTGGATGACGCACAGGAGCTGTGAGATGTAAAATGATGGCCACTAGGAGATAAGTTTCAGAAAGAACTGGAAAGATAGACATGGACAGAAGGAAGATATTTTAGGGATCTCCATTTTTCAGTGCAAGATTTAAAAAGAACTGCCAGAAAAGTCATTCATATTTTTAATTCTTCAGTGAAGGCCACTGCCTTGCAGTTTGCATCATGTTATCCCCATGCTGTGAAAATAGAATTCCATGGCTGTTTATGAATTAAAACATTTCTTTTCCACAATATCTCTTTAACATCAGAGCTGCTTTTTAAAATCCTGTAAAAAGCCTCTTTAGAGGAAAGAGTGGCATCATCTAACATTTCTAGTTGAGAAAAGGTCAAATCAGCTGTGATTTTCAGAAACAAAACAAAAACAAACAAACAAACAAAAAAAAACCCCCAAAAAACCCCAAAAAAAGGAAAAAAGAAAAAAATCTTACACCAGAAATTCACATGTGTATTTGGAAACATCCCTGGGAGCAAAGTCAGCACCCATGTATATTAGCATCTAGACTGGAGGTGAAAGACCCCTCCTCTGCGAAGGAGAGTCAATGATAGGGAACACTCAAGATCCCACAAGTTTCTATGCTATGTCTTTTCCACTAACAGTTCCAATCATTAAATATTATTTGTGCTCTCAGTGAATTCCCACCTTAGCTGTTGGTCTGGGGAGACTGGCAAGTTTCAAGAAAAGGCCAGGACTAAATAATAGAAGTGCCGCTGAACAGGGTATGAAATTGTTCTCCTGCCTGCCCTCACACTGCCAGACAGAATTTTATACCCTTTCTAAGAGTTTTGGGGTTTGGTCTCATATGTCTGGGATTAGTTCTTCAGTTCCTGAATCCACAGCTATTAAGAACAATACATGTGTTTTCTTTTGTTACTGACATGGAAAAAGATATATTTTAGGATATATTTTGTACATTGACACAAAAACTACTTTGACCCAAAAGGTACCCAGGTTTCAACTTCTAAACACCTGATCTGGGAAGCTGAGTTTGCTCAGAAGTGATGTCATGGGAATAATTTATAGGCTGAGAGAGTGAGAGGGGATTCTTCACATCCAGTATAACTTTGGTGTTGCATCAGTCTTGATTTTACAACATCACTTCCATCATAAACGCACCTGTACTCCTTGTTGGATCACTTTAGTGCATGTATAAAATCAATACAGCTTTGTAGTCTTTGAGAAATCTCAGAGACAAAGAAAAACCATAAAAATTAGCATAACTGAAGTGTTTGTTAAAGCAAAACTGAAGCCATCCTGGCACACTTGCATTTTATTCAGCTCTGGTGCTGGAATAGTTCCCTCGAGCAGAAAACAAAAACAAAAAATTCTGAACTTCAAGAAGGAAAACAATTCAGTCCAGACCAAGAGTATTTCGGACAGTACAACGAGAAAAACTCCACCTGAAGGTAGTTGTTTTAAGCAACAAGAACTTGAAGGTTTTCCCACAGAGTTTCAGGGCTGTCACTTTCCATGGTGAAATGTTATTCCTGTTCCACAAGCCAGTGTTGTCACTCTCATACTCCTCAAGTAAAGCCTTTTCGTAGGAGCCTGTGTTCCCAACGCCACCAAGATCCAGAACTGCTTTCACGTAGAAACCAAAACGCAGACTTGTAGGTGTCGGCATAGCTGTTTGTAAGCGAATGCATATGTTTGTAACGCTGTTTTCCTCGTTAGCAAGGAAACGTATTGTCGATGCCAGAAAGCCACACTGTACAAAGTGAATCTGCGCAAGAATTCAGCAAGACCACATGAGCTCTCTGACAGGAAGGACCTAAAGAAAGGAATTAACAGGATCGGATGTGGTGCTTTCTGACAGACAGCCAAACCTAAGAGGTCAAAATAAGAAGTGAGTGCAAAAATAGATTTATGCTTAAAATGAAATGCACACAATTCCCATTTCTATTGCTGTGTCCTGGATTGAGCTGCTATTGTGTGATAGTTCATAAATCCAAAAGCCCTGGCCTCAATGAGACACCCATTTCACCACAAATTAGCCTGCATTCTACAATACTGCAGTGGCAGCTTTTCTAAGGGAATTATCCCCACTTTCTTCCCCAAAGTGACAGGGATCAGTATGAAGTTGCCCAGTGATGTCCATCCCTGGTCCTGCCATAGAGCACCATGCAGCTACCCCATCACAAGCAGCCACCCCAGCTAAGTCTCGCTGCAGATTTCCACCTCTCCTAACCCAGTTAACCACTCTGGCCAGTTCTAAAGAGCAAGACAATATTCTTCACTTCAGAAGGGTATTGTTCCCATTCCATAAGATGAGCTGTAAGAAGTGCATGGGGTCCATTTTCCTGCACATGTAAGGCTTCGCTCATGCAGACCACATAACCACAGCAATAAGTACCTGCTTCCTGAGGTGGGTAAGCAAATGTCTTGCAAGAACACTCTAAGAACCTACATTTGAAAATTCAGCCTGAAAGTGCTGACCTGTGCTGAAAATCACCTCCACAGATTGCAAGGGGAGATTTGTTGTTTTGTCACAGCATCTTATGGCCTTAACTAATCTGCTGGCAAATAGCTGTCAAGTAAACTTCTACGTCCAATCTGTCTCTTATTGCCTGGATGGGAATGGTGCCTTGGAGTGAAGCTCCTTGTTCCAAGTGCCTCATGTTTAACCTTATCCTGTCTTTCCAGGTGAGGCATCTCCAGAAGTAAATATCCTACAAACAGAAGATATTTAACAATACTTTTGGCAAAGGATGATCCACAAGTTTCCAGCTCTGTGCCTGAGAACTGCTTCAGGGCAAATAATTTTCTACACTTGTTTTCATCAGTGCATATTACACATGCTTAGTGAGCTGCTGGCATCAAAACATCATTCATTATTCAGATTTGCCCTTCACTATTGCTAGAAGGCATCATAGAGGGGAGCCACTGTTCAGCTCTCTTCCTTTGAAGAGCAGGGTGAAACACATTGAATCAGGTTGATCCACATCAGGACAGGGAGCTGAGCAAGGCACCAGGAAGTGCTTTTCTCTCTTCACAGGAGATATCAGTTTTCTATCTACCTACAGTGGACTTTTAATTTCTTTTTTTTTTCATACCAGCTATGGGAAGCAGCAAAGTGCCTGGTGAGTACACAAGGGACAATTTTACCAGCTAAGACTATGCCAACAAGACTTGTAAGCTTTATGGTGAAATTCACATCACCTTCACTCATGCTGTCTGCCCGTGCCAAGGGTGCAAGTGCCCAGGCTGCACACTGCATGTCCCCTAGGACCTCCCTTCCATGGGCAAGGAGAAAGCCACAGAGCCTGCAAAGTCTCCACTCTGCTCCCTCATCCCACAAAGTCACCATTTCTCTCTGATTGCAAGAGCAGGAGGAAAATAGGAAGGCACAAATTGCTGCTGAAGTGGGGTGCACAGAAGCATGGGTACAATGCTGCTGAGGTAATTGCTGAGGTGGCATGGCTTTGGCAAAGCATCAAAACACACAGCTGGCTAGTACAGACCCCTCTTCTCCAGAGCTACCTCAGAAGCAGCTATTTATTCTTAAAGCAGTAATATTCATCTGGCATCTCTTGCATTCCAAGTTAATTGCTTAAATGGGTGGAAAAGGAAATTTGTGAAACGAAATGTGCCGCTGCATCAAGCATAAAGGAAACTTCGTCCCTATTAAGCTGGAAATGCTTCCCAAAGACAACACATAGGCTTTACTGTGCTGAGGCACTTAAGTTCAATTCTTCAGTGGGGCCACTGTTTAAAAAGAGCATTACTAACTCGGTCACAGCAAGCTTCTGTACTTCAACTTCCCAGTCGCTCAGTTTACTCTTCAGGATGGTTTCCCCTACAGCTTAAAAATATGACCTTGGAAAGAATCACTAAGTAGGTAAATACTTGAGTCTAGCAGTGTTTTCTTCCTAGATCCAAACCCTGGCACAGGTTGAAGCCTTGCAACTATGTCCTATCTGCTAAGGCGACTTCTGTTGGTATTAAGTGGCGTATTGTTTAGAGAAATAACACATTTTCATTAGGGAAGGAAGAAACATTCCAAATAAGCTGCTGATCAAACACACTTGTTTTTTTTATGCATGTCAGCAGCTTGGTAAGAAGAAGGATAAGAAAGTAGTTTCATTTTAAGTGTTTCTCTGAAGAAAAGTTCCAGTTTACATTACCATGAATTTCTCCTTCAGAGTGTTTCTCATTTTCAGGATGTCATATTGTATTTCCTTCTTACAGCAGACTTTTTTTTTTCATAAACTATATAGTAATGCTCCTTAAGGAATTGGCTTTCACCTTTCTAAATAAAGCTACATTAGTACCTGCATTAAATCCTTGTGTTTGCTATTACTACCATACAAAATGTCTTTTCTGCAGAGATAATAGCACTGCAGCTATTTACTTAATTATTGAAAGCAGTTAGCATATTTTTTAAGTTCTTTCAATGTTTTTTATTCATTATTGATTTGTAATGCCATTTCCATTAGTGACTCCTACTGTATCGGCTCACTGTTAGGTAAGTCTAGAGAAGTTTCTTTCCTCTGAATGTAAGACCCAAGGAAGATCTGTGTGGTGTTTAAGGGACTAGCCAGGATTCCATCTTGGGATCTGCTGACATTAGCTTCCTATGCTTATGGGCAATTTTGTCAAGAAAATAGTGTTCAAAGGAGATTTTAATCCTCTGCTGCATGTCTTTTTTCTTCCTCAGCTCTGGTACTGCCATGTGGCAAGCCTTACACTTTAGTTATCAATGACCTCAAGGGTCTGATGCACCCAAAGATTGCCAAAACAAAGGCCTATTCCTATGCTCCCATGGTCCTTGAGGCTCTCCAGCTCAGCTGCAACACGGTAAGTCATGCATGTCCATCTCCCATGGATTCCAAATCCACAGACCTTGGTCCCAGCTCTTATTTCAGGGATAGAGCGTGCTCTGAGAGTGCACCATGTTACTGGAGAGCATCTTCTACAACTCTGAGTGCCTGATCAGCATAATTTTCAAGGTTTTTTTTTCTCAGCATTCTGAAAAAGACTTTTTTTTCTTCTTTTCTGAAGAGAATGCTGTATATAGTTGCATTCAGGCTTTTGTTTAAGGAGTGAGGTACAAACCACAGTGCAGCAAAAGTCTGCAGGTGAATTAATTTGCCATGACAATGGGGTTGATCTGACACCGATGTGGTTGAGTGGCCAGTACAAGAGTTAAATGTTTCAATCGGTCAGAGATGATAGGTGAGTGAGACAAAAAGAGGAGGAGGAACTGCAAAGGGGAACTGTCAGAGTCTGAAGCTGGAGCACTGCAGATCCAGACTAACAGGGTTGAGACACAAGTCAGGAATGTCTTCAAAGTGGCAGAACAAGCTTGGTGCAGTTTGGTTCAAGTCTGTAGCTGTGAATTCACCAACTCTCCTTTGAGCCTCGTTAAAACAGGCAATAACTCCTTAACCTCAGTATCCTCTCATAACACAGAATCAGAGAATCACAGAATCACAGAATGTTAGGGTTTGGAAGGGACCTCAAAAGATTGTCTAGTCCAACACCCTGCCTGAGCAGGATCACATAGATTAAATCAGACAGGAATGTGTCCAGATTGGTCTTGAATGTCTCCTGAGAAGGAGATTCCACAACCTCTCTGGGCAGCCTGTTCCAGTGCTCCATCATCCTCACAGTGAAAATATTTTTCCTTATATTCAGATGGAACTTCCTATGCTCCATCTTGGACCCATTGCCCCTTCTCCTATCACTGGCCATCACTGAGAAGAGCCTGGATTCATCCTCTTGACATTCACCCTTAACATATTTATAAACATTAATGAGATCACCCCTCAGTCTCCTCGAAACTGAAGAGACCCAGCTTCTCAGCCTGTCCTCAGAAGGAAGATGTTCCACTCCCTTATATATATCTTGCATAAGAGAACACATTAGCTGCTTTCTCAGTACTAAAGCTATTTTACCACTGCGGAACAAAACAGATAGCTGCAAGGAAGTAGATGAAGACAGTGATGTTTGATGCTCAAAGAATGGGCATTGCCTCACTGGGTGACTGGCTTCAGCAAGACGAGGAGAAAGGACGTTCAACCTGAAGCTTTGCACTTTATGCCCATTCTTCTTCTATCAGGCACGGACATTGCCACCACCCCCCCTCCTGCNTTTACTTTCTGCATAACAACACAAAGCTAAAGAGTCTGTAAGTCTCTCCTACAATGAAAGTAAGGAGGCTGACATTAATGCTCCGAGCCACCTCTCCTCATGCTCTTGTTTCACACTTGTTAGAGCAGTGTGTAGTTTTGAATAACTTCCCTCGTGCTTGTTTTTGATGGCACTGTTTTTAAACATAGGATATTTCAACAAAACAGCCCCCACAGACATTGAGGAGATACCTCTGAAGAACAATTATTTTCATCTGGGGGAGGTGGAAATGAATCACAGGAGAAAGGAACTTGTAAGAAAAAGAAACCTAAGAAGAAAGACTTTAATGCTGCACCTTTGAATATAAAAACCACTTTGTCTTTCAAGCCAAAACACTGCTGCCCAGAAGAGATGCCACAGAATGCACATGGCATCAGCATTACCTACTGCTGTAGAAATTCACCATCACTCCATGTGTCATTTCTGCTGTAAGGTAAGATTGACTGAGTGAAACTGGAGCCTTACCTAAGATACAGTTCAATACCATAACAGCGGAGGCTCTTCCCAGAGTTGTAAGCTTTCACGCAGCATTTCACAACCTCAGATAATTTTTAAGTGAAGCTTATGAGAGAGAAAGGCTGATAGATATTTGCTCAGGAGTTTGTTTGTGATTTGACTGAGGAGACACTTCCAGAAATCTGTGACCGGTGTCTGCACCCCTGTACATCAATGCACTGAGTGTTGCAAATGGTTATCGAGTAACCTCTGTTTCAGAGGAAGGGTGTACAAGTTCAACAAAACACTGGTATCCAAAGGAGCCTGTGGTGAAGGAGCCTTCTGAAGAGCTATTAATCGAGCTAAAAAGAAAAACCTTGTGAGAACACTTTAGCTTTCATAAGTCCTTTACCCCTGGGGAGATATGTAAGAAGGGAGCTGGAAGATACAGCAACACACTCATATTTGCCTGTTTGTTTGCCTTAGTGTCAGTTAGCTGGTATTTAATAAATACAGGAATTGTATTCACTGACCTGCTAGGATGATGAAAATTTACTTTCCTCATTGGCTGTGGTTCTGGCAAGAGATAAAGAATAACTGAAATGAAGTTATTAGGAAAATCAATGGTTGAACCCTGGAATTTCGGAGCTGTGCTCAGGTTTAACTGACTTCTCTTGATGAGAAGAGCACTCACTGCCTTCAGATTTTAGGCTTAGGTCAAGAACCAAATTCCTGAATAAATGTGCAAAAGCTCTCAAAGTCTTGAGTTTGTTATATTGAAGCTTTCTTGCAAGTTTTCCAGTCCATCTGCCTTCCAAAGAGATTAACAATCCAGTGCAAACTGTGAGTCTCATAAAATTGCTCTAGTCCAGGTCTAGTCCCAGGAATAAGAGAAGATTACTGCAGAGTGCTGTTATTCTGCTACTGTTTCCTCAGTGAGAAAAAGTTATTAATATATCTGGACAAACTTACTTTGCTTCATTTCCAGACTAAATGAACTTCTTTCTTGCAGTTAAGCTTCAGTATACAACAACAAAAAATGAGAAAAGAGACCAACAATACACTAACAGATTCCAGAAATGCTGTGCAATGTCAATAAAGAAGTCACTGAGCTATTTTAAAAAATGTGAAGCATTTGCAAGATATGATGAAGTTAAATAAATTGTTCCTCTTATAGCTCATAAAAGAAGTCTTATGAAATGGAGAAAGGATTCCAATTATTATCTTATGAGAAAAATATATTAGTTTATTTGCATCCCAGTTAAATTGTAGCATTTTATTAGAAAGATTGCGTCACCTGTAAACTAAACAGCTTATCTGTAGCATGTCATTTCCTCTGGGAGCAGATCTCTCTCTAACAGAAGGGCTTCCTTTGCTAACTGGTTTCACGGTCTTTCATGTAAGTATGCCACAAATGCTCATGTTTCTGCAAACCCAAAGTGAAAGCCATTTACTCAGAAAGTGTAAGGAAGAAGTCTAATAAAATTAGTGAAATACTAATAGATCTAAGAGAGATGTAATTAATAGTAATTCAAAAGTCACCTTGGAATGAGATATCTGGAAATCCAGTATTCCTACATGAAAAATGAACTCATTCACCTCTGGGACAAGCAGCAGACAACTTGCATGAATCTGAATTTTGGACAAAGGTTTCTCCAGGGACACCTAGGCAGTGCAGAGGTTTTCATCTCCTCCTGTGTAGTTGAGCCTTTGGTGGGTTTGCTCTTCACCTATAAAATGGAGGTACATATCATATTTTCCTTCACCAGAACATTGTGAGACTGGTCCAGATGAAAGCTTTCAACACCCAGCTCTGAGGAATTGGGGTCATGGAGGTGTGTGAGATGTTACTTTGGATCACTACATAAAGAATGATATCTGCTTGATGGTCTGATAGCTGTAGACATTGATGTCTATGCAGCTGCCAAGAAAAGAATCTCAGACGGTTAGATTTCCATTTATCATTACCTTATTTCCATTCTCACAGGGTACCAGCTGATCTGAGATATAGGCAGCCCTTTTGGATTTAAAGAATAAGATTAGCTACCACTAACTATGGGTATCACTATTTATTCAGCTTGTCAAGATGGATTTTTTTATTTCCTATAAGGGAGTGTCTGGTATTTCCATTTTCCTGAGAAAAATGGGAGTTAAGTCATATATCTGGAAGCAGCCTATAGTCATGACACATGAGATCACAGACCTCTGACCACACCAGACATTTCAAAAAGAATTTAAACACCCTAAACTTTGCAGGTCACACTGTTAAACCAAGGTCATTTTAGGGTGGTGCAGGTAACTGAATCCAGTTCCCCAGAGTCTGAGTAGTACCGATGTGAGGGCATCTTTCTTTAATGCTGTGTTTTATCTTCACCAAGCATGAGTGAATGCCAGGCAGATGGTGAGGGTAAACAATTAGTGTCATTAGTGTAAGAGGACATTATCTATAGCCTCCAAAGTGTGCAATCTCTTGTTACATTGGTTCATCCATATAGCTAATTTGGTTTTCATTTCCACCCACCTCAGCTTGAGATCCCTTGCTGTGTAAAGGACAGAGAGGCACAGACACCTTCATAAGTGTGATTTCTGGGGAATAAACTCCTAAATTAAAAGCCTGGTCTCCCAAGAAGAATATAGTAGTAGAAATATTATTTTTTTTCTGAAAATTGCCATTGTTTATAATGTCCCCAGAGATCACTATTGTTCCAGAACAGCTGCAGACCTTGCAGTGGCTGGAGAACACAGGAAATCTTGTGTTTTATCATTATAAGTTTCTTTAATACACTAAAAATAAAAATTAAAAAAAAATTCTCTTGGAATTCCTGTACATTCAAAGGCAAAATGTAAATGTCCCCCTACAGAACAGTCTACTAGATGATGGCAGAAGAGGAGAAAATTAAATTCAGGTGAATATAAAACAAAACACCAACTTACTTGCATGTAGCTACATTATTATAATCCATGTGGGCATTGCTAACCTCTTGCTGAATTCTTAGAGATGACAAAACTAATTTGTGGCAGTGGCAATAATGTTGGAAAGTCACATTTGAGCACAATGGTTTTCATACTCCAAAATTTTATTCTCTTCCTCAGTTTTCTGGAAGACTCCCTCTCTCTTCTTGTTATTTGTCTAACTTCAGGAAAGGAGGCTGAGATATTTTCTAGTTGCTTGGAAGAGAAGTCATTGGAGATGGGGAGACTTCAGGTGAGATCCTACTGTATTTCATGCAAACCACAAACTTGAATCTGGACCTTCTTGTAACCTAGTGGTATCTGAACCACAAGCTACATAGGTGCAGTGGAAAATCTTTCTTGCTAATATTTCAAAAGGTGAGACATTTGTTATGGGGCTGGAAGAAACACCTCAGAACTAGTAGAGGTTTTGTGAATTGAGGCTGGCATCCTCCCCCAGAGGACTTCCTTCCTTCTGAGAACCTTCCACTGCCCCTGCATGCAGAAAGCTCTCTTCTCCCAGCAGGAATGGGCAGTGATGGTGAGGAACCACCAGTCTCATACCAGCTCTGTGATAAGGAAAAGTGGGATTTGAACCTGGGTTTCCTGCTGTGCAGGTAATGTGTAGGTCACTGCCATTTTGCATTTGTAATTTTGTGAACTTACCCTCTGATTTCACTAGAAATGCCCCCAAATTAAATAAGCCAGTTTGCAAAATATTCTCAAAAAGTCAGGTTTGTGCTGTCCTGAAACAATTATCTTCCTATTTGGGGGTATAAGTCTAAAAAGAATCAATTCTTTCTCCTTGCACATCTATGTACCTCAGAATCCACAGAGCAGGTATCCCCTCATATGCAGAGCAGTTGTAAGTGTATTTTTGACAGAGCAGCAGTCATGGCACAGAGCAGAAATGGGATTTGCCCAGGGCCATACAGGTAGTTTGAGGAGGAGCAGAGACTTGAACCAGCTTCCCAGCATTCTTTCTCTGGTTCAGTAAGAGACCGAAATGATTTCAGCAGGAGACATTGGACGGTTCTGACTCTGATTAAGCTCTCACATTTCACAGTGCAACAGTCAGGTACAATATTTTCTGCAAGTTTGATTAACTTTTGCTAGTGTTCCTGCATACCTGCTTTCCTATGGGTGTGCTCAGTATTTCCATCAGAAAATGCTGACTAGGCAATAAACAAGAGGGATTTTGTCATTTTTCAGAGACCTCCAGATTTTGGAGGAGCACGATCAGACTGGCAATTGTGGTAGTAGTGCATGCACGGTCATGCAAGTCACAGGCAAGCAGCCATTCTGCAAACCCTCTGTTTCTCCTTCACCAAATAAGATGCTGGCTCATTTATAAAAGCCTTTTTTTTTTTTTTTCTTCTAGGGTTTCCTATTTAGAAATATGCAAGACCTGCTCTGATCTTTTCTAGGGTATAGGAATGATGAGTTACTTTTTGCCATCTACAAAATATCTCCACTGGAAAAATCCAGACGCTCCTTAGGTCTTGTAAAATTTTGCAGTAGTCTAAATTGCAGAGGCTGGGCTTTCTTAAAAATGCTACCAATTTCTACAGCAATTCCAGCATTTCTCAAAAGTAATAGGAAGAACAGAGTTAAAAAATTAGATGATGCATTATGTCTGTATCTTTAGTGCTGTATCAAATTCTGAAACAGTGTGTATGAGAGAAGAACAAGTTTTTTAGGGATTCTAGGGTCTGTTCCCATTTCTGTATGTGCAAAATGAATCATTGCAAAGGTGATTTGGTTTATCCTCACATCACTGTTTGTGATAATTTCAGTCTGAGGTTGAACACCTGTATGTCAGCAGAGATTGTGGGCATATATGAGAAATGGAGGACAGCACAGCAGTAACACTCTCCACCTAGTTATTAATTACCTGTTAAAAGGTTGCTGGTGAAAAAAAAAAAATACATGCTACACTGTCCTGACACTCAATACACTTTTATGTATGAGCAGTTTCACTAAGGCTTCATGGTTCCAAATTTTTTTAGATATGTTTCTTGTATTTTCCTATGCATACCTGATATATATCATACAAGCTTCATCCTGTGAGCAGCTCTTCCAGATAGCAGAGTTTTAGGGACCCTGGCTTATGAAACACAACTGGCAGCTATATCCCTTACATAAAATAATAATCAGGAGAGACATTCCTGCGCTGGTCATAAAGAAATAGCAGAATTTAGATACATCAGCTGCTGCAGGAAAATTGCATCGTTCCCTCCACAAAATATAATGATATATATATAGTGCTCACCCTACAAGCAAGGTGTTTTATACCAACACATATATCTTTACGTGAAATACAAAAGGATTAGTCAGTTCAACATTCATGCAAATTACCAAACGAGTTTCCAAAATGGGCACCACGTGCCTGATGCCAGTGTGAGGTCTGCTGCTCCTCTGCCTCAGCCAGCCTGATCCAGAAGCTGGTGGATGCTATCACTTTATCGATGCATAGAACATGTGGAGCCTTGCTTGTGTCTCTAACCACAGGCGACATCACGTCTCTGTGCCTCTGAGAAATTACGTGCCAGAGCACCGGGCTCCTATGCAAACAGCGTTGTGACTTCCCAGGCAGAAGCACCCGTGGAGGGTTAAGGAATGTTTCTGGGCAGCAGACAAGCTAATAGCTGATCTCATTCCCACCAGAGTAAACCCAAAATTGTGTGACAGAAGCAGAGAAGAAGTACATCAGCGCCTTAAATGCAACATCACCAGGATCCTTCTGCTCCTTCACACAGCAGCACCTTACTTGCGGACATGGGCACGTACCACCTGGGAAGGATTTGGCCCAGACCCCGTGCAGTTTGTCCTCATTCCCCCTCTAGATGAGCTCTCCTTGTAATTCCAAAAATGTAGTTCGGTAGCTCAGCTCAGCACAACTTGGCTGATGACGAGAGGACGCAGAGCAACTTTGGAAACACAAACTGGCACGGGGAGAGTCTTTTTGGCTTCGAAAGGACAGCACACACGTTCGGAGCCAGAATGTGTAAAGACTTTTGTTCACAAACAGAAATCCCTTGTGCTGACAGGCTCTGAACAAGGCTGACGCTCTTGTGAACGCAATATGAAAGTTGCCTTGTATTGGGATTAGCCGAGTGAACAGTTTGCAGCGAGCAATTGACTCAGAAAAATGAGTGGTAGAATGGTTCTCCAATATTTAAAAAGAAAATAAATCCCCTGTGAATGCTGCGCTCTTTTGACTTTGTTCTCTCTTTAAAATCAACCAGCAAGTGTCCTAGGAGAAAATGCTTCAACCCAAGGGTAGCTCATGGTCTGTTTGTTGCAAATATTCATTATCCAAGGTGTGATACTGTCTACGGGGTGACCCATACCCACAGCTGTTGTCTATTTGCATCTCTATTTGCATCTCTCGTGCAACAAACTGATCCCTGCAGCAGCTCTGTGAAGTGTGGGACCTGCATCTCCTACCTTACCCACATCTAACTGAGGTCAATAAGGTCAGATCTTTGGCCACCAAGTCACACAGGAGCCTACACAGGAGCCTACAGCCAAATCGACCTTGCTGTGTCTCAGTCAGCATCACAATGTCAGAGTCATGTTTTTTCTGGCAAAATTGTTACACAGGCAGGTTAGAAAAGGGTTTTTCACTATCAGGCAAGAAAGTGAAGTGTTCACATGGACACTGTCTACTGGACTGATCTCTCCCACCTGAGAAGGGATGAGATGTGCTATGGACAAGCAGCTGTTTCCATAAGCTGTAGGAGCAAAAATGGGCCATGTAACTCACATGCCTTCAAGTTTGCTGTGAAGGGAAGAGACTGCAGACAGATTATGCTGAAGTTTCTGTTTCTGATCAGAAGTCCTGTATTTTACAAACTACTTGTTTTTTTTTTCTAATTTCTTCTCAAATTAACTTCAGACCACTTTCAAAAAACAGATGACTCAAAATGTCATTTTTCTCTGTGAACTTTCATATGTTCCAGCTTCTCCCGAGAAAGTATTCTCTGAAAAGGTCATAAACACAGACATAATAAAATCCCCAGATTATTTCCAATACTTTTCCTTCACATCAGGCAGATGTGGGGCTCGGTGCTTCACAACTGCTGTTTACTTCACTGCAGTGGTTTAGTTCCTATGCCCTACCTTTGCCCATTATCTTGAATGGAGGTAGTTATTACTGGATAACTTCATTTATGTAATATGACCAACCCTGAGAAATGAAATGTGAGGCAAGCCTAAAAACTAATAGGTTAAAAATTATAAGATACTAAAAAATATTAATTAGTCTTTGGATTTTTTTTTCCCTAACAGCTGAGCCCCAGTTCCTATTTTGCAAAAGCCCTGGTGCAATTGGATGACCAGGGAGGGCTGAGTACCAAGCGGTACTCAGAAGGAGACCTCAACACCAAGGAAAGCAGTAGGTTCACATGGTAAAAGTCCATTTGACAAGAGCTTGGGACCAACATCTGACATATGTTACCACCATCTGGCTGAGAATGTAGATTTAGGGGCTTTACTTGTATTTCTTGCACATAGTCACCAGACTGCAGGTCTTCACACCTCACTTGCTGTCCCACCAGGCTGTGACCACTGAGGAGCCCCAGGGCGAGGGACTAGAAGCAATTCTGCGGGAATTTCAAGACCAGTGGAAACCCTAAGAGACCGAAGCCTGAGCCCTGGTGGGGAATCTCAAGGTCTTTTTACAGGCACTTTTGCCTGCTCTTTTCTCTGCCACAGCAGTGTGAAAAAGCATGCTGTTCTCCACTTTCAGGACATGCCCCCAAACATGTATTTCTCTCCCTTTTCCACACCTATCAATTTACTTCTTCATTTCTTTACTCACTGACCATCTCAACCTGCATGAGGGACTGTACACAAAATCTCCTAAAGCTGAAGAGGAAGGACTCTTCCGCTCAATGAGGAAGGGCTCACAGGCACAAGCGTTTTCCAGCAGCACTGAAAGGATTAATTGAAATGTTGTGCCAGAGTAGTAATCATTTTACCTAATAGTGAAACACTATTCAGCCTTCCCTTCTTACCTGCTACTGATGCAATCAAGGCCAAACAGAGTCAGGATATAAAATTACCACTGCAGTTCTCCAATACTCTGCATTTTAAAAGCAGTTAAAAGAGAGAGGTGCCCATGACTACTGTGTAAGAAAGAGGGTTTTCATTAAACAGATGGGTGCAATACTTGCTCTAAAGCCATACTGCTGCTTCCCAGCAAAACAAAAAATACAGGACCGGATTCATTTCTGACTTTCCAGAATGAATCAATTCACTTGAGGAGAGTTACTCCAGATTTAGTCTGTGAGATCAGAATCGGACCCGTGCAATGAAAGACTTTAAAGGTGGTTTTGCTTTGCTTTGCTTTCCTGTGAGCATATTTTTATCTCTTCTGATTTGCAGTTCAAATAAAGGGAAAACAATAAAATTCCTAAAGAAGAAATTAAGCTGGGGCAGAGAGGAGGAAATGAAAATACTCCAGTCTTCGTGTTTATTCTTGCCATAGGAGTAAATAGGGCTTGGTTCAATGTACAGCTCTGTCACAGCACGTTGTGTTTGCTTCTCTTTATGTCACTGAAGCTCCACTGACTGCTGTGACTCCACCACTACAGTGAGCAAACAGAAACCAGCTGATGCTCAGAGTGGACAGCAGCTGTCTCCTTCCAACTTGTAGAAACTGGAACTGCTGAATGATCTGCTTTCTCAGGCCTGCACAAAGTGATTATCACCCTTACGCTAACAGTAAATGGCCCTACACTTTTATGACTATGAATGTACCTTGACAAATCCACGGGGGCAATGTACACTTCTCCCACCCACATTTGCACCCTCCACTTTACCAACCATCTCCATACATTTTTTGTTCTTTAGTCCACATGGAACTTTCAAAAAAATTCAACCTTTGCTGAAATTTTCCATATTTCATTTCTGACCAAATGTGAGTTTGGATTTTTTAAAAAGCCAGAGGAAAATTCCATTGGCTGCTTGTGGACTGAAATGAAGTGCCAAAACAAAGAAACATTTCTCCCCATTTGAGAGGGCTTCTAGCCACATCTCATTAGGGAATGCCACACCAACCATTTGACAGGAGGGACCTGCCCACAGACGGAAGGTCTCACCCCACCACTGAAGAAGCAATAAAGAGCTACACTTGGGCTCACACAAGCAACGACAGCTTGAAAACCATAAAACGTAACAGGTTTCTTTATATATCCAACCCAAGCCCTGTTGAAAACTGCAGGCATCCTTCCATTGATCTAACAACAACTTATCTGGAACTAACATCAGCAGTAACATAGTAAAATGTAGGGCTGCTGCCTGGGTGTTACCTGCTAGCCCAGTGAGGCTGTGAGCTACCTGAGTAGCTACCACGCTGCCTTATATCCACCTTCTTTCCTTAAAGCAAGCATTTCTCCTAATAGTCCTCCTCACTATAGTCTAGATTTCCAAAAATTACCCTCTGCCTCTGAACAGAAAGATGGCTGGTAATTTTCTACCTTTCCTAGCCAACCTAAAGCTAGTTAGTCCTTTTCCAGAAGAAGCAAACCCTGGGCCTGAAAGGTCTTTCTTGAGACTTTCATTGAAGGAAGGGGACACACACTATTCCATCACTGAAGGGATCTTGGGAGTTTGGTTCATTTTTTTTCCTATGAATGAAGGTGAAGCTGCAGAGATCTCCATAATGGGAAGCTCTTCTGAATGCAGTTTTCTTAATAACTTGGCTTTGGAAAGCATGTAGCAGACAAACCTCTCCTGCTGTTTAATTTTATTTTTTCTTTCTTTTATTCTTTTTTCTCTTTCTTTCTTCCCATTGAGATCTTAAACTTACTTTTAATGCTTCCTCTCTGTACTAGTGCCATAGTGTTATTTGGCTTACTGGGTACAGAGAAATGTTGTTCAGCCCTCAGAAGGATCTCTCTGGGTAGGACTGGAACATGTTAGGGAAGTTTGTTATGGCCTCTGTCTTGGCTGACACACTGGGATTGAACTAGGTGCTTCCAGAGCTAAAAGCCCAGGTTGTTGCAGGCTGAGGTTCAGAGCCAGGCTGTGTAGCTGGGAGCCCTAACGACTCCTATCCTCTGTGGATTAGCACAGAGGGGGACTTGTGAGTGGTCCATGTGATATCTGTTCTGGAGGTAAACAGGATTTTCGTCTCCTGGGCTGTCAAACCAGCTCCTTTGACAAGCTCTAAATTCACTTAAAGCCATGTAATTTGAACGTGCTGTGGGGTCCAAGTCTACTTCACCCTTGATACTGCTTCAATAGGCCCATTAAGATTTAGCCAAGTTTTGTGTGGTTTGTTCGTAAACAGTCACCCGGATGTCTCCTTTGGAGAGATAAGCACTCCTCTGCCAGAGCACAATGGGGACTGATTACGTGGTGTGAATCCACCACTTTAAAATCACTGAGAAGAAAAAGTGGGGGGAAAAAATATGTTCAAAAGGTGCTATTGAAACCTTAATAACTTTTCCATCTCGTGTGTCATATGCTGAGCTGTAACTGTCAGCACTTGAATCAAAAACACAGACTTGTAGGGGTTTTATAATTCAAAATTAAAACTTTAGCATAGGACAGAAATTTGCACACAGCTTCTCAGGTAGGAAAGAAAAAATATGGATATCAGTAAGTGCCAAGATGTTGTGGTATTGTAGATTTTCTATCTTGCTGAATAGAATATTCAATGCAGAGATACATCACATTGCACTGACATTGCTTAGACTATTTCTTTTTATATTTTCTTGTTTGTAAATACCTAGCAGCATCAAAGCTCTAGCAGTTCAAAAATGCAGTCTTTGCCCTAAGATCTTTCTCACAGTTCTCTGAACCAGCATTGTATATTGTCTTCCAAACATATCACCTAGAGGTGGTCTTAAATGATACACTATGTATATGCCTAAAGTGTATGTCACATTCTTGCCTAATAATTTCTGCAACAAATCTGTCTTTTTTGTTTGACTCATGGCAACTGATTCAAACACAATATCTGCACCTATATTAAAGTCTACAGAATTCCACTGCGGCCTCCCAGGTAGGAATGAGATTACTGCCACATGCAGGAAAACTCAGGTGAGGAGAGATGTATCAGGAAGCTAAGTAGTCCAGACACAGACTGCAGCCACAGGGAACATGTGGTTGCAAAGGAGCCATCTGATGTCTGCATCAAACATCTTAAAAGAGAGTACGGTTAAGAAAAGTCTTCACTGATAAATTGTCCAGATAAGAAAGAATTCATTGTTGGATCTCCAGTGTGGTAGAGGAGGATGCCAAGGGGACATGCATGCAATTGGGCAGGGTGAGAGCACTCATGAGAGTACTGAAGGCAGCCAAACCACAGAGCCTTCGAGGATAGCCACGGACCTTCTGTGGCTACAGCTCCTTGGTTACAGCAAAGATCACACAGTTTGGGCAAAGCTGTCTTAGAGCACAGGCAGCCAAAGCAAAGCCTTTTTGCAGCAGACTGTTCCTGGTCCAAAGAGGATTGACCAGATTGTGTTTGGGCTTTACTTTATCTGTATGGCATAGAACAAGTTTGCAGTCAGAGAATCAATCATAGAATCATAGA
>VXBZ01003020.1:18476-44493 GCA_013399135.1 Heliornis fulica
GGAGATGAGGTGCTCAGGGAGATGGGTCAGGAGAGGACAGGGACAGTTGGGCTCCATGATCTCAGTGGTCTTTTCCAACCTCATCATTCTGTGATCCTTTGATGCCCATGGCCACCACTGCCCCACATACCTGATGATACCTGCCTGAGCACAGGCCTCCAGAGACCCCAATGGTGCCACCTCACACCTGTGGGAAGGGCCAAGCCTGTCCCACCCCTGCAACAACGAGGAGATGTGCCACCTCCAGGTGTGACAAGCTGCT
Organism: Heliornis fulica; assembly: GCA_013399135.1. Classification (NCBI taxonomy): domain Eukaryota; kingdom Metazoa; phylum Chordata; class Aves; order Gruiformes; family Heliornithidae; genus Heliornis; species Heliornis fulica. The sequence goes on from VXBZ01003020.1 coordinate 18,739, forward strand.
CCCTTGCACTCCCAAATCTCCCTGGGACAGCTCTGACAGCTGTCACTACCTATACAGGGGGCTGAGCTGAGACTCTTCCAAGGTAAAAGAGCTCCCTTTGTAACCTGCTCCTACGAACCACCCACCCTCTCACCTCTTCCAGCCCTCCTTGTCCCAGATTCCAAGCCCTGGAGACAGCAAACGTGCACAGTTTTAACTATTAAAGGCTGCATCTCACAAGCACATCCCCAGCCAGCGTGCCAGGAGGATGGACAGCAGGAACATGAGCCTACCTACATTTTGGTGCTAAATCCCCTTTAAAAAGCACCATTTTTGTGTGTTTTTAGCTGAACTCCCCCATCCCTGAGCCAGAGGAGTGGGGAGGTGAGAGCAAGGGATTAGCTGAGCTACGCCAGACGCCCCCACTCATTATCCCAGGAGTCCCCACTGCCTCCTGCAATCAGTGAGCTGGAGCTGGGGATACCTGGCAGCACACAGGATCAAAATCCAGAGAGGGAACTGTGGGAGGCAATTTCCCTCCTGTTATTGACATGCAAATCAGCGCTGCAGCAGCTCAGGGGTTTAATATATTTCCAGATTGGCTGGCGCAGAGTCGCATTAGTCAAGTATATGTGGCAGTTAGTCCAAAATGACTCTTATTAGAGTCAGCATTTCCACCTCTGCTTCAAGGACAGGCTGGAGACACGCATGCAGACACTTCCCACTCTCCCAAGTCCCCCCTGAGCAGGATTCTCATGGAGTTTGGGGACCGTGAGTAAATGGCCAAGATGTCCCCAGTGAGCCCCTGTGGTAGAAACAGACTGAGGTCCCCAAGAAACGTCCTCTTCAACCTCAGGATGGTGTATGGCAGCCCCCAGTGTCTGTAAAGGTGGTGTGTCACACTCCAGGGGAGAGCAGCCAGCAGGGACAGCAACTGCCATGAAGAGCAACGTTCTCTTCCACAAAAATACGTTGGTTTTTCCCAAGAGTTCTCGGGTTCGCTCCTAGCACCGTGGCTGAAAGCTCTTCACAAGTTCCAGGACAGGGAGGTGTCTGTCCCAAGCGCTGTCCTCCCCCCATCCCCACCTGGGGACAATGCCAGCCCAGCAGCCATCACTGCTCACTTTGGATGGTTACTTCCACACCCAACAGTCTCCCAGACCCTCAAAGCAGCAGCCATGAAAGGCTGGTTGAAAAACAGTGCTGACCACGACTGCAAGGATGAAAAAGCTCTCCTTCCAGGCAGATGGATCTCCTTATTCCCTTCTTCCCTCTAAACCACATTCCTCATTACACCCAGACACTCCAGAGCAGCTTCTGCTTGGGACCCACTGGTTGAGACAGGCTTGTTGGTCTCGTTGCAGAGCAGCTCTGCCCCAGCATCACTGTACTAACACTGCGCTCCGCTGCGGCGTTGCTTTGAAAGTTTTCCTTTTGTCCATTTACTCCCAGCACCACAAACCAATGTGAGCAGCTCATTCCTCATTACCAGCTACAAGAGCCAACAAATCCCTCTGTTCCTGCACCCTCTCAGAGCTCCGTGTTCAGCTGTCGGCTCCGTCTCCCGTTCGTGCGTCTCGGCGTGTGCGCTAAGCGCTGCAAATCGTTCACTCAGCCTCAAACCCCCTCACTGCCTTCAGTTCACAGCTACAAGTAATCACCCTGGTGCAATCCAGCTCTTGCTTTTTGCTTACCCTCCTGTTCTCTCTTTAATTAAAAAATCCCTTTGGTCTTGCATTTGGATCCAGGACGTGGTTTCCATTTGCCTCGCAGACGGCGCAGCCGAGAATGTCAAAAGCGTTTTTCACAACAACCTTGCTCTGACCTGGGTGGCAGCTTTACCACCAAGCACTTGATCTCTTACTTGCCCATCTGTTCATTGATTAAAATCCCCCACTTCAAAATGCAATTCTGTCTCCACATCCAGTCACTTCTCCTGACAACGAGACCCCTGCACAGACCAGGAGCCCTTCCCAAGCGATGCTCCCCGAGCAGACCAACTCGTTGCCTTGGTTTAAAGCCAGCAACTCAAGGGCAACCAGCTGCCACTAAGCACCAAGAATGGGGGAAATACAAGATGAAACCCAGGCTTGGGAGATGCTGGAGAGACAAAAACAAGACTGCCAGCCCCCCCTTAACATGGGAAGGCTTGTGGGGACATGGGGCCTGCAGCATGTCCAGACTGGAGGCTGGAGGCTGGAAGGGTCCCGCAGCCAAGTCCTCCCTTATGCAATGGTTATTTTTTTCCCCTATTAACATGTGTCCCAGGGAAGCTGGAACGAAACAACACTAATGTTTCTGCCTGACCACACCTTCCAAGTTTACATGGGGTGAGACTATCACAGGGCTGAGCCTGACAGCCACCATCACACACAGCCCTCAGCGAGCGGCGGGGAGATGCAAGGTCAGTCACAGGCCTCATCAGCAGTGGGTCACCAAAACCACCGTAGCGCATGGAAAGGCAATTTTTATCCCAGTACAAACAGTTCCAAAAGGAAGCCAGAGCCTTACTCAACCTTAAAATATGTTTTTCATGATCACTGCCTCTAAAGGCAGAAGGTATAAAGGTCTGGGAGAGACTGCAGCAGGCTGGGAAGCAGCGAGATGAGTCAGTGCCATCTACCGACTGTGGGGACCTCTCCGCCTCCACTTCCACCGCGTTCAGCCCCAGGCAGTAAGCAGCAAGAATGAGCCTCAACACATCCTCACCCACGACACAACCATGATGCCACCAGTGTCCCTCTGCAACGCCCTAACCAGTGACTCCATTCCAAACTCAAGTACTCCACAGAGGTGGAGGGTCCAGGTCAGAGCCCTTCAACACAACCACTGCTCCAGCCACGGCCATAAACACTATGAGGAGCAGCTGAGGGAACTGGGGGTGTTCAACCTGGAGAAGAGGAGGCTGAGGGGAGACCTAATTCCTCTCTACAACTGCCTGAAAGGAGGGTGTGAAGAGGCAGGGGTTGACCTTTATTCCTTAGTGTTGGGTGGTAGAACAAGAGGAAATGGCATCAAGTTATGCAAGGGGAGGTTTAGATTGGATATTAGGAAAAAGGTCTTCCCAGAGAGGGCTGTCAGGCCTTGGAAGGGGCTTCCCAGGGAGGTGGTAGAGTCACTATCCCTGGAGGGATTTAAAAGACAGCTAGATGTGGTGCTGAGGGATGGGGTTTAGTAGTAGATAGCAGGTTGGAGTGACGGTTGGACTAAAGGGTCCCTTCCAACCAAGGCGATTCTATGTCCAGCCACAGTGAGAGCTGACAGGGAGCCTGATGGGACAACATGGGGCTACAGCTCCAGCATTTCACAGCCCCACCCTTTCTTACCATCTACATTAGGATCTCCCTTTGCTATCTCTGATGAAAACAAATCATAATTAATTGGGATCTATGATGTATTGGCAATGGCAACCCTTGAGGTGGCTGGGACCCGTGCTGAGGAGGAGCTGTAGCAATTCCAAGTGTCAGCAGGACGGCTGGCATCCCCAAGGGACAGAGCAGCATCCTCAGCTTCTAGCATGGTGGTTGCAAAGAACTGTTCCAAGGCTGCTGAGAGACATCAAAGTTGGGAAGAGATGCCAGACACTCCTGGCTATCAGTCCTGTTCTCCTCTGTTGGACCAGATTTAATTGGTGAACAGACCCTAGATGTGCTTCTTGACATTTTTAAAAGGAAAACACATTATTTCTCTATAATTATCCCATACTCAAGCTTGGGTGCCCCACTACTGGCACTGAGGAAGATACAGGTTTCTGTTTAAGCTTCCTCTTGAAGGGCTGATAGATTTGCTCATCTGTCAAATGCTAATTATGCCCCAAACCTCTCTTTCAGTATTAACGGGCTCTGGCAGGCTCCAAATGGCTGGAGGACACGGTAATTCTGTGCTGCAGGAATTGCCTTGGGCTCCATTTGCTGCTGAGTGGTCTCAAAGCTGAGGTGCTGTCAGTCTCTTTTTAGGAACACCAGTTGAACCGAGTTCATCAATCTGCTTTTGTCAATCCCAGTAAAATCAATAAGCACCTGAGAGCACCCCCGGCACCGCGAGAGCAGTCGCTGCCTTTCCTACCGAAACGAGCATGAGAAGGAAAACCAGACTGCAGGAAAACAGCCCAGTCTTCTTCTGCCACCTTTTTCTGGGCATGTCAGGCTGGACACGTTAGACAGGACATGTCAGGCTGGACACATCAGGTGGGGACACGTCAGGCTGGACACACTGAACGTGCACAACACCAGAGCTGGGTTTACCCCAACTTTTTTCTCCCACTGTCACACACCAAGAAGGAAAACAGCTTAAATCCCTGGAGTTTATTCCTGACAGATGGGTTATTTTTCCCTGCTGGCAGTGGTTTGCTGTGTACCAGGGAGAAAACTGTTTATCACCTCGCCAGATCCTGAAATCTGAGCGACCTTCTCCCTGCCTGGAATGACCTGAGAGGAGGGTGCAGAGAGGTGGGTGATGGTCTCTTCTGTCCAGGGACAGGGGACAGGGCAAGGGGAATGGCCTCAAGCTGCACCATGGCAGGTTCAGATGAGATGTCAGAAGAAATTCTTCCCCCAAAGAGCTGTGGGGGTGTGGGACAGGCTGCCCAGGGAGGGTGGGGAGTCCCCACCCCTGGGTGTATTGACCAGCCGGGAGATGAGGTGCTCAGGGAGATGGGTCAGGAGAGGACAGGGACGGTTGGGCTCCATGGTCTCAAGTGTCTTTTCCAACCTGGTGGCTCTGTGACCAGGTGCCACCACCCCGCGTGCCGTCGCCTAGCAACGCAGGGGGCGGGCCCGCTTCCGTTCGACGGATAGGAGCCCGCTCTCTCCTCAGTCCTCCCTTCCCATTGGCTCTTCGTTTCGGGACTGGCGTGAGCGCCGACCAGTCGTCACCCTCCACGAGCCGCTCCGCTGCCAGGGGTGTGNGGTGTGGCGCAACCCGGAAGACGCCACAGGAAGTGGAGGGTAGGAAGGGAGGGCGGAACACGCGAGAAGGTTCCGCTGCGAGCGCCAATGGGAAAGGAGAAAAAGGGAGGTTCAGCCAATGGCAAGAGGGCGGAGCTCTGGGGGGCGGGTCTACTGCGGCTGGCGGCGCCGAGAGGAAGAAAAGGTGATGGAGGACCGGGCGGGCGAGCACTAGGGGGGTCTGGGGGAAGCAGTGGCGGTTGGAGGGGAACGGGAGGGGCGCGGGGTCCCGGAGAGGGGTGGCCGCGCCCGGAGCCGCTGGCCGCGGGGGCCGCAGGGCTGGCGTGGGGAGTAGAGGGGTGGCTGAGGCGCCGCGGAGCCGGCGAGCAGAGTCCGGTGCCCGTGGGCGTCGGCGTGGCCGTCCCATCACGCTGCCGCCCTCACACCCCCGGAGAGCGCATCCCGTGAGGGTTCGTGTTAGGCAGAGGGCGTAGGGAGAGGGGTGAGCCCCAGGAGAAGCAGCCCAGAGCACGTCTCCCAAAGGCACAGAGGTGCCACGTCCCCAGCCCCACGCCTGCCCCACGGCTGGCTACATCCCAGCCTGGTCTGGGTCGGAAGGGACCCACAGGACCACCGAGTTCCAACCCCACTGACACAGGCAGGGCCACCAACCTCCAGACCTAGAGCCAGACAAGGTTGCCCAGGGCCCCATCCAACCTGGCCTTGAACCCTTCCAGGCTTGGGGCATCCCCCACCTCTCTGGGCAGCCCCTTCCAGCCCCTCACCACCCTCTGCATGAAGAAAAAAGAAATACCTGACCAGAAACAGAACTCAGGTCGTGGGAGTGGGAGCGCTGAATCCTAAAGCTGTGTCTGTTCCCAGGTGGTGGCAGTGACAGAGGAGATGTCCCTCGTGCCCACACTGGAAGCAGGATGAATCTCGTGTCTATGGCGACAGATCCCGAGCTGAAATGGGTAACGCTGTGGGTCCGTGTCAGGTGGGCAGCTGTGCTGGCACTCCTCCTGGGCTGCCTGGTGATGCTGCTGCTCCCACTGGCTGCTGTGGAAGACCAGTGTCACACCGTGCTCAAAGGACTCTCCTTCCTGAAAAGTAAACTGGGCGCTGGCTCCGGAGTCACCAGATACACCAGGCAGACAACTGGGCTGAGCGTGACCTCCAATGGGCTGGAGCTGCTGGTACTGAAAGGCAAAGCCTCCCCAGGTAAGAGCATCCTCTGAGTTGATATGTAGGATGTGGGCTGCTGTACTCCATAACACTAACGAGCTCTCACTGCCCAACTGCAAATTAACATCGGCTGTAAGTGACCCAGAGGTCAGATGCCACCAGCAGCAGCCCAGCTGCATTCCAGGGCCCTGTGGTGCAGGAGGGCGAGGCACTGCCTGGCCTCCTGCAGTTTCTTCTCCCAATTTCAGTGCTAGGAAGTTCTGTTTTGGTAACTGGAACACAGAGCAATAATACACAGTAACCTGGGGTGCATTAATGCCCAAGTCCCAGCTGCCACACAGCAGCTTTTCTTGGACAAGATATTAATTTAGAAAACATTCAAAAGCATCGTTACAGTTGTTGCTCTGTATCTTCATTTGTATGAAATGTTATTGCTGGGAAGATGTTTGATAGCTCAGTGAAAAACCAGAGAGAAGCTCTCTCAGCACTGTGGGCCATGCTTCCAGCAGGAGAACTGCCATTATTGCCAAGAGAACGTGTTTAGGACTCTGTGTCCTCCCCTGCAAGGCTGGTGGCCAGTGTGAGCTTTGCCAGGATGGCCACATGCCCTTGGCCAGCTGAACAATGCTGTGCACACATCCTGCCCCACTGTGCTTCCTGGAAACGTGGCATAAAGCTCTGCACCGCGTGGCCTGGCACAAGTTAATCACAGACTGTGGTGGGTGGGAAGGGACCTTCAGAGCCCATCCAGTCCCACCCTGCAGTGAGCAGGGACATCTTCACTAGAGCAGGTTGCTCAGAGCCCCATCCACCCTGACCTTGAATGTCTCCAGGGATGGGGCCTCCATCACCACTCTGGGCAACCTGGGCCAGTGACCTACCACCGGCAGAGGGAATAAGTTTTCCTAATATCCAGCCTAAATCTCCCCTTTTCTAGTTTAAAACCATCACCCCTCATCCTATTACTCCATGTCCTGAAGAACAGTTCTCCAGCTTTCTATAAGAAAGGCACCTATAAGACACCTTTAAGTTCTCTGTTATGGTTCCTACAGACCCTCTTGCTTTAATTCCCGTACCAGGGAATGGTGAGGGTCTCCAGGAGTTGTCTAATTGTTCTTGGTGCATTTCAGAAGTGAAGTTAGAAGCCAAAGCAGCCCTGAACCAAGCCCTGGAAATGAAGCGCCAAGGCAAACGGGAGAAGGCCCACAAACTCTTTGTGTACGCCCTCAAAATGGACCCCGATTACGTGGATGCCCTGACCGAATTTGGGATTTTTTCCGAAGAGGAAAAAGACATTCTACAAGCTGACTACTTGTACTCCAAAGCACTAACCATTTCTCCCTGCAACGAGAAGGCCTTGATCCATCGGGACCGGACGCTGCCTCTAGTCGAAGAGATAGATCAGAGGTACTTCAGCATTATCGACAGCAAGGTTAAAAAGGTGATGGCCATCCCCAAAGGCAACTCGGCCCTGCGCCGCGTGATGGAGGAGTCCTACTACCACCACATCTACCACACGGTGGCCATCGAGGGAAACACCCTGACGCTGTCAGAAATCCGACACATCATCGAGACCAGATACGCCGTTCCCGGCAAGAGCTTGGTGGAGCAGAACGAGGTGATCGGCATGCACGCGGCTCTGAAGTACGTCAACACCACGCTGGTGTCCCGGATCGGCTCCGTCACCATCGGCGACATCTTGGAGATACACCGGCGAGTGCTGGGCTACGCCGACCCGGTGGAAGCGGGGCGGTTCAGAACGACTCAGGTGTTTGTGGGACATCACATCCCTCCGCACCCTCAGGATGTGGAGAAACAGATGCAGGAGTTCGTGCAGTGGCTCAACTCGGAAGATGCCATGAGCTTGCACCCGGTGGAGTTCGCCGCGTTAGCACACTACAAGCTGGTTTACGTCCATCCGTTTGTCGACGGCAACGGCAGGACCTCGCGCCTGCTCATGAACCTCATACTGATGCAGGCAGGTTACCCACCCATCACAGTCCGCAAGGAGCAGCGGGCGGAGTATTACCACGTCTTGGAAGTGGCCAACGAGGGAGACGTGAGGCCTTTCATACGCTTTATCGCTAAGTGTACAGAGACCACTCTGGACATGTTGCTCATCGCCACCACAGAGCACTCTGTGGGCTTACCTGAGGCAGGTGGCAGCGCTGCTGGCTGCAAACAGACTATCCCTGTCAAGACTTGAGGCTCATGGAGATGTGGGGGAGCACGGGACCCCGAGCCACTCAGTATTCCTGATGGGAAAGAACTCGACAGGAGGTGTCACTCTTTAGCATTTCGTTTATTTAAAGTGTCTTACATTTGATTTAAATTAATATAATTTATTTATATACATTATGCCAAGCTGAAATGTGAACTCTTGATGTTGAGTGTGCGCTATAACTTGCTTGTACTACTGGAAGGAGATCGGGGTGGGGGGAGGTGTCACAAGGGCTCCACAAGCTGAAGTAGAATTTAATTTCTCTGCAAAATTAAGCTCTGAGAAGGTGCTTCAGTCACAGCCCTTCACCTAGATGGTCAACTCCACTGTCCTACCTTGTCCAGGAGCTGCCAGGCCCAACAGAGCCTTAACCAAGCTGCTGCGCTTGTGTTACCATTTCCCTGCTCAGAAACCACCACAACCCAGCAGCTCTGCTGGCTCTGGGAGCTGGAGCCTTCCCTGGCAGCCCTGCAGGCACGCAGCACTTAGCAGGAGGAGCCAAACTCCAGCTCAGCAGAGGCCTCTCTGCCCTCCTAGTTCTGCTTGCAGCAGCACACTGCACATTTACTTTCACTTGCCTTTCCCAGGGTGGGTGTTGTACAACCAAAACGCTTCCCGCTTAGGAGTGCAGACTATGTGACCAGAACAAGGGAAGGAAATCAACTCCACAGACCTGGGAGGTGCTTTCACTGCACTTCACCCAGGATGCCCTCATGCCTGGAGGCCTCACCCCCACTCCTCAGTGCCCTGGGAACCCCTGTCCTTGCACATTTCAGTCCAGGGTGTGAGAAGAGCTTGCTTCTGCAAAGCAGCAGGCAGGAGAGGTTATTTTATACATAGTAGTAAGACAACCCTTCCCATCAGATGTGCTAGTTTGGTAAGAATGTGTACAGCAAGTTGGCCAGAACCAAATGTCTATCTCTACCCAAGAGGACCCTCCATGATCGATTACTAGGTGACATCAGTGCCATGGTAACCGTACCCAGCGTCACACGATGCCTGGAAGCTGCTGTGCAGGACAGAGCAGCAGACTTTTATCTTTGCTTTTAAGGTAAAAACACCTGCAGGCAACAGCTGCCTCCAGCCCTGCCTGCCAGCAATGTAACAGCATTGCTGATCCCAACACCTCAGAGTTCAGAAAAACTCCAACCCAACCCAGTTTAGACCACTGCTAAGCTTCAACCCCTTGCAAACACCAGGCCAGTGTGAAGCTTCTTCCCTTCTCTCTCAACCCACAAGGCAGACAGGACACATTTGATACAAGTAGACAGTGAAGACTGGGAATTATTTCTATACTGCAGCACCACTCCATGCTTATATACCAACTGCTGCCAATGGGGAAGTGAACAATAAATAAGGAAGGTTGCTCTGTCCTTATAAAGTGTGCTTATTTTTGTAGTGTGAGGTGACTATAAATCAAATCTGCACTTTAGAGCTCAGGAGGGTGGGAAAGGTGTTATTTTAGAAACAGATTAATAAACTATTTTAATATTAAAAAGTCTCTGTTTGGAATAGGCTGTTCTCAAAGCACTTTGCTACTACAGTGAGCTAAGAAGTGGTCACAGGTTGGGCTGTGGGGTAGCAAGTTACACTGTACTTACACATCCCGGCTCCCTTGATGCTGCAGCACAGCCTGGGGCAGTGCAGAGGGTGCTGAAGCCCAGCCCCAGCAGCCAAGGGCAGCAACCTTCAACACAGGGTTAGGCCAGCAGCAGCATTCCCAGCCCACAAATCAGAGTCTCCCAGGGAAGTGGCAGTAGAACATTTCTAAGATGAGACACAATCCCTTTCAGCATCAGTGCAACACGGCACGGCTGGCCCAAGCAGCCAGCAGAGAGGCCACACAATGTACTGCCACCAAGCATCACCACAATGTTGCTATGTGACCCCAAGAGCCACTGGTCCCTGGGACAAAGCTACAGTGCAGGCTCATCCTTCCACAGCCACCTCAAAGCAGCACAGGATCGTGATTGTTTGCAGCAGTGCTTGTGGTGTACAAGTGACCTCAGAACCAGGGTCCCCTCCTCACCTGCGCCAACTCCCAGAGCTGGCAGAGGTTTTAGCTGACAAGCAGCAACATTTCTACCCAAAACCACATACCAGATTATTTTAAATCTGAAAGTGATTACCAAAAAGTTGCAGGATATCCATACTGGATGGGGTGAGGGATTTATAAGTATTTTAAGTGCCACCGTGTATCCTCGAGGAACATCGGTATCACCCAGCTGCCACGAGATCAGTGCAACTCCAACACCTACATTCAAACAAAACCAACAGTATTTATAGAAAACCTTTTAGCACTTGAGTTTAATAAACCAAGAAACGTCAGCTTGCACTTCACATTTGTACAAAACCATACAGAACCACCTGCAGAAGATGTAGGAGCTAGCTAGCAAAAACAACCAGAAAGCAATAAAAAAAATGGTCCTCAGCAACAGCATGTACAGCTTGTATGGGAAACACAAGTTACCAGAGCTAAGTATTCTCTCATGACACTTAAAAATAACAACTCAAATGTCTTTTACAAATACACTATATAAAAAACAGGTCAACTCGGAACAGAACAGTAACTGAATCCACATATATGTATATTTGTGTATATACATATACACACATATGTATAGAAACTCTCCCAATACTAAAATAGGCCATTGTGGTGAAGTTACTAGCATCTGCCGTTGAACTCTTAATGGAAGGAGATGAATGTCCCTGGGTATGTGTGTGTCTGGGTGTCAATGGGTTGGTTTGTCAAGAGAGAATGACTGCAATCACAATCTGACAAGGTTATCCCACTTTCATTAATGAAAGAGAACTATTTCCCCAGTATTCTTACAACTCGATGCTGCATCCAACCTGCACAGGAAATATTTCCCCCCTCGTTAACCCTCAATATGAGGAATCATAAAACGCCATTTTACCAGAACATTATGAAACTTTTTGCTCTTCAAAACAGAGGAGAGAAGGAAAAAAAATAAAAAGCTGGATTTGTACCATCCTACAGTGATGTCAGTGAGTGCAGGAGTCCAGGACAGTATTTACACACGATCGTGACTGGCGTTCTCTCCTTGCTAGCATAAGGACACAACATGGCTTCCAGAAAGGCATTTCACATTTTACCAAACCTGCTGATTGCTGACTTTTTGCTCACTTTTTCAGTAGCATCTTGGCAAAATCAGCATTGGACATCTTCTTAGGTTCCTCTGTGGGGTCAGATGAAGTTGCTGGTGAGTTCTGGACCATCCCGTTCTCAGCCTTCGCCACGGGATTACTCTGGCGCTGCAGCGCTCGAGGCATCATGGAAAGTTGTGTCCTGCCCTTTCCTCGCCTGGAGAACAGAGAGGGATGGTTAAAGATACCCCAGGGCACTCTGAACATCCTGGTTTAGCTTTGAGGAAACAGAAAGGACTCTGTTCACTGTGAGGAACGCTCATTTACATGTTATTCCTGGCCTTTATTTCATAAATAAGTAGTGCCCAGCTTTGTGTGTGTTCTCTTTGAAACTGTACACCAAAATCCTGGCAGACAACAGCCCCAGAAACTGGAGCTCTGTAATTCACCTACAGAGCACACACAGCACCGTGCCCACACGATGCCAAGCGGCAGGAGCACTCAAAGACCCAAGAGCAACTTGATGCTTGCTGTTCACAACAGCTGGCTCTCCCAGAGGAGAGCAGGCAGAAATTATTACCACTCAGGAGTAACAGCAAGGGGGTGTGGGGTGTGTGTAACCCCTGATACTGCTAGAAACAGGTGTGTGGGGACCGCAGGTAACATAAAGAGCAAAAAATCTGCTTCTCATCAACCCAACAACCCGATTTTTTTATGGCCCAGCACTTTTTAAACATTCTTCCCTATTCCAGGTGAGATTCCTCTGTTGTAACAAAGAAAGTGCTGGGTTTCTTTGTAAGTAGTGCTAAGTGGTCTCCTGTGAGTACTTACGCTCCATAAACCTGCCGTGGCACTGCAAACTGCGAGGCTCTGCCCGCCTCGGGCCTGTCCGGGGGCTTCCGCAGAGGTGGGTTACTGATGGCCACCTTGATGACGTGTTCCTTCACTGTCAGGCCATCCATTTTCAGCACAGCCTGAGATGCCTGAGCTTCATTTTCATATTCCACGTAGGCCAGGCCCTAAACAAGGAAAAGGTGTAGGCTAAATTAGAGGTTTTTTTCCTCTGCACTAATTATTTGGTCAACTGCTAAGAAAAACACACAGAAAGACCTAAACACAGCAAGAAGTCCCAGTATTCTTTAGGCTAAAAAAAAAGGGAAAAAAAATAGTCTATACAAATTTACAATCTGCACTTCCTGACTCATTCTTATCATAGAATCATAGAATTTTTAAGGCTGAAAATGACCCCTAAGATCATCCAGTCCAACCATTAACCTACCGCCACCAAGTCTACCCTTAGACCATGTCCTCATGACCTTGATGCCCTAATTCATGGAAAATCTTTATAAAGAAAACAAAACAAAAACAACAAAAAACCCAACCCAGAACCACAAGCACCATCTGTTTAGAGACCAGCACCCAAAAAGTGGGGGCTGGTGACTACAGCAGTCTTTGCTGGCAAAGAATCCACGCTGACTTCCCAGTGTGCCAGCTGCTGACCAACTGCTGCTGGTGCACTCTCTCTCTCGGGGTCTTATTTCCAGCCAAGAGACAAAAGGACTCCACAGCATCTGCTACAGCAGGCTCCTACAGGGAGTAGCTGGGAGGCATCACCTCCTGGTTCTATTACTGCTGTTCTTTTGACTGACATTCAAACCCTTTGGGTGTATTTTTGGGTTATCCATTTCACAGGAGAGATTGGATTTTGCCTAACAAAGTACTTGTGGTTTAGGCAGAATCCCAGCTCCAAGTGAGCCGAGAGCAGGGCTTGCAGGAGTGGAGGTGCACACAGAGGTACACACAGAGCAGGAACTGTGCTGGAGACAGTCTAGCTGAGAGCTGGGAAATACATTTTAAAGCTACATGCACATCATCACCGGGATGGCATCTGCTCCAAGAGTCAGGTCAGGCTCTGGCAGAGCAGCAACTAGTTTGGAGTCTTGTATTTAACAAGGAGTCTTTATTCCAGGATGGAAATAACGAGCCCTGACAGAGAGAGGTGGCTCATTTCTCACTGGGAAATCTATTATTGCAGCAGGCTTAGGTACAATAGCCTCAGGAAACTGAATAAAGAGGAGGGGAACTGTACCTTGTCAGTCACCTCAGGAACAAACACTCCTTTCTGACTTAATGATATATCTTTTTATTATCCTCAAATTGCTGTAAAAGTCTTCTCCTCTCTCTCTCATTTGTATCACACATTTTTCTGATGGAATTTAACATTTAACAACACACAATTTTGGTAACATTCCTCTTCCCCTCTTCCTTATTTCCTGTCACAAAGGCACACCAGCCTGTATAAATCCAAGTTTTAATGTAAAGCCAGGTTGGCAACTTTTAAAATACAAAGCTGATTTTTTGTGCCCAAGCCTCACAGAGCTTCTCTTTGGGGTTTCTTAAAGGGAAGAGCATGCTGAGGATTCCCTACCTTGGGTTTCCCAGCTCGGTTGGTGACCAGTCGAATATCTTTCACGGTCCCATGTGCTTTACACACATCTTCCAGCTCCTCCTTGGTGCAGGAGAATGGCAACCCAGATATAAACAATTTATGTTTCTCCAGTGTAGTGCTATACCTGAACACCTGCAGAAGTGCAAAGGCTGTTAGATACCAAACCAGTCAGAGTCTCCAAGGATTTCAACCTTATTCACCTCCAAAAGGTTAACAGAGCACTTCAGATCTGCACAATACAGAAGTACCTTTGAGTCATGAGTAGTATCTTGAGATTTGCACATAAAGACATGGGCATACACTAAGGATCTGCACCCAATTACAGGAACTGAGCCTTCTGAACACCTACATCTCCTTCACAACAAGAAGGGCCATCAATACAATGTCTTCTTGCTCAGTTGTTGCCATCTGACCCATCAAGTTTTTCTGTACAACCACTCCATCAGGCACCACTGATCTCTCATACAGACCATTAAGAACCAGTGGGTTGAGAGATAAATACCCACAGATGCACGATTCAGCCAAAGACATACTCTGCAGAGGGAGATGCTCAGGTCAGAACTGGGGTGCCTCACCCCAGTAACGTGCTGCTCAGATCAGCAGCATCCCTCTGCTTACTTTCCTCTGCACACCCACTCTTTAACCAAGGACTTGAGGGAACAGAAGTTTACCTTAAAGTCTGGATTCTTGTTCTTGTCAACACATGGAGACACAAACATTGGTCTTCCCTCCACAACTTTACGATCCAAGCTAAGAGCTTGGAGAGCCGATTTCTCTTCCTTGAACTCCACGTAGCAGTAGCCCCGAAAAGTCCCTTTATTGCTGAACACCGGACGGATTTCTGCTACCTCCCCACAGCTCTCAAAGAGCTCTTTCAGTTTCACTTCAGGATCTGCCATGTTGTAGGAGAGGTTGCTGACAAAGACAGTGACATGATCTTTACTGCTGTCGTGTAAAACTCTGGGGATGTCTTTTCGACTGGTGGATGCCTTTTCCTTCTGGTTGGCTGGATGGGACGGCTTCTCGGGCCCACTTCTTCCAAACAGCCCAGTTTCTACCTCCATGTCTTCGAGAAGAACACTGTCACCACCTCCCTTGTGTCTTTTGCTGGGCTGCTCTGCTGATTAAGGAAATTGAAAGTCTTACTAGAGGAAAAAAACTGACACCAATTCATTCACCGCTGAAATCGCGTTGTCCTCCATTACCCCGACAGAGATTGGAAATGGCACGTGAAACCACAGGAGCAGCAGCAGGTCTTAGAGATACAACATAAAAATCTCCCTCTGGTTTTGAAAAATGGGCAGTAACAAGGTATTTGACCAAGACTGCAAGGATTTAGATGAAAGCAGCAGGGATACTCTTCCCTTTTTCTGCCACCTACAGCTACTGATTCCTGCTCTTTGTCTGATCAGATTTTTATTTTTTAAAAGTGAAAACCAGAAAAATGTAAAAGCTCCCAACACTCCCTAGGGCAGTGATCTATTTAAATCTTCTGCTACAACCTTCTGGGGGACTGCTGCAATAGTAATAACCCAATTTAGACATGTACCTCTGTGTCACCTGAGGAGTCAGGAAAATTGCTTTACAAGCCAAACAAACCACTATTTCTCTAAAGTACGAAAAACCTTGAAAAAACCCTAGAGAACATCTCACAAACATCCAATTCTATTAATCTAAACCCACTCAGTCTCACTTTCATTTCACTACTACAAAGATCTCCGAGGAGAAAGACACTGAACAGACAGCGGCTCCGCAGACCCCAGCGCTGACCCTTCTTCTGCCTCAAACTGAGGGGAGGGAACCCCTAACCCTGTTACCAGGGTTGGGTTTAGATTTTTACCTTCTTCTTGCCCCCATTCTCCATCATCATCATCATCAGCTTTGCGCTTGTCTCCAATCCTGGCTTTTTTAGCCTTTTTGGAAGCTTTCTTTTCTGCCCGAGCCTGTTTCCGTTGCTCAGCTTTCTCCTCCTCTTGCTTTGCCAGAGCAGCTTCCTTCTCAGCAGCCTGTGAATATGGAAGATGAGGGTTCTGCTGCAGCAACCACAGATTGCACAGCATTCTTACACATTATTTTCCAGTGCTGAACCTGGAGGGTTTTATCCTAAGCTCCACGAAATGCAGAGTGCATGGGGTCATCATTTAAAGCACAACTCAGCAGCTTGCTCCCTGAGTTCTGAGGCTTTAAAACAATTTAGGCTTATCTACAGGAATGGACATTGGAAACCTGACATTCATAACCTTAACATAGGTTATTTCCTATAAACTGCTTAGGTAGTTGATAGAAAGTTCTGACCTTTGCTCTTTGTTCATTAACTCGAGCTAATCTGTTTTCTGTTTTTTGAACAGCCGCATCCCAGTCTTCCAGTGTTCCTAAAGGATTAAAAATAAATATACATTAAAAAAAACAAACCAAAAAGCTTTGTATTTAGTTCTCCCACAATTTGAGAGGACAAACTCTAGAAAACAAAAAGTCAATGAGTTCATGGAGCAGTCTTCAAAGAAGAATAAAAACAAAGCCCATGCAGAGCAGAAGAGCCTTATCTATAACATGACACCCCCAAAAAGCATGGGAAAAGACAGGAGTTTCAGCAGGCTCAGAGTCAGGCCAGGAAAGAAGAAAGAAGGACAAAAGAGCTGCTTGTGTGTGAACACAAGATCAAGATTCAGCCTGACGAGAGCGGTAAGGCGAGACACAGCGCGGTCTTACCCTCTATCCTCTCCAGGGTGAGCAGCACCTCGCAGACGTGCTCGGGGTAGTCGCTGGTGCACTGCACGGCGCGATGCAGGGCCTTCCTGCAGTGCTGGGTGTCCCCATGAGCTCTGCAGGACAGAAACCCTGGCAGTGAGAGCTGACCCTCCACACTGGGGTTACATGACAGGGTAGTTCAGTGTATTTATGCTGGTGTTTTCCCTCCTTTCCCAGCAAGCTTGCAGGACAGATCCTTGCTGGAAGCACCTCAACAGTGTACTGCAGACTCCTATGAGCATAACCTTGCTGAGCATCTAACTCTTGTCTCATCAGATGAGGAACCAAAGGTGAATTAACTCTTCAAAGCTGCCAAGCTCTTACCTTTCTAGGTTATAATACTCCAGCCACATGTTAGCATATTTGGTGTTTCCTTTAGTCATGATGTTGTCCCAGAGCTCTCAGGCTTTCTGCATGTTGTTACATAAACGGGCCTGAAACAGCATCCACAGCACTGGGTGTCATTCAGGAGCAGGATCAACACCACCACCCTCTGCCTCCCCAGGAAGCCACCACAGCTGACACACACAGACCCAGGAGGCTACACCTGCCCCTTAGAGAAATCGAAGCGAATACCCAATGTGATCCTACTACAGAGTTACACTGTCCTACCTGCCCTGGCTCCCACACACAGTTCATTTTGGTCATTAGGAAATTAGATAGTTGCTTCTGAATTTTTCCTTGGGGTGTTAGGGATGAATGTACCTCAGAGCACTTCAACACAACCACAGGTCTGGGTGACAGAAGTGCAGTGGGAGAAGGGAAACTGATTAAGACACCCAACTGGGATTCTGCCAAGCCAACTGCAGAGGAAACAGGGGCACCCTGGACTGCTGACTTACTACAACTGCTTCAGTACAGGCTGACTCACACCCACATTCTCCCTCCAGTAAGTGGACAGAAAGTGAAAGTAATTAAATCAGAATCAGGCTTACATTCATCAGGAGGATGACAACACCCCAGACTCTGACAAGCCATCTCATGCATTACACCCAGAGAACTTACAGCATAAAAAGTAACGTGACTTCTGACTCGCCAGCGAGTGGGCTGGGGGTGACAACACACAGCCAGGAGGGTGACCCCACAGGCCCAAGGGCTACCCCACACCGTGTAACAGCAAGCCCAGCAGATGGAGATGGGGGGAGGAAGAGGAGACACGTTTGGAGCGATGGTGTTTGTCTCCCAAAGTCACACATGTGTGACTTTTCTGGAGATGGCTCAACACCNGTAAATGTCCGCATGTGTAAATGTCCGCCTCTAACACACTGATCCAAGCCTGTCACTCAAACCAAGTTGTTTTTTGAACAGCTGCATCCCAGTCTTCCAGTGTTNTATGTTTTTGCCTGACTTACGAAACTGCCTTTATCTCAACCCACAAGTTCTCACTTTCACCCTTCAGATTCTCTCCCCCACCCCACAGGCAGTGTGGGCAAGCAGCTGGGGTTAAACCACACCACCTATGTAGACAAAATGCCAAGGTACAAGAGGATCATGTTCTGTGGCTGGATGTTAAAATGACCCACATGCTCTGGCCTAGCCATTTAAACACAGCAGATAAAACCATCACCTCCACTCTTGCCCAGTTCTGCATGATGGTGCAGGATGGATCTCCACTTTCACTGAACCCTGGGAACAAAAAGTATTGTTTGTAAACGGCTCTTGGGAATCAAGTGTTTATTAAACAAGTTCTACAGCACAGAGGAACTGTTTACCATCTGTAACACTCTTAAAGTGTTCAAGACACTCAAGTTAAATGCTGTGTGGAGAACTAGTCTTATAAAGATCATTCCAGACAAGACTAAACATACTGGATGATTTAACATATGATTTAACTTACGTTCTTCTACTTCTTGCTTCAAATACTCCACAGCACGGGCGAATGCAGACTGCAGCTCTTCCAGCTCTTTACTCGAGTCTTTAGAAAAAAAAAAACAACAAAATCAAACTGTCTTAAAGTAATAATTTAATTTTTGTCTCCTGGCCCCTAAAACCTCTTCTCAAACATCCACAATGACTTGGGAGGCGAGGGGGGTGGAAAGGACAAAGTTTATTACTTCCTAGTAACCCACTGTAATAATAAAATTATAATAAAGTACCTAAGACATAAGGCAGGACATTTTTACAACAGCACAATGTACTCTGTTGGCAAGGAGCTGCTTCTTAAAACCACCTGAGTTCATGTACTTTACAGACACTCACTGGCCAGAAAGTCACTTTCATGGAAGATAGGAAATTACTGCTAAATTAAACAAAAAAAAAAACCAAACATAAAACCAGTGAGGTTCAGGGAAAGCAGCTTAAGTGTTTCCTCACAAGTATGTCATACACACCTTGAGTAAAATCCACCCGTCTTCTCAGGTAATCAAGGTATGCCTGCCAGATTTCCACGTAGTCTGTGGCCTGAATAAAGCCTGCATTCAGAGCTTTTTCAAACATTTCTGAAAAAAAATGAGGGGAGAGGGGAAAGAGACACACAAAGATTTTTACTTCTCAAATACTGACAAAACTGGCAAGCTACAGCGTGCTGCACAGCTGAGTACGTACACCTTACACTTCAGGGAAGTCAGGAAAACAGAAGAAATTCTACATATGCTCAATCAGATTAGGAAGTGAAGGTAAAAGGCAGTTTAACTCAGTAATGTTCATGCAATGGTGAAGTAAATTGCTCACTAAGAATTGAAGCTGCTCAACAGCTTTGCCCTAGAAGCTCACTACCAAACATCTCCTCAGCTTTCAGACTGTTGCAGCAGGATGAAAACAAATCCTACAGGTCACTGTCCCACGTTATTCAGAGTGCAGGGCATGAGGAAGCCTTGCTGAGGCAGTATCTCTTTACCAGAAATAATGCTGTGATCAACTCTGTGCCTCTCCATGGCCAAAAGGTACCGGATCCACAGCCCAACGGTCCAGGGGCAGTTCCGAACAGCGCGGTCGTGAGCGGACAGCACCAACTCCTTCACTTTCAGCTGCCGGTCCTGAAAGAACCACACAACAAAGTTTTCAGTTCCTGTTACCCAGAACCTGTTGATAAAGACCCAACACTTTACAACAGTACTTCTATTTTATCTTTGAAAAGCTAAGTAAAGTTGGATGTTTTAAACTCTATAGCCCTAAAAACCCAGTGAACACCTTCAGGACAGAAAGGATATGCTCAGGTGCAACACCACCAGTAACTCCACATGACATTCTGTCTCCAACACCTAACTCTGTGCCTAGAGCCATGTCAGTCAGGTGTTTTCTACCCAGGATCTTAATATAACAAAGGCACTGAGAGACTTTCCAACTGTCTTTAATATGTTTAGGAGAGGAAAGGATACAAGAGGGTGCACACACAGCCTGCTCAAGTGAGCAGACATAGAACTGCCTGGTCATTGTTTATCAGCTGCTGAGAGTAAATAAACAAATAAATAAGCCCACAGAGATCTGGGGTCTTGTTCCTTACCAAATACTGGTTGTAGCGCGCCCAGAGATCTGGCACAAGGCAGTTCTCAGCCAAAGCCCTCTCGTAGATCAACTGAATGCGAGCTGGATCACCAGCCTTCATTTCAAAATCAATGTAAGCCTGGTATTCTGCCAGCTTTGGTGTCTCAGCACCCAGCTATAAAACAAACAGATACACAAAAATTAGTATCTTCTAACAAAACAGTTCAAACAGTTCATTTGTAGGTCTCGTGACATTTCACACACAAGAGCTCGACCTCTGCATGCCAACAGCTTTTGATTGTCGCATATGTCCAAACACCTCCCTGGTTCTGAACCATTCTGACTCCTTATTCCTCTTAGCCCAACACACTCATCAGCATTTGAACAAACAGCCAGAGCACTCATGTCCTGAGAATGGCCCCAACACCCTGCAGTATATCCAGTTGTGAGGCTTCTTGTCTCACATGCTCAGAGCTGAAAAATCCACCTACCAATACACAGCTGCTTTATTTCTGTGACTAGGAAAATAATAACAATTTCTGGGGAGAAATAAAGTCACCCTCAAGCAATTAACTCTTAGCTTGAGAGCAAGGTGTAAGCAACAATTACCAGTGCCTCTTCGTAGGGTTTACACTTCTCCAGTTGCTGTAGAGCTTTTTTGTAATTCTTTATTATTGTTTCTGGTATTGGATCTTCTGACCACTCCTCGTACTCAGCAAATGAAGCCTCCATATCTGTTAGGACACACAGGTCACTCCATCAATAACTTACTGGAGCAATAACCAACATTCACCCTACATCTGATCTGCCTCCAACACGTGTGTTTCTGTCTACCCTTCCCAAGACTTTAAAGAAAAGACACCAACCCAAAACTATTCTGGTGTGCAAATGAAGAAGCCAAACCCCCTTTCTCCTGCACAGCTGCAGCCTGTGTGGCTCCAGCACAGGGATAATCCTGACCAGCACCGGCTTGTCCGTGCCGTCTCCCCCGCAGCACGTCGGCTCTCACCTAACAGCGGGATCCCCAGCTGGCGCCCGAACAGCGTGTGGATCTTCTCAAGCTGGCTGCAGAGCATCTGCTGCTGCTCAGGAGATGGAACACTGCCAGGAGCTGGCTGCAAACAAAGGGATTCGAGTGTAAGCAGTTCCCTCAAGCTGAAGAACATGATGGAATATCGCTTGTGGGTCAGGGCTCCACATCTCTACATGATCCTTGAAGGACAGACAGAGCCAACCCACATTTCAGGTTGCTGCTGTGGGAGTTAAGGCTTGGAAGTTGCTAGACTTGGAGGCTGGGTGAATGTGAGACATCCCTCACTGAAAGCTGACACACAGATAGGGAAATAACCTGGAAAAAAGATCAGCTGCACATGAGCACAGCGTTTCACAACCCCCTTAAAGCTTTCAATAAATCCCTGGTGTGTGCAGAGGACTTAAAACTTCCATGGGCGTGAACAAGAGGGTGTTCTCCTGTTACTCCTCTGTCACAGCATTTCATAGACTGGTTTGGGTTGGGAGGGACATTTAAAGACCATCTAGTTCCACCCACTCCCTACCATGGGCAGGGACATCTTCTAACTTCCAAATCTTACGTAGCAGGTGATGAAAGTAAACTGAAATATTCATGTTCTGGCCATCTTGTATCAGAATCTCAGAGATATGAAAGAGTAGGTTCCAGGGAAAACATACTATCATCCTGATGTCACAAAAAGGGTGAAATAAAGGAGTTAAAGCTGTAAACAGTCTAGAAACACAACTATGTGCAAAAATATTCACTGGCAAGAGCATTATTTCATAATGAAGTCACAATTTAAAGCTATTCCTGTCAGCTCAAGCTAACACAGCAGAGTGAGACTTGGCCTGTGCCTGGATATGAGGTTTTACAACCTCATTACAACACAACTCAACCACTCCCTCGCCCAGACCCAGAGCGTTTTCCCCAGGCAGCTGCAAACAACTGTGTGACATCACAGCCTCTCACAAGGTGACCTGAGAACCGAGGTGGCACCGTTCTGACAGGAGCCCAGGCTCACCTGGGCCGTTTCCAGGATGGCGTTCTCAAACTCGCGGTACGCTTCCCACAGCGCCGTTCCCTTGGTGACGTGCAGCCCGACCGCGGTGAGCGCCCGCTCGAATATCGAGCGCACCTTCTCGATTCCTCCCTCCTGACCGATGCCACCGATGGAATACTGGGCATATTCCAACCAGATTTCTGGGCCTACACAAGAGGAATGAGAAACAGATGATCCAATTCCTTTGGAAATAGTGATGTAAAAAGATTCTCTGCTCACACACACCTGTAAAGAGACCAACAGGTGACAGTTTTCTTTATCACTCAACTTAGTGAAGAAAAATTAAAACATTTTCTTGTCATTCTAGGTTCAGTACCAGCTGCTACAAAAGAAGTGGCTCTTGTGGTCACCTCAGGCACAGGTTGACTCCTGGATGCCACCTCTGGAATGCAAACTGGACACACCAAGACACCCTCCTAAAGCAACCTGATTTTTGTCAGGCCCACACGTGGAGCTGGGAGCACAGAAGTGTTGTGCTGCCACAGAACTCGGATTCAGGAACTGCTCCAGCAGCTGACCTTGAAGGAGTTGGGTTTGCTGGAAGAACACAAGCTGCCTGACACCTCTCCCAGCACATCAGGATCCCTCAGGAGGGGCTACCCAGCCCAGAGATGTGAGATTCACACCTCAGGATCCAGAAACCACCTTTCACAGCCCCGAGTGCTATCCACCCAGCAGACCTAGAGGACAGTCCCTCTCAGTCCTTCACCTCTCCATTCCTTCTCCCTGAGGGATCACCAGTGCTGAGGCTGGCTATGCCCATGCTCTAACAGGATGTTTTGTACACAGCTGCTGTGAGGGATTCACCTCAACACTACCAGGCTCTCACAGCATGCTGGGGCTCCACCTTGTCAGCACCTCACCACACTCATCAAGCTGTAAGTCTGAAGTTACAGCTGCAGGCAGCTTCTGAAGGGCAGAACAGGAACAACAACTGATTTTCCTCCCTTTCAGAGCCTGGAACCACAGCATGCTACTGCCTCCCAGACAGCAGCTGCATTCTGAAGGAGCTGTCAGAGGGCAAACAGCAGCAGAGACAGAGCTAAACAACTGTCCTCACTCTGGCCAGGACAGAGCTGACTTCCTTCCCCAAGCAGCCAGCACAGAGGGCAAGAGCAGAAGCAAGTCTCAAAAACACTCACTTTCCTGAAACAAAGAGCTGAAGAACCTGTAATGGGTAACAGAGAAAGCACTCCCTGAGTAATCACAATACCTGCTGTCCTTAAAGAAGTGCCAGATATGACTTACAACTCATTACAGCATTCATTTATTGAGACTTTAACAACTGCAACAGTCCTTAAAGCACTGCCTCCAAATGGCCTTTAACTCTTCAGAAAACTCAAGTATCCACACTCCTTTTTTTTTAATCCAACTCCTGCACTGTAGCAGAAGGAATAAGCCATCACCTGCACACAACAAAACACACCTCCTGACACACAACTTACAGATGTAGTCTTTCACAGCTCTCTCAAACAGCTCGTACACCTCCTCTCGCTCAGAGCTTTCCGAAGCCATTTTTATCTCATCGTTCAACCAGTCCAGCCAAATTTCTGAAAGGGAGTAAGTTCAGAATATGTCAGAAATGTTCAGAAAGAACAAGTTACATCAAACTGCAGCATTACTTATGAGAGGTTTTAGCAACAGGATTCAAAATGGGGACATGGCCAAGGTGAAGAAGAGTAATTTTAGCCTAAAAGCACACTGGCAGAACAGAGACTGCAGTATTTGTGTTGCCTCTGTGTTTGAATAAAAGAAACATGCACTTCCAGGGCTACATGCAACCTCCCACACTGTATTTTTTGCTGCTTGCCTATAAAATTTAACTTCTGGCAGGAGTCTGTCAGGGCTGTGAGTCACATTCGCTAATTAAGTGACTGGAGTTGTTTCAGTGCTGCTGCCCCACAGCTACACCTTACCAGCACTACAAGCAAACGTGTCCCTGGGCTACAGCAGGTCACACTCTGGCAGGAACAGCTCCCCCAGATGGACAAACAGACACTGGGGTTGATGGGCTCGCACAACCACTCCAGTGCCAGCTCCACTCCACCGCAGCAGCCTGCTGGCCAGTCACACCAGCAGCATCGGAGCTTAAAAAGTCCCAGATCTGTTCTTCTGGGTTTCTCTGGACTGGAATGATGATGTCAAATCCCAGTATCAATATGTTATTTCACTGCTGCAACACTGGTGTTTTACACAGATGGGGTTTAACTGATTTGGCAGCAACACAAGCAGAGGATGCTCTGTACCTTCGGTAAGCGGGAAGAGTTCGCTCATCTTCTGACGAGCTCTTCTGAGCTTTACCAGCTCTCCCTCCTGGCGCAGCAGCTTTATCAGATCCAAGTGACAGTTGTAGTCAAAAGCATTGATGGAGAGCTTTAAAAAAAAACCTCAACAATAAGTACTTTTTAAAAGAGCTGCTGAGTGACAGACATGAAAAAATCAGAGAACACGTAGCAGAACAGAACACCCCACTGCCTTTTGGTGCACAGGAACTTTATCACACTCACACAACCAAGACATCTACTTGCCTGTAGAGACCTTCTCCCTGCCTGGAATGACCTGAGAGGAGGGTGCAGAGAGGTGGGTGATGGTCTCTTCTGCCCAGGGACAGGACAAGGGGAACGGCCTCAAGCTGCACCAGGGCAGGGTCAGATGAGATGTCAGAAGAAATTCTGCCCCCAAAGAGCTGTGGGGGTGTGGGACAGGCTGCCCAGGGAGGGGGGGGAGTCCCCACCCCTGGGTGTATTGACCAGCCGGGAGATGAGGTGCTCAGGCAGATGGGTTAGAGAGGACAGGAACGGTTGGACTCAACGATCTTAATGGTCTTTCCAACCAAGTGATTCTGTGAGTTGGACCAAACTTCCCTACTGCTTGCCAGATGCTTTCAGGTCACAAGCAGACACTTATAAAATCTGCTTCCAAGTTTAAGGGTATTTCAAAGTTAAGCTTAGAGCTTAAGCTAAAGGTCTAAGCTCCAAAGGTGCTCAGCAGTGCTAATGCTGCAGGTGCAATACTGCATGTACCAGCACCAGAAACACACCGGGGGGGACACAATGAAAAACTCTTTAACCGAGCCAAATATGTTTTAATTTCACCAAAACCAATAAGCAAGTAAATAAATCAACCCAGACAGGCAGCAAAGTTTAATTATACGAACACAAACTGCCCCACGGCCCTGCTCTCCCGTTTCCCTCCCAATACCCACCCCTCAAAAAGCCTATTTCCACCTCGGCCACCAGCCACTCACGTCTGAACAGCTCCCAGCACCGAGCTGGACGAGCAGCCGTGGATTTCCCTCCGCGCCCCGCCGCAGCCACTCCATCACGTAACCACAGACCGACCGCCCCCGCGAAGCCCGGGGCTCGCCCCACTCCGAGGTTTCCCCGCTAGGGAAGCGCAGGTTCTCCGGGACGAGCCCCAGAGCCGTTGCCTCGCAATACGGACGGGACCCCGGGCCAGGGTCCGGCCTCCTCATCGCCCGCTGCCCACGCTGCTGCCGCCGCCACCGCCGGGCCCAGGCGGCCCTACCTGCTCCTCCAGCCGCTGGATCTCGGCCTCGTTCTCCTTCTCCTCATCTTCGCCATCTCCAGAGGAGTCCGAGTCACCCTCGTCCTCCGAGTCTCCCCCCGATTCGGGGTCGCCCTCCGGCAGCCGCTTCTTCTCCTCCTCCGCCGCAGCCGCCTC
>VXBZ01003022.1:0-21254 GCA_013399135.1 Heliornis fulica
GATTCATCTCCTCACCCGCACACATGCACATCAGCACCCACATAAATCCACTGTATCCTCAGTAAAATAAAACTCCTTGGAAGAACCCCGTGCAACACCAAACTGCATAAATCATAATAAACTGCATAATTTTGTACCTAAATCGTGCATTATGTTCACGTTAAAAGATTGATCTGTGTGCACACTTCAGACTTGCCATGGATTACCAGGGACTAAAACACACACAGCAGCACTGGCTGTCACCTCCTGGGTGGCAGTGCAAGGCGAGTGGAATCTATGAAATCTACGAGAATGTGTTATCTAACTACTGTTACCCATCTTGGAAAACACCTGTTGCTGAAACAGTCTCATTTTAGCATCAAAGATTAGCAATAATTTGCTGATTCATATGACATCCATACAGTGTGGGGATTTTAGCATGTGAAATAAAATCAGACCACCCTCAGAGATTAATGAGGGCAGGTGATGTGCAGGGAACCAGCACTACTTAATCATTGACAGTACACAACAGATGTATTCAAAGGAGTTGCAATGGATAATGGAGGGGCCAGCTTCCTTGTATTCATCCTTGTTGATCCACATTTGCTGAGAAGTGTACAGAGATGCCAATATTGAATCCCCAATCCAGACAGAGCATTTACATTCTGGTGGTGCAATCATCTAGAAGAGAAGTTGGCAAATAAAGTGGCAAGCAGATAACAGAGGAGGCATCTCTTTGGATGAAGTAACTATGGGAAAGCCTTCCCAGATTATATCTGGGAACTTATATCTGGAACATCTTTCACCCTTTTCACTAATAACTAATGATTGGTAAACCTTGAAGCCTAGAAAATTCCCAGTATCTCCTGAAGTTGTTCATGCCCCCTTTGATATTTACAACTCCATGTTCTCTAGGCTCATCCCTACCTCTGTTGTTGTTCCTGTGGTGTCTTTCAAGTAGCCCTTTTCTTCCTCATAACCCTACTTCATTGGGAATCCCACAGGACTCCCTTAACTATTGCTTCATGTTTTCTCAAAATGACCTCATCAATTCACATGGCTTCAGCAACCATTTATAATCCAGTATCTCTCAATCTACTTTTAATTCTGCTTTGGCTAGTATGAGAAGTGGTATCAAGCAGGTGGAGTCTTTCAAAACACTAGGATTTAGAATACAAGACCTAGACATTCTCTTATGGACATTTTGATTTGTTTATAAGAATCTTCATAGCACTTGGAGCCAAAGCTGTAATCTCTTTCTGCATACAATCATCAATCCCAGGATAGATTGTGGTTCCTCCTCCAAAGAGGACATTATTAGCATAGAGATCCTTACAGATGCTGATACCATGTTTCATAACACTGTTGCAAGTGGATACTTGCAGATTCTAGCTCTGACCTGAGAAGTTTCAACATGTTATTTCTCTTTGTTCCTTTATCTTCCTGTTAAAATGAAGGGAAGGCTCACTAGCCCAAGTTGTCTCCCTCAAGAAAACTCCAGGAACAAAAGTAAAAAAGGAAGCAGCTATGTGATACTTTGGAGAGGAAGGAGAAAGACAGGACATACTTCTCACCTCCTTTGTGATCTCAGCATACAAGCAAAAAGCACTTGGGAGGAAAAAGACCCCCAACATTATCTCACACGGGGTTTTTTACTTCCTCAAGTTAAAAAAATCCCCATCACTTTACTTACGGAAAAATTTAAAATCAGGCATTAGTGCAACAGTTTCCTATTTTTAGAATTTTTCTGATGCTTTTAGCTAGAAATAGAAGCCCACTTGGCATTTCAGTGAGCTACCTTGCTTTTGAGCTGTTAGTGTAATTAGAATGCCAGTACAGTGAACTATTTTTTGCTCAAGAAAAGGAACAGACAAGATAAAGCTCAAACTGTACTCCCAAGACTATAAGTACTAGACTTTTTAACTGGTGTAACACTATGACAAAGACCCGTGAACCAGGAAATCCTGATTTCCGTTGCTGTATATCTGATACTGACCATTTTTGAGCACCTGCTGTGATCCCGAATATGTTTCTGGCAGCCAAATCCCTCTGTCTACTAAAGAGAATTTCTCCTGCTGATGCTCAAATGCAGAACTTGGAGCTATATTAATGCTTGAATAGTTTCCTTCCTACATACAAGCGTAGTTAGCTTCACCATTTCATTTAATGGAAATGGTGCCAAACTGCCTGCAGCCATTTTGCTCAGTCCTCCAGAGTGGAATTTAAGTGGAAAGTAGTAGATTTGTGAGGGCATCAAGTGTCAGTCCTCTACTGGATTGAATGGAAATTTTAACATTACAGATAAAACTACCAGGAAATAACATATGATTTGATTTTGTATGATTAAATTACAGATTAATATAATAAAATCATAAACAGAAGCAGCTTCTATATTTTAAAAAAATGTTATGTATCAGCCATTCAAGATAAAAAGCATAATCTTCTGACAGTACTCTAAAACATTGTTTTAGAAAGTCTACTGCATTTATAATAGGTTGAAACCATCTTAGGATTCAGGTATTTCTAAACTGACAGGCATCTTTTTATTCAGCAGCTACAGAAGCAGTGCTCAGAGCTTCCAAAGAGCTAAGTAAATAGAAGCTGCATGTTTCTGAGCGCATTTGAGGATAAGTACCTCCATTCCAACAGCTGAAGGTTGTCTATACTACCCATGAAATTCTTCTTTTCATACCCTGTCAAGTCGCTAGAGAGAAAAGTCCTGTCCCACCTATAAAAGGTGTCTGGAAGAGAGTTTCTGGGCATCGAAACCATTCATTCCCAATGGTGATGACTTGTCCATCAGGAAGCCGATACCTCTTTTCAAGAGAGGAGGAGGAAGGAGAAGTTACTATTTCATTTTCAAAATCCAAAGCCATGTAACAAAGCTTCTCCTTGGCATCTCTCACAATCTACCATTCTGCTGCAGTTAACACGTTTTTAATCAACATACAGCACAACAGACAGAAAACAGATTTTCTTGTGCCTGTTTCCCAAGTTCATGATGCTCACTTGGTTCATTGGGTTCAGACCTCTCTGTTGTCTCAGCGACATTACTTTCCCTTTGCATTACCCAATTTCCCTCACCTGCAAATAAAAGCTACATTGTGCTACAGTCTACCTCAAAGATTGTTTACATCTTTGCATCACAGATCCTCGAGGTTCATCCATTGCCAGCTAACTTTGTCCCTGCATCTGTGGAAGAGGCATGTTTGAACACAGTCACCAGTTATATTTCCCAGTGAGATGGCATCCTTGTCCTCAATGCTCAACACATACACTGAAAGCCAGAGTCTGGAGAACCCCGTTAGCTAACACAAACTGGTTTTCCCAGGCGATCCTAGTGATAGAGATTTTGAGGCATCTTTCCAGCTACACGCTTCCTGCATAAAAAATGCAACTAACAGAAGTAAACGCACACAAAGTGGATCCAAAGCAGAGCTCATTACCAGTGGTAACAAAAGAGTAGCCCCTTTCTGCCTGGGTGTCTGCCAGCCAGATTGAGTCCCATGATGGCATGAGGCAAGGTGTAGCCCTCGTAGATGGGCACATTGTGCGTGACACCATCCATGGAATCCAAAACTATTCCTGGAAAGTGCTAAAAAAAAACCCAACTGAAAACCAAGAGAAGCTGGTTATTTCCCACTGATGTAGGGTCTCCACCTGCTCCCTATTCTCAGCTGAAACATGCAACAACAGAGAGAGGATCACGTGGCAACTGCTTCTGTTGTTTCTATAACCAAAGAGTTGCTCACACAACACAAAATTATTATCACAAATGAAGCATCAACTGCATTTGGGGGGAAAAGGGCACATAATGTTCAGGAATTTGGTTGCATTGTTCTGGCTGAACGGATGGTAACAATATAGATCTTGTATGGATGCAGAGGCTCTCATTGCAGATGACCTCCAGCACTTTAACAGACATGATATAACATATAAACTGGAAACAAAAATCTATAAAATTAAAAATTTGAATCTGCCATTAAAATAAACCACTCCATTAGGAAAAATATAACAATTTATCTATGCAGAGGCATGTTACTTATATTCTTGGGTAGGAAATGAAGTATGTTTTTTCCACTCAAAACAAAGCGCTTCTGATACCAAACATACATAGAAATAGTTGAACATAGAACCAGTATTAACCACAACTGTAAGCCTGTAAGCCAATGATCTTTTCATACAAAATTTTATTGTGGCATCAGGCCACAAAGAAAAATGGTATTTTAATTTTTTTCAAAGTATATGAAGACTCGATGGTTGCTAAGAAGTAATTTATTGTCTCAATGCTTGATCAGACTCTACATGGCAGTAAGAAGAGACCTCCATGCTAATTCTAATGATTTGTTAAGAGCATACATCATTAGGTGATATAAGTTCAACATTTAAATTAAGTATTTGGGTTTTCTTCTATCAGGAATGGGGTTTATCAGAAGAAGTAGGTCTAAAGTATGAAGGGACTGTGGGTTTGGAACAATCTATTTAAGCTACAGACTCTTCTCTGTGCAATTAAGGGCAGTATCAAACTGTATCATCTTTCAATGTTCACATTGTTGATCCATAGTCACTTGAGCTTTTGAAGGACAAAGACACATATCTACAGCCATACCCTGCTGTGAAGTGGAAAACAACAAAGACACACTTGCACAGCACGGTGGGAAACACCCGGTTTCCATACAGTTATCAGTTCTTAATATAAAGGTGGTGCACCATGATCAGCATTCATCTACGTGTGTGCACTCATGTGCTTCTACATGCACGAGAGGCAAGATGGGAGATACAACTCCCAGAAACACTCACCAACCGTTCTTCCCAATGCATACAGGGACAGCACTGCCTGAACTGCTACATACACAGCCGGCACAAACAGCCTGGAATGAAGAATTTCAAAACCTTTAGGATCTACACTTAAAAGTATCAGAAAAAACACAGAAAATTTATCTTTTTTTATTATTATTTAATACTGACCATGACTATTCCTGGGCTCCCTCTTGAACCATGCTTCTGTGAGCACTACCCTATGGGGTTTTTAGGACTTCATTGTTTAAAAAAAAAAAAAAATCAAAAACTACTGAAGTCAATGGATCTCTTTCTATTAACTTCAGACTAAGTCAGATTTTTCTAATAATGTTAATTGAAAATGACACCTTGGGATACCTTTTTTAACCTCTATGGCAGGACTGCAACAATGTGACAGGCTAAGGTTGGGGTTTTAATGTATATATTTTTATATTTCTTATATATGTGTGCTTATATACAAACACACATATAAAAAAGAAATGAATAGAAGACACATCTGGAAGAAGCCATAAGGAATAATGTGTCTGTTCCCATCTCAAGGAAGAATCAGCCATCTCTGTTTGGTTCTGTCTCAGAAATTTCTCTTCTGGAGCACCCACAGATTCCTCCAGCAGACAAATCTCACAATACATGACAGTGTTATCAGGTGTTTCTTTTTCTCTATGTAAAACCTCACTTGGTTAGTTTAAACCCATTACATTTTATTTTGCTACTCCCTGCCCCAGTGAACACAACAGTTTACGGCTCCCACCTCCCTTATTATAAGGAGCTTTAGTTCTTCTCAAACGCTGTGTCAGGCACATGGTAATTTTACCTGAGCAGATGGAATAACACTTGTTTCTGGCTGGACTTCACTGGAGCTCGACTAAGGGCACACAGTGGACTGGACAGCCCTACACCTGTAACCTATGCCACCTACCCTAGGGAGTGCTACCCCATCACTAGCACTGCTGCTGTGACCAATTCCAAAGATTCATAGAATCATTTAGAATGGAAAAGACCGTTAAGATCATGGAGTCCAAGTGTTAACCCAACACTGCCAAGCCAAGTCCACCATTTAACTACGTCCCTGAGCACCATATCTGCACAGCTTTTAAATACGTCCCAGGATGGTGATTCCACCATCACCATTGTACTCATCAGCGCCAGCGACATCAGGGGGTTAAATGTAAAGTTTGGATTCCATAAGCCAGTACCTTTGCCAATAAAGTCTAGTTTTAATGAAAAGCATGCTTTCGATTAAAGAAAACACAAATTACTGATATTTCATAATTAATGGAATGAATTTAATGCAATCAGTGATAAACAAAAAGCCTTTCAGCAATCTTGAAAACAGGATTTATCATTACAGTTTAATGACAGAGAAACAGTCCTAGACATGTCTACTGTACAAACCACACCTCCTGGTTGTTATAAACTAGGCTTTTCTTACGGTCTGCTGTCGTTTATCATCTCCCTGTTGTATTACCTCCCAGCAATGCATGCTGTCAAGCTCGTTACTTAATTAGTTTATTTACACTGTTGCTAAACTGATGCATAATCCTCCTATTAAATAATGCCAAAAGTGGGCACAAAGGGAAGTGCAGAGCTACAACTAATTTCCCTGTGTGTTTTTATATCTATATCTGTATTTAAATCACACTCACTTCTGGTTACATCAGTGGCTCTATTTATAATGTGGGCTTTTGGACAGAAGGCTGCTCTAAGACAGACAAACTTCAGAGGTTGACTTTTGGTTCTGATCTGAGTTTGTTAAAACAAACTGGGTATGTCACACGTAGGTCAAAGACAGACTGTTCAAGTTACACAGTAAATTACTTGTTATCTTCTCATTTAGTTCTCTTTAGTTCTACCTCCCCCCCTCCCCTTTTTATCTCAGCTTTGCTTGACCCAAGAAGTTTAATTCTGAGCACAAAATATCTCATAGTTTTATGGGTAATTTTATTTTATTAATAACCTAGAAACAAGTACTATTATGTTCCAAAAGGAACTTAAATGGGAAAAAAAAAATCTTCTCTGTATTTGAAGCACCTGCAAAGTCAATAGTTGTCCAGAGTTGGAATTATTCATTAAGAGAATGAGCATTCTTAATAAAATTTTAAAAAAATCAATTCCATCCCTGTCATCTACAAAAAAAAGAAAAAATAAAAAAAATTAGATACTTCCAAAACTGGTGCTTGGGATTCCAGGCCATCTTCCATTTGAGGGTTTTGAATAAAAATACAGGGAGAAGTTGAAATCAGAAAATAATCATGCAGTAGTATATACACATATATATACATACACACATATAGGCATATATAAATAAAACCCAATATATTAAAAAAGAAAGACTGCTATTTGATGCAGGAAAGAACTAAGGGAAGAGAAGGAAGCCTTGGTGATAATGTTATTTTAAAAGTGCTGGTGATTTCAGTGGTGAGGAGCAAACCTGGATTAAAGAAGGACCTGCCTAAACCTTGGGCAGTTTGTTGGTTTATCCTCAAAACAAGGCAGGATTAGGCCCTGCACAGATCATTAGATTCAACCTAATGATAACCCTCACGTTAACAGATAACAATATTCTACAAGAAACAAAAGTATTCCAGTGTTGGACTTTAGTGGTCATAAGAATTAAAGGCAAAGGAACAAAAGGAAATTACCAAGGAAGAATCATTCCAACACTTCAGTTAAACATCCACGTAGTCACAGGAGCCAGAAAATATTCCGTCCCGACGCTTTCCCTCCCATACACTGTCTGCTCAGTTGCTGGGAACAGATGAACAGTGATGTACAAAGCCCTGTGTGTTATTATCCAATGGAAAACAGAGCTGTCCCAATTTGAATATTGTGAATTGAAGCATGGGAGAAAAATGCTTCATTTCATCGCCTACACATTCTCCTCTCGATTCACACAGACGTCTGCGCACCCCGCAGCACCCTCGCTTTCTCTCACACACATGCATGCCCAGCCCAATCTTTTGGTGACACCCCGCGTGCCCTCTTTTTCTACCCTCTGGATGGTTGGTCACTGCACTGTTATGCTTCTGACCCATTTCTGGCATGTCAGCCAGCAATTCTCCTCCTCCTCCATCGCGATGCTTTCAGTAGCACAATTTTTCAAGCAATTCTTGTTTCAGATCAAAGTCATTCAGCTGCTTTAAAAATCTTGGGCAGGGGGATGTGAAGGGGGGAAATATATATATCAGTTTATATAAACGTACATACAAAGGAGATTCCATTAGCATCAAAGCTTTAGGAATTGCATTTCAGAACTTCTGTCAGCCAGAAGTGCGTGCTTGTGTGTATGTGTGCATACATGTGAGTGTTACAGAGCTCTAGGGGAAGCTGGGACGCATGACTGACTCAGGGAAGCCCGTGTATAAAAGAAAAGTTTGCTTTGCTCTTATTTGCAGTAATCACAAAAGTTTGCAGCCAAAGGTTTGGGCTAGGGACCTTCACAAGCAATTCCTTCATCCATTTGAAGAACAAAGAGAAGATCCAACCACAAGAACCCACATAGTACGTCACCATTATTTGAATTACAGCATTGCCTGAATATATATATATACATTACACCCTAACCACCTCCCTCCATCTAACCAGACTTAACACCACAAAGGCGCAGGCATCCTTCATCTTCTGCAATTTTTTTTCCTAACTAGATTTTAGATCTGCTCCAGCATCCAACATTTCCCAGAGAAGGAACACATACCAGTGCGTGTTACACACAGGACAATTTCCAGATGTAGAGGTTCATTGCTGAGGGAAGAGCATAAATCCCAACCTCCAATATTTTTTTTTTTCCCCATACAAGGAAATATAAGTTCTTGCTGGATACAGACAGCAGGAAAATTATCAGAGAGAACAACATAATGGGAGGTATGAGGTAGAGTTTCTACACTGCAGAAGAGAGCAAGGTGTCCTCCCAGGAAGCAGTGAAATCATGAAACACAAATCCTATGCTTCCATCTAGAGGAGTAGGTGGGCAATTAATTTCCAAGTATAAGCAGAGGAACTCGTGTTGCTCCTGGGTTGACTTTGGTCTGTTCATCTGGAACACTCTGCACTCATCAATTTTGGTTAACAAACATAACACAACTGAGTCTGGATATACACATTATCATTGCGCACGTCTCATTTCACAAGCGTGGATCCAGAACACCACCAGCCCATGTCTGCCTTTCAGTGGTAACGTCCATAGGAAAACACTACCAACAGCATTTTCCCTGGGAGCTTTCTTCCCACACACCGCTGCAGATGGAGATGACAAGGGGCCGAATTACAGACCTGTCTCTAAAGACAACGTACAATATTTCCACATACAGACCCAGACACTTCCTGAAGAGACCAGGACATATCAGATACCCCAGTGACAGTGTCCTTAGGACTTCTCCTGCCTCTCCAGGCTCTGCCATGAATTCATCTCATCACCCAGGCCTGGTCTGGGACATCCTTAGGCTTTTATTTCACAGAGAGGTCATGGCACTTGTCACATGTCAAGGAAATTGTTCTTGATAGGGAATAAAGATGCCTTCTCACCATTCAGGCACTAACAGAAACTGGCAAATCATCCCACTCTCCAAGAATTAGAATCAGGATAGGAAGCCCCCACCTGTCTGTTCCTCTTTAATTGACAGTAAGAATGTCACATGCAAAGCAAGATGTGGGTATCATTCATCATTTTGTTTATTTAGGCAAATACTAGTAGGGAAAAATCTTCAGTGTTTTTATTCCCAACTTCAGTAACGTGTCTTTAATATTTCTCCTGTTCACCTCTGATCAATCACAACCTGGTGTTTTGGGGGGGTTTTCTTTATTTTTATTTTAGCTATTCCCTATCATTGTCAAACATTCTGCTTCAGGACAAACTTTAAGACAGAAAAGAGGATGTATAAAGCAGAAAATGCTTTTCTAACATCCTGACAAATTTGATGAGCAATAAACATTTACTTTTAAAAAGAACAGTAACTCTAGAAGATCCAAGACTTGATCAACTCCTGTACTAACGTGCCATACTACCCCTTTAACTATATTGCAATTAAAAATTTTTCAAGGATTTTCCCTTTGGTTTGTAAGAATGTTAATGTTAATTTGTGTGTCTTAGATAAGGAGATGCCTCAACAAAATGACATTCAAAATAAACACCCACCTTTCTCACATCATCCCAGTTAGTGATAATTCCATGCCCAATGGAGTACTTCAGCATGAGGATCCAGCTTTTATCTGTGCTTCATCCCATACACAGCTGTCTTTCTGACCCATTCCAACCATAACACCCTGAAAAGTACATTATTGAAAACACTAGTGCATTGTATCATATGCTTCAGAGGCAGTATATAATTTTAAAGTGAAAACTTCTTGGGAATATTGTACCAGCTACTGTTCTTCTGGAGTGTACCCCTAAAAAGTGCAAGGAACTAAAACATCAATTCATCGCTAACCACCTACTCGGTACTACCTACCTCTAACCTCAAGAGGAGGAGCAAGGCAGCTTCCAAAATGAAGGGAGGTGTCTCACAATTGGTGCAACTGGTACTCATGCAGGAGCCCAGTCAAGGCAAGAATCAGCAAACCCATGGTTCTCCAAAAAGGGTTGGGTCCTTTGTCATTGCACAAAGGAGTAATGGGAAGGAATTGTAGGTGAAAAAAAATACAAGCTCTTTTTGGCTCCCTAGATTTACTTTATATATTTGATTGCCCTTTGTGTCTAGACAGTTCTACCATTGCCTTTAAACAGTGACATTATTCCTTCTTGCTGGAAGTGAAACGGTTTTGAAGAATATGTATTTTAGGGAAGAAAAAAAAAATGCATTCATTTCATATAAGAAATTTTCTAAAAAAATCTCACTTATTAAATAATGGTCTTTACTAAGTTTATCATGTTTGCCTTAGGACACCTATCACGACTGGCCCAAATAACAACATACAAAGTATGATATTATTCACCAACTGGCATAAAAGTATTTAATATCTTTCAAATCCATGGATTCAATAATGCAGCTGCTGGGCTGCTTAACTGTGCAAAATTACATGCCAGCTCTAATCACTAATAAAAGCCAATGAACAATTGGAGATGCTAAAGAAAAGATGTATTTTCAACTACTGATAATAAACTTCCGCGATTCATGGAGGTGTTCAAAATGCTTTCCTTAAATTGTTGAGTATTTTACGCCTGTCAAACTGGGCTTATTTAGCTCAGCAAAAGAACTTCAGGGAAGGGTTTTAACAGCCCAGAAATTGAAAATCTGACTCAAATACGAATAAAATGAACAGAACTCTGCATCTATTTATAAAGGTACTTTTAGAAAACTAATTAAGCAGAAAGACTCTTTCCAAGGTCAAGAAAAGCCACATTTATTCTTTCCAGTCTTGTCTGAGTTGATGAAGTTATGTGCTAGAGACCTTTTTGGGAATTTTAGTGGGCCATACTGTTGCTTGATGGAACAAGAAAAGGAACTTATCACTATTATTCATTTGGTTTCTCACATTAGCAGTGCTCTGCCTATCCTTTTTCTTTGCATTGATACAAGTATCAACACAACGTGGCAGGGATTTTTTTTTCTATAAAACACATTAATCTCATTAAAATGCCTTTGTTTTTCTACAGTTAAGATTTTATGGTTAAAGAGCTCCCTTTCCGAAGGGCCAAGTTTACCTTAACGACATGCAGCTCAATCCTCAGTTAACAAGCCAAACCCCTACAAAGGCCAATGGGAGGATGGTCTTATAAACCTGATGCTCCCTTGCTGCCATATCTAAACTCCCCCAAAATAAAAATATAAACAACAAAGACACACCACCCCAAAAACAACCAGACAGCACTTCTGATTTTGGTGCCAACTGACTTGATGCCGAGGATGTCCAATGACACATGGAAATAGAACTCCTGGGGCATCATGTCCTGCAAAGACAGCTTTGCAAAGCCCAGAACCACTGTCACGTACAAGGGCAGTGGTTTCATCGTCACTGCACATGGCAACTCAGTTTTGGCTGCAAAACAGTAACTGGGGGTGGGAGCAGATGGCAGGAATAGGACAGAAGCAACTCACCATCATTTAGAGACCAAATTGCTGTTAAAAAAGACCCAATTTTGACAAAGAATAAACCTCAACAGCAAAGTCTATACTAAAGCCCCCATCTGGCAAAGCCTGTGAAGTAACCACAAAAATTTCAGCTTGAATAGGTTTTTTAGATGCAAATTAATAGGGACATTTAGTCTTTGTTTCCAAAATGGATGACATCTCTGCTGCACCCTCAAGGAGTCCTGGGATATCCTGTTAATTGGTCTTGTGACCATGGAACAAGTTCAGCTAGAGAATACACATAAGGCTCTACTTAACCAAACATAAGCCCATCTCTTCCATGGCTGAATTATCTTCTAGAAATTTTGTTAAAAGCAAATTAATCATACGCACCCACCAGTTACATCAGTACTTAGACAGCAAATGAGGATCACTGAACATTGATTACTTCAAGGACCGCAGATATTCCCTAGTGTCATGCTTAATTTTGTTTTTCTTAGACATCATCAACCTTCAACAAATGACTAAAAATAACCCCCACAAAAAGTTTCAGGAAGGCATTTTTCAGCTCCTCTGTAATGTGAAGTGCTCACTACAGAACCTACCCCTTATTTCTAAGTGGTAAATGCCTTTCCCAAGCGGTTATTCTGGGAAACAAGAGCCTGCTGGCACAACTCAACTTCAGGAGTTGGCCAACACATCAGATGAAGTAGGAGAGGACAGATACAGTTGGACTTGATGATTTTAAAGGTCTTTTCCAACCTGACCATTTTGTGATTCTGTGAAGTCCCTAACTCCCTGAAATTAGTGGCAAAACTCATGCTGAGGGAGGGCCTGAGCTTCACCAAGACTTCTGTTTCAGATTCCTTGGTTATTTTTAGGACTACACAACTGCTTTTTTCAGCATTCAAGGAGAGGGAAGGAATTTATTTTTCCTTTTCTGGCAACTTCACAGAGTACAGAAGGGTACTTCACAAACGGGAAAGGAATGGAAATCAACACTTGGACAGCAAAGGCCTCTCCCAAACAATACAAACACACATTAAGCATCCTTTTAGCAATTAATGCAAAACCATACTTGACTTTGACATGCACAAGCAGGCCAGGAGCAGGGGCAGAACAGCCTCCAGCTCTAGGGTCTGCCCTGCAATCACTTCATGCTGTCCTGTTTGGGGAAATTTTAAATTTCCCATGATCTTCAGAGGATCCCTGGAAGAGTGCCAAAGTCCCTGAAGACTCACTAACAGGAACAGTGAAGGTTTCTAGAGTTTGGACTGCATGAGGTTCCTGATGTTCAATCCTTTCCCATAGTCTTTATAAAGTAAAGCTATGACAGGACTGGCCCCAATGCTCACAGGTAAAATGAAAGCAGAATTCAATAATACAGTACTGTTTTAAATAGGAAAAATAATTTAAACTCCCGTTGATACGCCTGTGGCCGGAAGATTCTTTTTTTCACATAAGGAAGGAGAATAATTCTCTCACACAAATGTGTTAACAGCTTTAATATAGGGATACTTAATCACTAGGTCTAGCAGCTTGCATTTCAGAACATTAATTCATGTTCCTGTGAATTGCTGTCTTCTTCTAAAACCCTGAGGAAAAGGCTTTTCAGTGCCACAAACCAATCATTTACCAGTAGCATCCAACATTACAGAACTGCGCAAGGGTCTGACTGAATCAATGTAAACCAAAAGGAAACTCAGTTCTTAAATTCATCATAACATCAGAATTTACTTCAGATGAGGTACTAGAATTTAAGAATAGAGAATTTTAAAGTACTGACATTTTCTAATAAAATTGATGACCGTATTTGTTCACACACCCCCTTTTATCATGCTTTGCTTATCATTACTTAATTACAAGGTGAACGAATAAAGAGCATTTCTTAAAATATTCATCAATTGAGGCATGTTACTGCTTTACAGCTGCTGAATTTATAGGTTTAATAATTTTTCACAAAGCAGCTCTGGAGATCTTCCCACCAGATAGTGTTCCTAATAAATTCCCAGAATTTACTGTAATTTTTTGTCTTCAATTGTTACTTTTCTAATTCTGAGTGTAAAATTAAATACAACAAGCAGAGAACTACTTGTTTTTTTGGCTTCTGCATAGGGCCTGATGTCCAGACAGCAAACACTACTGAAGTGTTCTTCCAGGTTCCAGACAGACCAAGGTCGTTTCATCACACTCCGTGATCCTTCTGTTAATGAGAAATGTCTGCACTTCTCCCTGCAACCACATAGTCAAACCTGAATTACCTTACACCAGGAGACCCTTTGGAATTCCTTCAAAGCTTGAGGCAAACGGCATCTAATTCCAGCAAGTGCGTAAATCCCAAAAATATCTCAGACCAAGTGAAGCGAAGCGTTAAAATAATGAACTGTGACATGAAAAAACTTCTCAGGGTGATACTTACGAAGTGATGGTTTGTAAAAGCTTCATTGTAAATAACAGCACAAAGGCCAGGATAAATCAGGGCAGAATGTCTAACACCTCTGGATCCTTTCCCACTCGCTAACCTGCTATACCTCATGACAGAGTTGCTGTCTCTGCTCAAGGAAAAGAATCCCTCGCACTAGATGAGTAAGAACGGAAGGATTTGTTGGTCCCCTGTTGTCATTGGAAAGCATTCAGCTTCATTAGAACATAATTAGGTATGAATAGCTCATTATTGTTCTCTTTACCACTCATCTTTGAGATGGAAAGGGAAAAATTACCACGCATGTACAGTTTCTACTGTACCTGTGTCACAAAGACTGAAAATTATCATTTCACAAAATAAATACATTCACTGTATTGGTATAGCTTGGGTTTATCTAGAAAGCCTGACCTTTACTAGAATAAGAAGTATTGAAAGGCTATGAAGATAAGGTGACTGAGCACCTCTCGTACGAGGAAAGGCTGAGCAAGCTGGGGCTGTTTAGCCTGGAGAAGGCTGAGAGGGCATCACATCAATGCTTATAAATAAATATCTCAAGGGCAAGTGTCAAGAGGAAGGGGCCAGACTCTTCTCAGTGGAGCCCAGCAACAGAGAAAGGGCACCCAGCATGAACTGCAACACCGGGAGTTCCAACTGCACACGAGGAAAAACTGCTTCACTGTGAGGGTGACAGAGCACTGGGACAGGCTGCCCAGAGAGGCTGTGAAGTCTCCTCTGGAGCTACTCAAACCTTGCCTAGACACAATCCTGTGTAGCCTGCTCTAGGAGGGTTGGACTAGCTGATCTCCATAGAGGTCCCTTCTAACCCTGACTGCTCTGCATTCTGTGATACTGTAAAGAACCATGAAATGAAGTTTAGAGGATCTACCTACAAAGGTAACCATGGCTGGCAGTATTTCCCATTCCATGTGACAAACACAAGTGATGCAGAACATCAGATACAAATTAGTGAATGTTAATTCTTCAAATGTAAACATCAGCCAAACCCTCTTTCATGTCATGCAACTGTGACACAGCAGTCCTTACATAGGGAGTCCTTGAACCTTAAGCAGATAATTCACCAACATCTCTTGAAAGTCAATCCTGGATCTGCCCATCAGTAAAGCTGATGGAATCCCTTTCCTGTCTATCCTCGTCAGGTTTTCCTTTCCCACAGGATTTTTAGGATTTGAGTCTAGAAAACAGGAAATCAAACGGCTACTCTTTTTTTGTCACTTTATGCCTCCTCCTTTAGACTCATCTTGTTTTGATTCGACCTCCATCTTATACAACTATGAAAGGAAACACAGGTAGAACAAACATCAACAAACAACAATTCAAGGTATAGAAACAACTTTGGAACTTGGAATCTTCACAAATAAGCTATTTTTTGAATCAGATAGATACATAATTTCTGAGAACATTGTAACCAAACGCAGATCTATTAATATCCAGCATTTAAGACTATGACATATCTACAGAAACTGAATGCAAATCCTGTACATCTTAGAGCCTTTTAGTTGAAAAAGTACCCTTTATTTAATTGTATCTTGAAGCCCGAGTACGTAAAACACAAAGTTGTGTCTTTACAAGCTTGAATTTTGTGTATTGAGCAGCTGAGTAACATTGTCCCAAAGACAGGCAGTAACTAAAACCCCCAAGACAAGAAGTGCAAGTGAATTAAAAAGAAAACCCACAAAATAAACCAACCAAAACAAACCAGAAAACCAGCTCCATCAGAAAAGCTAAAGAACTTGTACCTTTAAACAACAGTAAAAGACTACAAGTTGAATCCATTTCTTCACATCATCGCAATTCTGTATCTTTAAACATTTCCTTACCTTATTACCATGTACATATATGTATAGATCTCATCCGTGCACCTTGTCATAGTCATTACAAACTGTGTGGCCAAAGAACAACCTTCTTAAATCTTTTATTTTCAGAAAAAAAAAAATCCAGTAGATCTTCCTTTATTGCACTCTATAATAAGCTTCTTGTTATAATCAAGAAGCCAATAAACAGTAATCACTGAATATTCCTTTAAAATTTATAGTTTAACTCTTAAAATAAAATTTATATAGAAAAGATATAATTTACAACCCATTCAGTAGTAATCAATCATTATGTACTCACAAACAATATTAAATAACTCGTGTGCAGCAGCTTCTTGATAGGGCAAACAGAGGGGAATATTTTCTCCTTAGCAAATATAATATTCCACTGTTAAAGAGCAATTCAAGTCAGCTTTGGAGCAACTGTGATATACACAAATTTCTTTTAAGAAGCCTAAGATTCACATAGTGTAACAAGAATATATACAACTGTGTCCAGTGCATAGCTTAGCAGCAGCATGTGAAAAGTCCATTATCTTGTATTGGCACACCATTACCTACAGAGAAATAATTTAACCCAAAAATGCAGTGTATTCAGAGAACACCAGTGAGGCACAGTAAAACAACAAGATGTAGTGTAACTAGGTATGTGAGGAATAAATAGCGGGATTTTGCTCTGGAGGTCAGCAGCTTAGAACAGTACAGACTTCGCCCTCGAAGCCATCTTCTAAAAGAAAGGGCTCCTCCTTTCATCTGGTTAAGAAACAAAAAGTGTCAAGTAAGTAACCATGAATACAGAGGAGAAGCTCCACCATAGTTTATGATTTCTGAGGCACTATAAACCTTCTGACTCTGGTGTAGCAACAGATGCCACAGTACAGGCTTTAAGCATAAATGATTTAAAGGCCAAAGAAAACAGCATTAATAAAAGCGGAGAGGAATGGATACAAGTCATTTACATATTATGTAATGATATATATATATGTATATACACAGACACACACGAGATGAAAATGCATAATTACACACATAAACATTTTATTTAATGGCCATGTGTGTAATTTACATATGATTAATCACATTTTAATTTGGACACATGCAGCGTGTTCTATGGAATGATTTACACAGCTGCCTGTATTTTACTCACCATCCACAACCCAAACAGAAAGAAATTAAGGTCTTTTTTTCAGTCAAATGTAGTTTCAGCCGCAGCTTGCTACTCTGAATGGGTGCCTCTATGGCCCACCCATTCCCAAGATAAATAGAATCATAGAATCATAGAATTGTAAGGCTGGAAATGACCCCTAAGATCATCCAGTCCAACCATTAACCCACCGCCACCAAGACTCCCCTTAGACCATGTCCTCAAGCACTGCATCTACNGTCTCCTCTTTTCCAAACTAAACAACCCCAGCTCCCTCAGCCACTCCTCGTAGGGCCTGTTCTCCAGACTCTTCACCATCCTCGTTGCCCTTCTCTGGACACGCTCCAGAACCTCAACATCCTTCTTGAAGTGAGGGGCCCAAAACTGAACACAGTACTTGAGGTGAGGCCTCACCAGTGCAGAATACAAGGGGATGATCGCCTCCCTGGTCCTGCTGGCCACACCGTTCCTGATACAAGCCAGGATGCCACTGGCCCTCTTGGCCACCTGGGCACACTGCTGGCTCATGTTTAGGTGGCTGTCAACCAACACCCCCAGGTCCCTTTCCGCCAGGCTGCTCTCCAGCCACTCCTGCCCAAGCCTATAACGTTGCCAATAAAAAAAGTACTTCAGTAAAGGAGTACTTCAGTCAGCTCTGCAGAGACAAGGCAGAGCAGACAAGTAGATGCTTTGTGCCAGTGTTCCCATATAAAGATGTCAACCCAAAAATCGGTGATTCCCAGTCGCTCAAAAGGGAAATCCACACGCAAATAATGGATGACAGTTGAAAGAAAGGTATAGCAGGGGGAAGACAGGAAAAAGAAAGGAGCAGCATGAAGGAGAATGAGCTGTGTCATCTTCAATCCAGTCTGTAAATAGCACTATGCAACAGACACACTACTTAAGTAGCTCCTAATT
This sequence comes from Heliornis fulica, assembly GCA_013399135.1. Classification (NCBI taxonomy): domain Eukaryota; kingdom Metazoa; phylum Chordata; class Aves; order Gruiformes; family Heliornithidae; genus Heliornis; species Heliornis fulica. The sequence goes on from VXBZ01003022.1 coordinate 18,103, forward strand.
CAGGGGGTTTAAAAGCTTTTGTTTACTCACCTTTCGCACAACAACATGTTCACTAGGATTGATGATTAAGGCTTCCCGTTCCTCCTCAGATTCCATCTGAACAGTGTATTCACTAGGTACAGACCTGTAACTGCTTGCCTCAAATCTAGAGAAATATTAAAAGGGAGATAACGGAGTACTGAATTATCCGCTCTATTAAAGTACCAAATTCACATACGAAACATTACTTTGTATCCTTTATTACTGGGTGAAGGTCCCCACAAAAAAAGCAGTAAGACTTGGCCTCTCTTCCTAGGTCTTTTTCAACCTCTGTTTCCAATCTACTCTCAAGGTGTTTCATTTATGCAGAATAATCCCCATCATTGCTAGCTGATGGAGCAGAGATTTTCAGATGATGGGAGTGATGGGCGCTTTATGTAGACAGATGGAAAATGGTATTTTAAACAGTGGCTATACAAAAAGCTCTTACACAAGAGATTCTGAACACTGAAAAAAAAAGAAATACTGCTGATTATTGGAGTCTAACATCTGAAGCTAGAAATTAAAGAAAAAAAATCCCAAAGCCCATAACATTTTCCTGTTTTATATATATATATATATATATTTATACACACACTATTATACCTAGTTTTTTTTTTTTAACACAGTTACACATGCATTTGCATTGCTTCAGGTACTGTGGACTCACAAACAGCATCTAGAACTTCTTTGTTCCACTGCTCTACTACTCGCTCAGAAATCTAACAACTATCCAAAACCCTATCAGTAATCTCACTAAAAATAAAAAAAAGGGAAACAACAAATCTGGCACTCCACTTTCCAGTTCCACAATACGCTCTGCATTTACTCCAGGCACAGTGTTAATGAAAACCTCACCATGCATTTGTCCAAGGGTTAGCAGAAGCAAAAAATTACTTTGGCTCTCTGAACATGCAAGTTATTTTATACCCATATAGAAGTTTAATGCAGTGGTCTGCCTGTCACATACTTCAAGAGTGTAAAAGAAGAGAAAGAAATGTGTTTTACAGACACTTTTCTTTCACAAGAAAAAACTCCTTGTCTTACAGATAGGACTATTTTACCTATTGCTTTGCTCCTCAGAAAGCCCAAGAGCTTCTTCTGCAGCTTCTCTCCTCCTTCTCTCTTCTGACAGCGTTTCTGTCAGCTGTGAGAGCGCCTGTTGCACAGAATCATATTGTTGCTCTGTCTCTGCAAGCCTATGCCAAAATTAAATCCAAAATCAATATATCATGTAATTGTATGTAAAAAATCAATAAAATGTAAGGAATACATTTCTTGTTCTTCTTTTATTAAGGAATGTTCTTTTTTGTGATAAAGAATTATAATGAGATGCTTTAGATTAGACATTGAAATAAAGCTACCAACAAGTATGTATCTTTTATCTTTACAAAAACATGCCACTAATACTACTGGATAATAATAATAAATAATAATATGATTCATTTAATCCACACATTTCTATTTTCAGCCATAATGACTTAGAGGGATAAAAAACATTACTTTTGCACTTACAATACAGCTGTCAGGAAAAACAATATTGCTAATACATGCTCTCAGTCCTGACCTTTTCCTCAGTTTATTTAGCTCCATATTGTCTATTTCAACAATAACTGCAGATCTTTCCTGTGGCGCTCCAGGGGGAACTTCTGCTCTAGTTTCATCCTAGAAAATAGTAAAAGAAAGAAAAAAAACCAAAAAAAACCAAAAAAAAAAACCCCAACAAAACAACAACCCACAAAAAAACACACCAGTCACCATTTTCTAGCTGCTAAAAAACTTTGCTTCAATTAAAGAGACAATAAGCACCACAAATCAGTGGAACAAATCACCCTTCGTGCCATTTACCCTTTTAATTTTCAGAGCTCCAATTTTCCAAAATTGTTTTCTAACAGAAAATGGAAGGATATTTCCTGTGCATGCTGCAGAATTTGAAGGATACGCAGACACCACATAGCACAGTGATTTCTGAATAGTATCTGAAATGGGAAATGCACCTACATCCACACAGTACTATAGCACTGACCATGCATGCTCAAACGCAGAGTTAGTGAGCTCTAGGCAGAGTGCAAGCACTGGAAACTGGTTAAGCAGCCCCATACAACGCCAGGTACAATTTGAGTGGTCTGTGAGATAAGAAGTGGGGGATTCATTTAATTTTTAGTTTACAGTTATCCCTGTGTGTTTTTTTTCATGGAAAAGTAGTATCCGTATGATAGCTTAGGGTCTTATGTTACTGAATAATCAAGAATATATCTCTCAACATCCCCTGCAGACTCTAGACCAATTAAGAATGATACTTCAAAACAAAACAAAAGCAGGGATGAACAGCTTCTTTTAATGAGAAGTAAAATAAAAACAGGTTTACACTATTAAAGACCATTACCTTCAGCACATCATGGCTAGCAAAAATACTGAATCAGTACAAGGAAGAGTACTTAGCACATTTTTAGTATGAAAACCTTAAAAGCATTAGCACAGAAGAAAACAATACTAAAAGCATTTCCATATATTTCCATATATTTGTGTACCTGAACAGTGCCTGGGAAAGCTGTTACTTGCATGGTCTGATACTCCCTCTCCAGTCTTAAGTAACGATTTTGCAAGTCAGTGTAATGAAGCTGGTTATCTCTTAGAGTCTGCGAAAGAGCCTTCAACTGGGCAGACAAGACAGCATTCTCTTCTGCTGACTGCACAACCTGAAATAAATTAATATTTAAATACATAAAATTGGGAATTTTCTCCTCCAGGAAATTACTACAGATTGGACTTGCTGTTGAGAACAGTTAACACTAGTTTCAAAATTTCATCAATGTTTTGGCAAGCTCACAGTTCAGTAAGATTTAACTGTTTTATAAGCAGCAGAAATAATAAAATCTGAGAACTGATTTCCCCTGTTATCAACATGCCCAAAACAGAAACTCCGGGATTTAAACCTCAGTGCATTCCACCCTGTGCTTGCTATGGTATCATCACCTGGCACAACACGGGTATGTGTAGGTGCTACCTCAGGACAAGGCTATATAAGCTATATAAGCCTGATAATATCAACACATTCACCAGGCAGTCCAGGAATACACAGCAGTAGAGTTTTCATATTTTCAAAGCATAGACCATAAATGGGAGTCGGGGGC
>VXBZ01003022.1:21312-56911 GCA_013399135.1 Heliornis fulica
AACACTCATTTTCACTTGTAGGAGCTTGAGATTTCTACAACTATTTCAAATTTTGGTTACAACTGTTAATAGGCTGATAAAATATTTCGGTGAAGCCGCAAAAATAGTCACAAGGACAGATGGAAGGTAACATAAACCTAATTTGCTTTGAATACCAGGCCACACAAAGAGATAAAAATGAAGGGAATTGTCAAGAATATTTACAAACTTTTGCGAACAGAAATGAACACACACATGTGTTCACACGGACACACACACTTACTGCCTTAACAGACACAAAAACACTCTTCAAAAATTTGTAAGGAAACATTTCTGAGGTACTTAACATTTTTAAGAGATATCTTAAGTCTCATTCCAGCTAAGACAAACATCTGTTTTTGTCTATAATGAAAAATACTTTACTTTGCATAGAAGCTCAGCAGTGCCCCATCAATTTCCTCAGAATGCAGATTCAAATAAAGCCAGGAAAGATAACTAAAGCCACAGAAAGACAACACATTTAGCTTGCAATATGTAGTCTGAGCCAACAGGGTTGTTCTGAAGAATTTAAGTTTTAAAGCAAGCAAACTTTCAATCATGCAAGACACCACCAATTTAGCAACGTTTCTATGTGGCTACCAGCTCAGATTCACAGGAGATATTTAGGATCACAGCTGTTTTTCTAAGTTACCTTTGAATTAACCTGCTGAAAATGCAGATCCTTCTGGTGTATCTCCTGAAGACAACGCTGCAGTTCATTCTGAAGCTGATTCTTCTCAGCTAAAATATGCTTGATTTCTTCCGGTGCATCTGCACTCCCAGCAAGGGAGGCAGTTTCTAAAATCTGTTAAAGTATTACCATATTCAGGGTAAATGGCATGGAGTTCTCTAAACAACATACAACTCCATACATACATTTTCTGACAAGTTAACACCACATTTGCAAGGGACTTTATTTAAAAAAAAAACCAAAACTTAAGTGTATTTCAACTTTAATTTAAGTTTTCAACTTAAATATGACAATTACAAAACAATTTTAGAATTACCATGAAAAGGTAACCAAACTTAATTTTTAATTAGCAAGTTGTAAAGCACAAAAGGAAAACATAGAAAAAACTCAGATGAATACAAAACACCTTTCAAAAATTAATTTTCAAGCTAGTAATGTATGATATTCATGACGAAGAACAGCTATTTCATTAAGTAGGAATTTATAGCTGAAAGACCATACTGAGGAAAAAACCACAAACCACCAACCACCCACCCAATGTTATCACTGACAGACAGTTTTGGCCTTCTTTATCTCTGACAGGTCAACATTTTGATGTTAATCTCCAGTAATGGAGTGAAGTGTGCCATCTCTAATGCCTGATGAATAGAAAATATTCTATTTTCTCATACGGACTTGTAATATTCCATAACCCAAAGGTCATTACTCTTCAATCGCTTATGTTTATTATTTTAGTCACAGAAAATGATCATGAGAGACACAAATTTGACCAACTAAAACACCGTTTAAAATGAAATTAAATGGAATATGGTTTACTTCTTTTGCTACAGAAAAGTAAAATAAGAGTATCATTCTAAAATAACACTTTTCTTGAGCCTGTAACGATGGTCTACAAAAGCAGAAAGCATTGCCAGACTGGGTCTCAGCTGCTGCCTTTCTAAATCTAGTATTTTGTTCCTGGCAAAAGCCAGCTCCAGCTGCTTCAGGGGAAGGGCAAGAATGCTTCCAGTAGGCTACTCTCCCTTCCCACCCCCAATTAGGTCCTATTCTAATCTACAGTAATTAAAGATTTATTTAAGCTCTGAAGAATTAAGTTTATTAGATCTTCAAAATTTGTTAGCATCAAGTACACAAGTTCTGAAAACTGTTGTCAACATAACCTATCAAGTTTGGTTTTGATCCTTTTAAAAACTGTGTCCCTGAAAGGATGCTGCAGCTGTAATGTACCCCAAAAAATGCTTACATTACCTGAAAGAGCACACATCCTTTTAGTATTTTTTTTAATTTCTGACCTAATATCTCTTATTCTGGGTTTACAAGAAGTGAGTGTGGATTCTCGCTTCACATCCCACAATATTAGGTTGGGGTCTCTCCCCCTCATTTATTCATTTCTTAATGAAAAAAATCCCAACCTTTTCTCATTTTTTTTAGAAGGTTTTTCTATCATCCTTTCTACCTCCCACCTTTGAAACTCTTTTCCGTAATACTTATGTGAAGCTGAGGTGACGTGTACTACAATTTACAATCATGATGTTTACTAAAATATACCACAACAGCAAGCTTTCTCTGTTGTCTTATCAACATAGAAGAAACTCATGATTTTTCTTTGGTTTAAAGAAGTTGATCAAAAAGTTGATTAAAAAGTGATTTTAATAATTACGCTCATTTGATTGGACTAGCTATAACTTACTGACTTGACCATGGGCAACACTGAAATACAGGTAATGCACTCATCAGCGTTCCCTACATCACTATCTATACAGTTCTCATTTGGGAAGCGGACTGCAAAATTAATACAATAAACTGATGAAAGTAGATTCGTGCCTCCTACGAATTTCATGTCATTTGTTTACCTTGACTGGGTAATTGCTGCCAGCGGAGACTGACTGCTTAACAATCATGTCTTGTCGCAGCTTCTGGAGCTCTGCAATCTGTCGGTCTTTCTCAGCAACCGTAATTTGACATTGCTTTCGCAGTGCCTGGGACTCTGAGAGGAGGAGGTTGTTCTCCATTCTGAACATAAAATATTAGACTAGATGTTAAATGTTACCCTTTTCATTCACTAACATGTAGTATATTAAAGCTGTACTCACTGTTATTTCTGAAATAAATAATGGTATCTTTTGAACAGTTCTATGCAAACATGGAGCACAACATAAACGTTCTCAATACGTACGTCAGTTTAAAGACATCTGCTAAAAAGAAAAAAAACATACTGGAACATAAAGCCTTGAAAGATAATGTTTGCTTCACTGGTCAGGAGACGAGAGAGGTTCACTGGCTGTAAAGATTCTAACCTCTGATAATGCAATAAATACTTCAGCCATCTAAAGAATAATGCTGCATAGCAAAGCAACTTTAGGTCGCACTTGTGTAGAGACAGACAGTCTACCCTGCTGCATGTTTGAAAAGGAACACCCCAGACTCTCAAGACTGAAATAAACAAACATACCACATCTCTAAAAATTGCTGTCATACACAGGCAGTATCACAAAAGGTAGTTTAAATCCTTTGTAATTCAGTTTAATATATGCTTTTAAAGTTTGCAGGAAAAAAATGGAAAAATACTATTCACACTGTTTCCTGATTACATCTACAGGTCAGAATGAAGTTTGAACATTTCGTGTTAACTTGCCCACATTTGCAGAAATAAATGTGGGGCTGGCCTTTTGACCTACACCCTTTCCCCAAGAGCTTCTAGCAAAAAGCAGTATTACCTTACACAGACTTTATTTGGAGTGCTAAAAACTGCACCACGGGCAATGAAATGCAACAAGGCAGTCAGATACTGCCTACTGGCCTCAAATGCAAACAAAATGCAGTCTCCACCAGGCTGATCGCAATGGGCTTTTCACTTCAATCTTATGCACAAGTTTAAAAGCTTGATGAGAACAGCAGTGCAAGACAAACAAATCTTATCTGCCTTCAGAGTGCCACTCAAAAATGCCCACCGCTTTCTTTGAAGCGGACCTCATAAGGGATTCATCAGTTTAGGCGGAAGGTGTCACATTACTCGTTTGTCACAGATGATGCAAGATGTGACTTGTGTACTCCCAATTCTACAAAAACACTAAAAATTAATTTAATTTCACATTTCAGCATGGCATAGTTGGGCCAAATAAGCAACACCTCAGACACCTTTAAAAAATAAATTAATAACATTTGTGTGGAATTATTCAGCCACATCAATTATTACTTTTTAAAGAGATTATAGCAAGCAGTGAAATAAAATTCTTGAACAGTAATTCCACATGCCCACATCACCAACAGAACAGAAAACATCCAGTTAAACATACAGTTTGAAACTCTACATAAACAAAATGACTAATACGTAGAGATACAAGAGTAACTGTGAACAGACACAACTCCGGAAGTTGACCTACCACATAACAGAAATATTTTTATCCTACTTCTTGCTAAACTATTCATACCTTTGGTTTTGTGTCAGTTTTATGTCAGTCTGTGAAGTCACTGAAGAATTCTAAACAAGAACCACGTGTAGTATTTGTTAATTTTAATACTTATACCTTAATCCAGCAAGCTCGTTCTGGTATGATGCGATCTCTCCCTCAGTTTCTGCTTGGAAGGCTTTTGTCTGATTCAATGCCTTCTCCAAATCATCAACCTTGGTCTTCAGTTTTGCTATTTCAACAGCTGCAAGGCTGGCTCCTTCTTTAGCCTATGTTTAATAAACATTATTAGTGGAATGAAAACCGTACAATCAAAGTTTGATTTATGCTAGAATTCTAATTACAGAACATATTTTTCTCCCCATTTGCTCCTGTTTAATGGGATAATTACCTGATTAGGCTTCTTCTAGTCACACAGTTTTCTCAGCACTCACGTAACTGACAACATTAAACCTGAGTGTCCATAATGGCTCTAAGAATTCTTTGCCAAAATAAATTACATATTGATATAGCTAACTAAAACTTACCAATCTTTCCCTATCGTTCTGAGGAATATCCAAATTACCGATAAAGGAATATATCTCATTGATACTCTCACAATCAAAGGCAAATGAAGCTGTGCCCTGTTCTGTTTCAGAAGTTACCTTCTGATTGCTGAGCTCCTGCAGCAATTTGTCTCGGTCATCCTGAAGACTGGCCATAGCCTTGGAAAATGCATCAATCTGGTGAACATAATTCCCACACTCAGAGGAGAGCCTTCTAATCTCCATCTCACGACTAACTAATGTCCTACAGAGATTTTCAATTTCATCGGCAATCTGATCAAGTGTAACCTTATCGGCAGCCTCAAAAATAACACGATTCAGAAGAGAATTTTCTTTGAGCATACTGATAACATGTACTTTGAAGCCATCCAATTCAGCTTCCAGTTCATCTCCTTTCTTTTTTTCAGTCTTGAGTTCAGATGTGTATTTGCTCTGGAGTACCTTTAAGTCCTCTATTATCCTATCTCTATCATTTTGCAGAGCCGTCATTGCTTTCCCAAAGGCCTCATTTTGGGATCTCAGCTCACTATTTTGAGATTGAACTTCAAATATCATCTTCTCTGCAAAAGTGACAGGTTCATCTCCATGTTTAAGTGTCAAAAGAGTCTTACTGTATTCCTCATCTGTATCCTTAGTATTTCTGCCTCTTGACTTCTGGAGTTCTTGAAACTTCTTCTGAAGATTTTCTCCATACTGTCCACTGGATACCCAGCTTTTTTTCTGCACACCAGCACTAGTTAGAAGTTTCTCTCCACAGTCACACAGAAGTTTCTCTTTGTTAATTGATGCAATTAAAGATTCTAAGTCAGTCACTTTAGACATCAATTTTTTATTTTCATATTCCAAAGATGCAGCAGTATCTTTCTGCAGTTGACTGGAAAGTTGCATTTCTTTTACTTGTTTCTGAAAATCGTATTTTTCCTGTTTGAGGCTTTTAATACAATCCAATTTTTGCTTAAGTAAGTCTTTCAGCTGATGGTCTTTCAGAGATAAAACCTGGTTAAGATCTTCCCTATACTTTATCAGCTGTGCACTCAGCATTGCATTTTCAGAATGAAGATCATCTATCTGATTGAGAAGTATCCTTAACTCTTGTTTCAAAGCATTATTCTCCCTTGCATTGTCAACTATAAGACTGTCCCGCTGATTTAGCGCATCTTGATGAAGATGTTCCAGTTCTCTGTACTTAGAAAAAAGATCATCCCGGTCTTTCTGAAGAGACGACATTGATTTTTTAAAGGCATATATTTCACTAGCAATTGCAGCCTTATCTTGACCTGCTTTGTCTGCTTTCACCTGAAGATTTCTCAATTCATTTTCCATCCTCTGACAAGATTCCTCAGACTGCTGTCTCTCCATCTGCAAAGACCTTAACTGAAGTTCATACTCTTGGATTTGTTTTCTATGCTGAGTCTGTACTTGCATTAGATAGTCTGAAATTTCATCGCCTTTTGAAGAAATGAGTAAGGAAATTTCTTTGTCTTTATTATTTAGCATGATCTTCATTTGCTCAGAAATGGTAATCTGCTTTTGCAATTCAGCATTCATTTTTTCCTTGTCAGCTAGAAGCTGTTGCAATTCTTGTTCCTGTCTTGTAAAATTACTTTCCAGAGCTTTTATCTCTCTTCCTGCACTTTCGCTATTCTCTATGAGTTGATTAAGGGAATTATTTTCTTTAAGGAGCGCTTGCAAAGCTTCTTCTTTTGACTGAAGAACACTCTCCAATTCTTTCTGCCTGTTTAAAAAAATTGTATTTTCTTCCTTTATTTGGCAGAGCTCTTCATAGCGTTGTGTATCAACAGATTTTTGCCTCAAGTCCAGTTCATCCTTTGTTTCCTCTACCACAGAATATTTGACATGTAATTCTTGAATCTGAGTTACTTTGTCTTGCAGTTCATCTTGTAAAGACATTATTCTTTTATTACTGTCTTCAATCTGTTTTTCTTTATTTTGGATGGCCTCTTTGAACTGCATTTCCCAGGTTTTCATTTCAGTGATTACCCTGTCCCGGTCATCCTGAAGAGAGGACATACACTTCGTAAAAGCAGCTAGTCGTGCCAAAGCAGCATTCAAATCTGCTTGAAGTTTCTTGTTTTGAGAGTCCTTAATGCTAGCTTCCTCCTGCAAACCATGAATCTCACTCATTGCCCTATCTTTTTCTCTCTGAAGAGCAGCATGTCTTTCCTCTAGGTTCAAAAATTCTCTTTTATGAATTGATTTTAATTGTTGAAGATTAAATTCCAATTCTCTTTCATATTCTCTCCTTTGAATTTGTAGTTCATCTTCTTTATTTTTGAACTCTTTTCTCCAATTTAGATTCTCATCTGTAAGCCTGTCCACTTCATTCTTTGACTGATCCAACAAGTTTACCTGCAAAGAAAGCTTTCCCTTGAGATTATGTATTTCTTCATTTGACTTTGCAAGTTTTTCTGACATATTACTTAAGTCTTTCTCAAATTTTTCACTTTTTGACTGTGAGAGTTTCACAGATCTTTCCAAATCCAGGATCAGCTCCTGGAACCTTATAGAATCCTTCTGCAAATGGTTGATCTCCTGCTGTTTCTCCTTTAAGAGATCTTGCAATTCCTTAGTTTTGTTTTTACTTCCATTATTATCCTGCTGAGCACTTTTCACCTTCTCCTCAAACATTTTTACAAGATGTAACTGCTGTTCTTCTTTTTCTCTGATCATGTTAGATTTTTCTGCCTTTAACTCTTCCAGCTGCTGTAACAGCAAGTTGTTTTGTACTTGTGCTGATTTCATTATATCAGTAAGATGATCAACCTTTTTAACATGATTTAGCAGTTCTGTCTGAAGAAATTCTCTCTCATTCTTTACCTTGTAAGAACTGTCTTGTACATTTTCTAATTCTTCCTGTAACAGACATTTATCATCCTCTAAAATCTTAACTTTTTCATTTAGACTAACAATTTCTTGTGTAAGACTTTTACACTCCACATCCAGCTTTGTTAAACAATGATTTTTATGGTCTAAAGATTTTTCAGTTTCTTCTGCTTTTTCTGAAATTAATTTTCTTTCTTGTTCTAAGGCAAGAATATCTTGTTCTTTTTCAGAAAGTTTATCCTTCAACACATTAATGTCTTTTAACATTGATTCATTCTCACATAATGCATTGCTGATTTTAGACTGCATATCATTTTGGTACACCTCCATTTGAACTTGGAGCTCTGCCAAAGCTGCTTTAGTTACGGTGATGTTACTATGAAGGATTTCATTTTCATTCTGAATTTTCTCTAAAGACTGCTTTAGATTTTCAGAAGTTTGTTTCAGCTGTTCATTCTCCTCCACGAGCTGATGATTCTGATCAGTGAGCTCATGAAGATGATCCTGATGTTCTTGTATCCTTGACTCTTGCTCACGGATCTGCATTTCTGCTTTACTTTGTAATTCATCGACTTCCATTTTCTTGGATTCGCCAAGTTGTTCCAGTTGATTCTTAATAACCTCATTTTCATCAATGAGGTTTTGTAAACGCTTCTCAAGAGCCTCCTTCTCAGATTCTCCTTCCCTGAGTCTTTCAAGAGCATCTTGCTTTTCTTTTTTAGTGAGATTGATAACTTGCCTCATATCTGCTATTTTACTACTGATATTCTCATAAGCCTGAAGGAGTGATTCGTATTCCTGCTTTAATTCACTATGTTTAGCCTTCCACCCTGTTAATTCAACTGTCTGAGAATCTTTTAAGGTATTTAGTTGGAAAGAAAAGGCCTCTTTTTCCTGAACTATAGTCTCCATGGTGGATTTAAGACTTTCACATGCCGCAGTGAGGTTTTCATTCTCAGTCAACAGTCTAGCATTTTCAGAAACAAGGCTCTCCTCTTCAGAGAATGGTGAAATAGTACTTGAATTTTTTTTTGGTCTACCAAAATCTAACAAGTGTTCATGCTTACTTGTCTTGTTCAACAGTTCTTTTCTTTCCAACATCAGCTTATCAATCTGGTCTTTTAGACATTTATTTTCTCTTAAGGCTTCTTTACGTGATATTAAAGCTGCCTGTAATTTTCTTTGGAGGCGCTCTCTAGACTTCTCTTCTGCTACAGTTCTTTGCTCCTGTGGTTTACAATCATCTCCATTTGCAGGTTTTGCCAGCAGCAATTCTTTCTGGATTTGACATTGTTTAGTTTTCCTGGAACAATCTGCCTCTGATAGCTGAGAAACAGTATCTTTACATTGCAGCTTTCCTTGAAGGGAATTACTTTCCAAGCATAACTCTCTTGATTCTTTTTCAGTATCATTTTCTTCCTTAAGCTCTTTGCATGACATCACAGGTCTACTTATCTCAGTCTTTTCACGCAGCATACACAGCTCTGTTATAAGTTTTTTGTTTTCTTCACTGAAACGTTTTACCTCCTTTTTCATATTAATTAGTTCAAAATTGGACTTTTCTAAACAGCTGAGAAAATTCTCTTTTTCATTCTTCATTTCTTCAAATGCTGCTTTGTAATGGTGGGTTTCTTCTTGTCCCTTCTTTATAGTTTCATTTAATAATTCCTTTTCCTGATCAAATTTATCTTTGAGATCAGTAAGCGAGTAACGTAATGCTTCTATTTCCTCATTCTTTTTTGCAACCTCCTTATTAACTTCAATTCTCAATCTCTGCAGTTCCTCCTGGCTCATCTTGCAATCTTCTTGACTTTTTTTAATTAGTGCTGCTTTCTCATTATTTACATGTTCAAGTGCTGTCTTAATATCTATAGCTTCAGCCTCATATACTTCCAGCTTTTTCTGGAGCTGCTTTAAATCCTCCAACAAGCTGCTCTTACACTGTTCCTGGAACTGCTCCTGCTGTCGCAACAAACTGACCATTACTTCTCTTTCACCACAAAATTGAGCTGACATTTTTCTCAACTCTTTCTTTACTTCAGTTACCTCCGTAAGTTTTCCATAATTACTTCTTGATTCTTTTAACTCTGTGTCTTTACTTGCCACTGAAGTGATTGTGCTTTCTGTCTCTTTCAAAGATGCAACCTGAACCTTGCTGCTTGATTTGTCTGACTCCAAACCCCTTGAGTCAGCTGCTTCTTCTCCCAGCACTGCCTTAGGTGAAGCCAGCAATCTCCCTAGAGGGTATTCTTCTAACAGATTAAAGTCAAGATCTTCACATCTTGTTTGAAGAACTTCCCAGAGTGCTTTATACTCTTGTTCAAGGTTCTCAAGGTGCTTTTTTTGTTCACCAAAATCTGCTGCAAGTTTAGCGTGCTCTTCCCTTTCTTTCTGACATTTTTTCCTATCTTTTTTCCTGACAAAAAGCTCTCTCTCTAAGGCTTCTTTTTCTAAGTGATTCATGACATTTATGTCAGTGTTGGAGTCCAGATAATTCTTACTATCCCTAACATTTAAATCAGGCTTATCTGAATTGGAATTCCTCAACAGTTCTTCCTTCTTAACTTCAGACTTCACTTTTTCAAGAGCTGAGAGCAGCTGAGAACATTCCTCTTCATATGCACTCACTTTTTCATCAAGCACAGACTGCACATGAGCGAGCATGCTGTCCTTTTCCTCTAAAGATTTTAGGTTCTGCTCACATGTATTTTGTTTTTCAGCAATGACATAATTTAATTGAGCAATATTGCCCTGAAGTTCCTCTATATGAGAGGATTTTGCAGACAGAGTTTCAGTCAAATCACTTATTTTGGCATCTTTTTCTAAAAGTTGTTGATTCAAAGTTCCAAGATGAGATTTGAAATCTTCATTCTGTATTTCAACTAGTTTCAGCTTGTCTGATAACTCATTAACTTGCTTCAACAACTCCTCTGCTTTTTTCCTCTCTTTTTCTACCTCTTCCTGTCCACTCTTCTCTAGTTTTCCAACTTTTTGCATTAGATCTCTTCTTATTATCAATGCAGCTTGAAGCTTCTTTTTCAGATTCTCTTTCTCCTTGCCCATTTTCTCAAGATTATACTGCATCTCCTCTTTTTCACTTATTAAATCTTTAAACATTGCTTCTCTACTGCTTAACGTAACCTGACTCTGTTCCAGATCTTTCTTGCAGTCCTCAAGTTCCTGCAACACTCGGTTTAGCTCTCCTACAGAACTATTATGGGCAGCTTCAAGGTCTTGAAGTTTGGTATTTAATGTATTTCTCTCTTCAGAAAAATTCAGCATTTCATTAGACAATGATTCCATGACCTGCGTAACAGAACAGTCCTTTTCTTTCAGCTGCTGGCTTAGACCAGATATTAAGTCCTTCTGCTGATTTACCTGGGAAGTTAAGTTTTTGATTAGTTGATCTTTTTTCCCCACTTCTTCTAGGAGACTTGCTACGTTTTTACTTTCAATGAGGAGTTTTTCTTGACTGGTTCTTACAAATTCTTCTGATTTATCTATCTTGTCTTGAAGAAATTCAACCTGCTTATTTATTTCTGCAGAAAACTCTTCTCTTTCTTGTAAGAGACACTGTTGTTTACACAGTGTTTCCTTGACAGTGGCCATTTCCTCTAACAGACATTCAACTTCAGATTTGTATTTGCCCTTCATCTCTTTAATATCATTCTGCAGCAAATCTTTCTGCTTCTCAAGTGACTGCACACTTTTTAATTTATCCTTCATGGTGTCTATTTCTTTCTGTTTTTCCAAAAGCACCAACTGCAACTGTTCACCTTCTGTTTCTTGGCTCAAAATAGCAGTTATTAGAGTGGAGAATTTTTCCAACTGAATTTTACTATCAGTTAGCTGCATTTCAAAATCTGAAGCCTGTGCTTGCTCTTGTTTACATAAGCTTTGTGTTAATTCCTCTTTTAAAAGATCCAGCTCTTGCTGCAAAAACTGGATTTTGCTATCTTTTGTTTTCATTTCACCTTCTAAACTGCTCAATTGCTCAGTAAGATTACTATTTTCTAAAGCTGCCCTATCAAGTTCTGCTCCCCATTTGTTTTCTGACTCAAGGAGACTTTGTTCTAGAGTTTCAAATCTAAGTTTTAATTTAGAAAGTTCTTCACCCTTCACACTAACCTGCATCTGTAACATCTCTTTTTCATTCTTCATCTGCAGTTTGACAGCATCTATCTGCATTCTTGAGTAACTCTCATTGGCTTCTAATTTTTCATTGATTTCTTGGAGCTCCTCCAAATTCTTCTGCAAATTATTCTGAGATACAGCAAGTTGCATGTTTTCGGCCATCAGTTTATCAGCATCTTCTTGTAAGAGAAGTTTTTCCTTCTCTAGAGACTCTACCTGACACTGTAGACTACCTATTAAAAGTGCATTTTCATGGCAGTCTTGAGGTGATTTGGAATTTGCATTGTCCAACTCTAGCTTCAAACATGCTATTTTATCTGCCTGTTCAGCACACTTCACACGGAGAGACTCCACAGCCAGTTCTTTTTCCTGTAGCTCTTCTTCCACCATACTTCTTTGGTCTAGTGCTTTTTGGTATTCAATTTTTAGAGAGTCAAGTTCCATTGTTAAGGAATCCATTTTCTTCTGATTAATATCAAGCTTCTCATTCTTTTCCTGAAACTCCTTATTGAGGTTTTTTATAGCTGTACCACTTTCCTCTAACTTTCCTCTGAGAACCTCAATCTCACTTGAAAGAATGTTAACATTGTTATCTGCCAACTGTATACTAGTGTCTCTGTCCTTTAAAGAACTGAGTAGTCCAGCAATAACTTCTTCCTTTTGCCCAAGAGCTGCGTTCATCTGAGTTTTTAGTTCATAGTGTGCTTCAATTTTCTCCTGAAGAGATAAAAAGGCATTTTCTTTCTCATGGACTACCTCTTTTGATTTCTGCAGTTCTTGTGTTAGTTCACGTACTTGACTTTGGAGATGAAAAATTAAATTTGTCTTCTCTTCATCCTTCCCTGCTTTCTCACTCAGAGTTTTGAGAAGGCTTCTATTTTCTGTAAGAGATGATTCTTTTTGTGATATGGACTGCTCCATCTCAATGATTACATTCTTCTGATGTTCTATTTCTTTTTGTAAATTCACTTTCACTTCCTCCAGTTCACCCACCTGCTTCTTTAGGACCTCACCTTCAGTCTCTTTCACTTGAAGTTGTGCCTTCAAATTCTCACTAAATAATGAAACATTGTTGATAGCCAATTCTTTTTCTGAAACAAGCATTTTTAATTGTTCTGCCTCAGAAGTTAGAAGTTCTAACTCTTTCTGCTGCAAACCAGAAGATTCTTCTACCTCAGAAAGCTGTGCTTTTAAACTGATGTATTCATCTATCTTTAGTTTTAAGCATTCATCCTTCTGTATAATTGAATTGTTCAACTGGGATGATTTTTCTGTCGCATCTCTAAGCTGACATTGAAGGTCAGAAATAACCTCCATATTCTCAGACAGTTGAACCCTAAGTACGTCAGACTCTTCAGATATGTCTTTTAATAACTTTAATTCTTGGGCTTGCCTCTTAAATTCATTTTCTTTTTCCTGCAGTGCATGTTTAAGCTGGATGCTTTCAAAATCTTGGGCCTGTATTTGGCTTTGCAGATCTGTAATGATTTGCATGTATTTCCCTTCTCCTGCAATTTTACTATCTTTAATTTTCTGAATCAAAGCCTCCTTTTCAGAAAGAAGAGTTCCTTTTTCTTCAAAGGCAATTTTTAAGTTTTTGTTTTCAATCAACAGGCCATCGATTTGGTCTTTCAGAGCTAGAATATTATGACTCTGTTGGGACAAGTGGGAACTTAAAGCAGCTACTTCCTCTGATTTTTTCATTACCGTAACATTAACTGTTTCAATGTCTCCTTTCAATTTTTCATTTTCTACAGTTGCTGTATGTGCTTGCTGCTTTGCTGAAGTAAGTTCAGACTGTTGCTGTACCAACTGTTTCAGAAGAACTTCACATTCGTGGGACTTCTCACTCAATAAGCTTGAAACATTCTCCTTTTCATGCTTAAGCACATCCACTTCTTTGCTTAATAGCTGGAGTTGACTGTTTAACACTGTACTTTCTTCTGTTTTTTCGGAAGCTTGCCAACGAAACTTCTCAAGTTCTGAACTCTGACTTTTTACAGTCAGGTCTCTTTCTTCTACCAACTGAGATAACTTTGTTTTTTCATCTTTAAGATTTTTTATTTCATCTTGCAGCTCTATAATACAAAGCTTACTCTCTTCCATTTCCTTATGTAAGGAATCATTCTGAAGGATGTTCTCTTCCAAAGACCTCTTTGCAGTTTCAAAATCCAAAGTTACACTTCGAATTTGTTCCTGCAATAGTAAATCCTTTTCCTTACTAAGGTTGAGCTCTTGGATTAGGTTACTGCATTCAGTTAACTTATTATTTAACATTTCTTCTTTCTTTATTTCTTTGTCTTTGGCATCCTCCAGCTGAATGAGAAGTGATTGCATTTGTTCATGCAGCTGTTGTGTCTGTTCCTTGCTTTCAAACAACTGAACAGCTAGCACATTACACTCTTTTGTTTTCTCCTGCAGCTGTTCTGCAACTGAATTTTCCTTTTGCTCGGCAAGTACTGAAAGTTGCTCGATCTCTTTTGCCAGACGCTTTTTATCACAATTTAGTACCAAAAGAGTTTTTTCATACTCAGCAGTCCTAGCAGACAACTTATTCTCGATTTCTGCCACAGCCTGGATTTTCTTTAACAATTCACAGTCTCTTACATCCAAGAGTTTGGACAAATTCTCATTTTCACTAATCAGCTGTTTCTTCTCTTTTTCCATCACATCTATACTTTTTTTCATATATTCATTTGCTTTTATTTGCTCTGCCAATTTTTCTTCTTTTCCTTCAATATCTGCCTGCAATTGCTTATTAGCTGAAACTTTCTCCTGTGTCTCTAATTCCATCTTGTTAATTTGTTTATTTATTTCATTTAACTGGTTATTAAGTTCTTTGCAACATGTCTCTTTAGCTTTGAGATCTCCAGTTAATTTAACTTTAGTTTCTTCATTCTGCTGCTCCAAAACCCTGAGCTTCTGCTGTAATGAAATAATGAACTCTTGTTTGTCTTGCAATTCTTTTTTAATTGTTTCTTGATGTTCGGTGTGTTCTATAAGCTTCCTAGATAATTCAGCCAACTCTTCATCTTTTTTAGCATTTTCCAAAACCAGTTTGTTGTATGAATCTTTAATTGATTTTAACTCATTTTCAAGGGTCTGTGCTTTACTCTCATTCTCTTTAAGCAAATTGTTCCACTTTTCCTTTAGAGCATTGTTTTCCTCAAGCTGAGACTTCAAATACTCAGTTTCTTTTCTTTGTTTATCCTCCGTTTCTTGTAGCTTTTCAGATGATCGACCAATTTGTTCTTTCAGCAAAGTAATTTGTGACTCGCACTCTACAAGTTTGTTATGGTATGCAACACTGTTGGCTTTGATTTCAGAACGGAGATCCTTAATTGTAATGCTGTTCTCACTGCTTTGTCTTATTAATTCCTCGTTTTCTTTGGTTTTAGCTTCATTGTCAAGTCTAACTCTTTCTAGCTCTATTTGCATTGTATTGCTTTGCTCAGAAAGGATAGATATCTTCACACTTGCATCTCTTACATCAGCTGTTAGTCCTTCTTTCAGTAACTGAGTTTCCCTTTCAGCCTTTGATAATGCCTCTTCCATCCCTCGTATTTCTTCCTCTTTGCACTGCATTTGATGCTTCAAGATGATAACCTGTTCAGAATATTCTGTCATATTCAAAGACAGGACAGACATCTCCTTGTCTTTTTCTGCCAGTGTTTCCTTGAGATTATCAATTTCTCTTTCACGTTTCTGGAGATCTTGAATAAGCTGAGATCTTTCCTCTAAATGACTAATATTCAACTTGTCAAGCTCTTCATTTGTCTGGTCCAGATCCAGCTGCATCGACTCTACCACACCATCTTGTTTTAAAGCCTAAGCATCAAGAAAATAACATTAGACAGATACTTCAAACGTATGTTAGAAGTACAATGCACATGTACGAGTACCCAAGGTAATCAATCTGTACTAACTGTACACTCACAAGATAACCATGACAATCTTCAGTCTGTTTTAGTGTACAAGAAGTTTAGCAGCAGTTTTTAGCAGCAAACACTATGATCGTGCTGACATTTAAATGGGCCATGTCTAAAGAACATAAAACTTCGTCTTATTTTATTTTGATGAGTTACCTTTTCCTTCAGCATAGCAACTTTTTCTGTTAGATCACTGACGACTGTCTTCTGTTCAGTGTTCTCCACTTCATAAACACTGCATTTCTTTAAGGCTTCATTCAGCTTGGTATTAAAAATAAATGTTAATTTAATAGAAATATGTGTTTAAAATTATGATGCTAGAGTTAAACCAATAAAACAAACATTTTCATGCAAAGCCCTGTTTTGGGTGTAAGAAATCATTACATACATCTTAAAGGAAAAAACTGCATTAAGTGAACAAAACTGTAAAGAAAAAAAGAAAGAACCTTCAGAGTGAAAACAGTAATAACGCTGCTGAGAAACAAACAGCGTTATGGCTAACACTTGCCAGTCTGAATAAATTAAATACTATTTAACAGCAAGCTTAACTTACTTTTTGCTCAGCATGCACAAACTTTTCACTAAGCTCTTTGTTCAGAAGATTCTTTTCTTGAAGCAGCTTCCTCAAAGATTCAATTTCTTGTAGTTTTTCTGTTGTGCTCAACAGTTTTTGTTCTTTTTCTCCAAGTGAAGTTTCAAGGAAGCTATTTCTGTCACTTAATCTAAGTAGAAAACACATATCCAGATATCTTGAAAAGAAAGCTTGCTTTAAGCTTACTAATTCTGTCAGCACCAAACTATGTTCCTAAAAGAATACTTATTTACACACTTTGCATTTAAACTTCCAAGTACAAGAAAAACACTTGAATCAAGTAGCTCTTTTTCAAATGTTTTAAGAAATTATACTTCCCATTATAAGTATAAGCGTAAATCAAAGCAAGCTAATCCTGTAATAGAGTTATAAAGAACCTTTTTTTTACCCTTTAAGTTGTTCGTTCAACCCAGAGATCAGAATTTGATGCTTTTCTGTATCTCGCAACTGTTGGTTGCGTAACTGGGTGAGTTGAGTTTGCAAACGTTCATTTTCATTCTGAAATAAAATAATAACAACGAGGATTAACACACACAAATACCCAGAAAAGGTTAAGATAACTGGAATCACAAAAACCTGCAGGAGATTTACATCCTACACGGTAATAAAGACCATCATTCTAGCATTTCAGCAGGTATCAGTGCAAAAAAACAATGCTAATACCACAAATTCAGATGTGATTTTAATTCAGATAGATGCAACCCACCTTTCAGAGTTATCACCTTCAGCAACACTATGATAGCATGAACTTAAGGGCGACAGCTGTATACCCAAAACAACACAAACACACACACACTCCTGCTGTGTTAAGGCAGCTTACTTATCTTAACAAAGGAAGCTACTGCTTTGAAAAAATACTTTCCTCATTGGTTTGAGGATAGTAGCAAACTTACAAAAGTTTTAGCCAATTTTTTTCAGGTTGGAGGAATGCAAAAACCTGCATATGGAGGATTGTGGAGAAAATAATAAGGAAGCAAGCTTCATTCACACAGATTTTTTTTTTAAATACATTACAAATCTCCTACTCTAGCCAGATCCACTGCACCAATCCAAAAATAAACAATCTGGCAACAGCAAACAAAAACCAAAAGCAGAACATGTACTCAATCAACAGTAAATAGAACAAACATGGCAAACTTATCACCTCTAAGGCAAATATGCTAGCACTTTGGAGGAGGCAAAACACACCTGTACCGCCCTCAATAGCTGCCCTTCTTCATCTACACCAAACGTTACCTGTATTGAAAGGCTTTGTTACAAGATTCTCGAGCAAATACTAACATGAGATTGTGTTTAATCTTAAAATCATTCTTTTTTTTAATGTATGTACAACTTAATAAAGAACTATGAATAGTTCACCAAGCCCCAAGAGCCAAGTTCACCAAGAGTTTAAAAGATCATTTGTGTCAATCAGTGAAAACAAGGTTTACAAGTTGTCAAACACAGTATCTTGTCAGTCAGACAATATCAGAATTAACTTCACAATATAAATATCTAACAAATTAGTGTCTGGTGTTTAGATTGTATATATACACATAAAAAAATAATTTACTGGTTTTATATATTTACACAGTTTCTTTCCTATAAATATAAGTGTATACACATATATTAAAAAAAAATAGCAATTCACACACATTTATATAAAACAAACTTGAGGAATGTAAGAAGAGGGAGATGTATGCCAGTAACAAAATCTAATTCTGGACCTTCTGACAAAGGTCCCCTAAAAAGAATAGCGAAAATGATGTTGCCTTTCACCAAAATGCAACGCTTACTTCCAAACAAGTTTCTCCATGTGACGGCTTTTACTTTTACTGAACAGAAATGACAAGACTTGAAGTTCAGAGCATAAAACAGTATGCTTACACCCTCTGCTAACATAATTACGGAAGGATAAAATAGACTACAGACATTTTCTGCAAGCTGTTAATTGACAGTTTTGTCTCAAAGTAAGCTATGATTGTAAGGGTATAAACAGAGAATAAAATTCTTTTCCTGTATCATCAGGTTTTACACAACTACAAAAGCTCACCTGAAGAGCCTCCATTCTACCTTGAAGCTGCAATCTATCTTCCAAATCCTGACAACGCTCTTCTAGAAAAAGAATTTGTTCCTGCAGTTGATTTCTTTCCAATTCCAACTCTTCAACCACACTCTGCAAACCTACTTGAGTCAAATAAGAAAAATTATTTCAAGAAAGGTCTACTAAAATTCCTGAAGTCTAGAAATGCTTTCAGCATTTTATTCACAATTCTGACTGTGTCCAATACCAGTGAGATCTCAGCAAACAATACTGTGGCTCAATTAATAGTTAATAATAATTAATGTGGCTCATGTTGATCACATTAACTGTGTGTTTGCAGGATCAGATCTTAAGCACTCATTAGAATGTAAATGTGAATGTAAAGTGGTCTGTATCAAAACCAAGTGAGTCCGTTCCACTTTAACAATGGGATCTATTTGTAGCATTTACCATGGATATAAAAACTCTACTCAATAAAAATAGATTCATTTGATATTTAAATTAAAAGCATACAGCAATGGAATGCAATTTTGTTTTGCAACAGAACAGTTACATAGATTGGAAACACATTCACAGGAACAAAACTTGGAACTTAAAAATCACATGATCTTGCCACACATGATATTTCATGGGCACCAAGGCACAACCAGTTCCAGTGTTCCATCATATTTACATTCTACTTCTGAACCAAAACTAGGCAGTTCATCCAGCACGCACATGCTTTAAAATGAAAAGGAAGAAAACACAATAAAAAAAAAATTCAACAAATATTAGAATACACCACAAATGGGTTGTTAGTTGAATTTGAAAACAAAAATAGACACAAAATACAGATGCTGTGCATGCTTTAATAAACTGTCTAGTCACTATCACACCTGCATTAGGTGAAGTGTACTCTGGCCACCAACCTCCCATATTTTCTCCTTCAGCTGAATCAGTGCTATCCAAGGTGATACTCAATTCCTGAAAGCATTGTTTTCTCTCAAAGCTGTATTCTTCCTGTGCACAAAACATGAAAATAAAGTTTGATTTAAAGAAAGGAAGGAAGGGTAAAATATATATCCTGCTATTAAAAGCGTAGTCTCAACTGTAAGGTCTAAAACTTGACAAGTTATTCAAGTACCTAAGTGTAAGTAGGGACACTTGAATAAGCTCCCCAGCTGCCAGCTATTATTTCATGAAAAGCCAAGTCTCTGAGAGGTTTTATATATTTGCCAGGTCTTTGAAGACTCCCTCAGGCATCTAAAAGGCCAACAGACATATTTGTGTGGATACCTTAATTGGTCCCCTGTTCCTACAGTTAATAGGGTCTTCTGAATCTCAGGGTATAGTATCAGAGTTAACTAAACATAAAATTATTCTTCCAATTGTATGTTAATGTGTCAATGACATCCTAATTCTTCTTACAAAAGATTATCGGGTTTTTTGTGCAAGTTACAACACCAAATACCTAGAAATACTCCTGAATGAACTGACACTACTTACCAAGAGTTCAGAAAAGCTCCACTGACAGAGATTTGTGAAGATTGTATCTAAATCAAAAATGGCCTTAGTGTATTAATCAATCATGCACATAGCTTCAAGCAAGTATATAACTCCACAGGTAAGCTCATAATTTTTCAGTGTAAAATTAAGTAGACTCAAGAAAAGGGGAGTTTGAGGCCACTGGAATTTCCCATCTTCTGTCTATATATGCAATTATTTGGTTTCAGTTACAGAACTAGTCTATATTCTTAGGTCCATAATATATTTAACTCTCAAGCACCATATAAATAACAGGACTTTCCATAATTTTATTAACATACAGTTAAATATAAACTCCTTTTAACCCACCTGAAGCTTCCTGCTGGTCTGACTGCTTTTTTCCCTCGCTTGCTGCAGCCTGCCCACTCCTTGAACTGTGGTCAGTTCCTCCTCCAGCTCCTGTTGCCCTGAGACCATGGCTGGATCAGAGCAGCCAGGAAAGAACCAGTCATCCTCAATCAGTTTTGTGCCACAGGGAAGCAATTACATTTATATCAGACACTACTACATGAAAAGAAACCAGGATCAGGCTGAATGGCTGACAGGAACAAGATTAAAGAAGCATTCCATTGCATTCACCTTGTGATTTCCCTCCAACGTTATTATACAGAACATAAGAATAAAGGCTGCATATCTCACTAAGTAGCAGCAAACCAAAGTCTAACTTCACTTCTTCATCAGGTCTGAACAAAGACTTTTTACAGGAGAGTGGACAGGGTGAGGTTATGCAGATATTAAAACAAAAAAACAATTAAAATGGAAAATTACATCTAACTTCTTTAACTGAAGTTAAAATATACCCAGTTTATAAGATAAAGGCATTAACAGAGACAGCTGTAGCTTTGATAATCTGAACAATCACATTCATTTTTATGGAAATTAAATGTGTCCCTTTCAACTTTAATTTTAGTACAAGCTATAAAGCCAGAGGATTTGAGGAAGTCCCAAGCACATGTTACACTGCAAACTGGCATCAAACCATTTTATCAAAAGTTAATACAACCATTATTTTTAAGACAAATACAGAATCACTTGTAAATGAACACAATGAATAAATTCAGAACATGACAGCTTAAGTATGCATCATGTTCACTGTTAGAAATGATTTTCATTTACAGTACATTCCCATCTGTTTTGTGATATGACAAAACATATTTGGGGTAACAGATTAGGAAATAGAAGTTTCATGCAAAGCAGACAAAACAGAACAGTCATTGAAAGGAAATGAAAGTAAAGGTGGCTCCATACTTTAAGTGAAAATTAATTAAGTAGATAATTACAAATTTAGCCTCCTTTTAACTGTATCACTCAACAGCTGTCCTCACAGCATGCAAAATTCAGAGAACTTATGTCAATACCTGTGAGGTAAAAACTATTAGGAGATTCAGCCCTGCTGGGAATACTCAGCTTTCATCTGAATTGTTGAAGGATTACTTACACCACAAACTTCATTAACACACAATTCTGTAACACCTATTGGATCTAAGTTCTTCCTGTAATATTTCAAAATTACATGTTAATGTTATCAAATAAGAATAAGCAGAAAAAAAAATTACAAAATTAAGCACCCTTTTAAAACAGAAGTTCTAAATTGGATTTCAATTTTGGTTTTAACTACACTTTGGCTTCTGGCACTGCTACTTTATCAGCATTCATTTTACACATTTTTGTTTATTTTCAAGTACAGACTTGAACTATTTCTAGTCATTATACAGACTTCTTCAAAGCAATAAAAATCTTGCTTCACATGCCTTAAACCTCTGTTCACAAGAAATATCACTAAAGTCAGTCAAGTGATTCAAGGAGCAAGCATTAACTTAACCCCTTCTTTGGATTAAAAAAAAGCCACAACCCTGTAATTCAGTGACATACTCTGATGGCTGGCCCTGTGTCGAGCCAGGAGTTGGACTTGATGATCCTTATAGGTCCCTTCCAACTCAGGATACTCTATGACTGAAATGGAGGTAATATGGTTTCAAGTATAATCTAAATGAGTAACACCATGTGACAAAGATAATCTCAAAATATAGGCTCCTAAGTATTTGATAATGAAATAAAAAAAAGAAAATCAATGAGATTACCATTGTCACGTGAAAAATGAACGTATAGACTCTCTAGTGGTTTGCAGAGGAAACAAGCCCCAGTCTATAAATTTAATCAATAACTCAATATTTTCGCAGCTGCCCACACCATCAGCTTAAGAGACAATTGCTACATATAGCAAACTGCCACAGACTATGACAAAATGATTAGTGGGTTTATATACTGCTTTAAATAGTGGTAGCTAATATAATGCATGCAAAGTTCTGTAATTTATGGGACAGAACAGATTTTTTCCCCCCTCAAGAACACTACTGAATTTCAAGTACTACTAAGAATATTTCAATGAATTTGATTCTTAGTCATAACCACTTGCAGCAAGCCAAGAATTTTTTCTCTAGATAAGGTTACAACATAAATATGGAGTCAGCTGTTACTACAAAGAAAAAAGTATATGATCCGGTTAATGTAAATGAAGAAACAGGTATTGCAAGGCAGGGAAAAAAAAAAAACCAAGTTAAAAACTGCATTTGTTACAGGTATTGCTAGACACCGCATACCATCAATGGTAAATCTTCTAAGGTACTGCTGGCAATTTCCTCAAAAGCAGTAACAACAGAAGAAATCAGCATCAGTACCTTACAAATTGCCATTGCTGCAGAAACCTGCATGCACAAAACTGATGGGAAACGAAGTTCTCACTGGCTGACCAAATCGCAGTGTAGGGTAGGAGTGGAGGGGGAAGGGACGCTGAGTGCTCGTCAGGTGTAACGGCAGGAAAAAAGAAACAGAAAGGTCATGCTTATCCGATGGGGAAAAAAAATGCAAAATTAAACACAGACTGAGGCAGATGAAATTTTACAACTATTATTAATATTGCATGTGGTTCTGTAGTTACCACAGATAACAGGTAGTTTTAATGAAGGGAATATTATTCTTTTTTAATTCCAAAGCATTACATGCGTAAATTGCTCAGAGGTGTGATCTTTCAAACATTTCTATGCTTACATACTGAACTTCCAAATTGATCACGTAAATGAAAAATAGTTCAACTGCAGTTAATTTGAGCCTTCTTTTAATCTAACTGGACCAATTATAATGGTAGGTTGCACATGTTAAAATTTGCCATTAATTGACACACAGTTAGCTATCAGGATAAAAAAAAAGTTATAATAATGTACTAGACAGCATAGGAAAAAAAAAAGTACTACATTTAACCTGATTTTTATAAGTTTTAACAGAATTCCCTTCACTATCTAATCATCTGTATTATTAAACATTTAGAAAACTATATAACATAAGATTATTTGAGTGTCATTTTCTGTAGGTAATTTAGTATCTGTAACTAGCTCCAAACCCTTGTCAGCTAATGTTATTCGGCTGACCTATAAAAGTGACGCTTACTAACAGACGACTAAACACACTAAGAAAGGTTTCTTATTATGTTCAAAGACATACTCTATCTCAGGTATATTTTACCAAAGTATCACCTCCATTCATCAAATTCTAACCAACTCTGTATCTCCCCGCATTTTCTACTTTGTTTGAGGCAGGCAGTTTAATATTTCAAAGGTGAACTTTCTATCAGTGATCACTGATACACAGACAACAAGCTTTTGAAGTAAGCTCAAACACTCTTACAGAGCAGCAATTCAGATGGCAAACAGAACAAGCACATCTACTCATAAAAATGACACCAAAAATAAAGAATGCATGAAAAACAGCTTCACAAAAATGGAAAAGGTGGAGTTGCAAATTTAATTTCACTCACTGTAAAAATTTTATGACTACAGAAATGAGTCATGATGGTGTGTTATCACATGTATATACAGTATAAATACTATAATTTTATCGTAAATAAAACAATTCACCTTCTCTCTCCTCCTCAATCTGTGCCATTCTCAAGGCCATAGCAGATTTCTCTTCTCTGACTTGATCACGGGACTCCTCTGACTCTGGTACATTTTCTTGCCACTCCAAAAGCTGACTCTGCAATTCATCAACACTACCTGATTCACTGGCCTAACAAGAGAAATTGCACATGAAAATATATTTAACAAATGCCACTGCAAATGGAAATAATATTATGTGTTGGCAGAACATTCCAAGCAAACCTCATTGCTTCATTAAAAAAAGAAATGCTATTGCTAGTTACACTTTCAATTAAAATATTTTTGTTGCACATTTTCATCTTAGCAATGCTTCATAGTAAAGCAATATTCAACTGTCTTATGAAGGATAACAAATCTCTATTACCCTTTTTTCTGTGAGCAGAATAAAAATGTTTCTGCCTTTCCATCAACACAAAAACTACTTTAAGATTTTACTAAAAAAAAAACAAAAACCAAAAAACAAGCCCAAACAGATTTCTCCATGAAATCTGGAAAAAAACCTATTCTTTTTTCATAAAATATAACTAGCTGTTTCAAACTGACTCTGCTGCTAGGGCCTATACCAATTTATCATGATTAGTGTAAACTGTTATTCTATCTAAAGCACTTCATCAATATTTTCTGAGTTTTCTCATTTCCTTATCCAGACCCATACTTTTGTCAAAGTAACAGCTATTATTTTCTCCTGAAAACTATTCATACTGTAGAGAAAAGCACTTTGATGACCCAGGATAAACATCACTAAATAAATAGTAAACTGATTGGAGAAACAGAATTTAACGTATGTGGAAAGGTAAGTAGAAAATAATCTTTTTAAGTAATTCAAAACCTGTCAGCTTGTTATCCAACAGAACAGCTACTGACACTGACAATTCCATGTATCATTAGATTAATTTTCAGCTCCAAAATTCAGCAAACACTTTTTAAACTTGAAATATCACTGTTTGAGTTACCGATTAAGTCATAAAAATCACTTTTGAAGTTAACCTGTGAAGCTGCTCTTTTTGTAACTTGGTCAAGATCAGCTTGCAACTTCCTTTGTTGCTCTTCATAGACTTCCAGCTTAGTCAGCAATTCTTCTATAAAGAGATATATTTGGTACATTAGGATGCAAAACTAAAAGGAAGATCAATAAAAATATTTATGAAAGATCCAAAAGGAAACATCAGATAAGTCATTTTAGATAAGACCTCTATTTGACTGTCTTATCCATCTACTCATCAATATTTAATAATCAAGAAGTCAATTTCATGTGTACTTTAAATATTACCTACTAATAGTATACACCAATCAGCTGAAAATCCTAGTTTTCCATTTACAGAAAGGATTCAGAGAAAACACAGATTAAACAGAAAAACCTCTCTCAGATCTCTCTACTTTCTCTTGAAACTGAGGCTTTAAGCAGAAACTCTCCCTCAAACCCCTACAAAAGAAAAATACTTGAAAATTCTTAATTGAAATTCACTGCTCTCAAAGGTTCATTGTGTGTATTCTGATAAATTTTCCAAATGTTTGTTCTCATTTTTCCTTTTAAGAGGATGCCTCTTCCACTTCCTGGGAAGGTTTACACATATTCTGCCTAAGCCTAAATGCAACAAGAATTACATACGGGAAGATTTAGTGAAGGAAAAACTGAGCTGTAACTCAGACTTAAATACTCCATGCTACTGTTCAGTTGGATGAAGTTACTTCAGAATTTATTTATTCTTAAAAAAAAGGCACACTTCAGAAATGAGAATGAGCAAGTTCATTTATCTTAGACTTAATAATCTGAAAGAATACTTTTACCATTTTGAGTTCTGATTTCATGCAGTGTTTGCAGCTTTGACTGTAGCTCTTCATTTTGAGTTTCTAATTCTGAGACACGATTGTTTAAGACAGATACATCATTATTCTTTGATGAAAACTGAAAGAAAAAAGTTATGATATTTTCAAACACACCAAAACAGCAAAGCAATGCTATTTATTTTCTTTTTAAAGTAATACTCAGAAAAGTTGTTTTTCTAATATTTGAGAGTAAAATAAACTGACTAACCCCTAAAAAATGTATTCCTGAATGCTGGTAACACCACAGTTTATATCTTTTTTGTTGAAGCTTCATCCTTTATCAACATTTTATGCTGATTAATTCATACAGAAAGATATTTTAATATTTTATTTACCCCACATTTTACTTTTCTTAGTCAAATCTCCAAGCACAGTAGTTTAAAACAAGCATGGAATATTAAACATAATGTTACACATACGTTTTTTAGTTCTTCCTCCAGTTGCTTGATTCTTGATTTAGACCAAGCCTTCATTTTCAGAAACTTTGCTTCAGATTTGCTGGCCTCTTCCGTTTTCAATTTCACTTGTACTAAGAAGCAAGACACATAAAATAATTTCAAACCATAGAAAGATACTAATTCAAGACCAACGTTTAATTCCTTTAGCAACTGGAAGTTAAGACACATGCAAAAAACCTTACACTCACAGAAAAACACAGTAAGAAATGTAGTGAGAAATGTGATCATCTTGGTATTCCTGTAACCCTTGTTATAATATCTGATCACAGATAATTTTTAATTAGTGTGGCAATAACACTTCCATCAAATCTAATGTAGTTCTATTTGCAACAGGTATGAAACTGACATACAAATACTTAAGTCTGGGACAAAGGAGCCCTTCACTTGTAACAACTGTTTAAATAGGATACCTTCTAAATCTTCCACCTTCTCTTTGGTTAGAGACTCCAGATCTCCAACTTCTTCTGAGCTAGTCTGTCCATTACCACTCAATTCTGCCACTTGTTTCTTAAGCTGAAACAGAGCCTGATCTTTCTCTTGCAGCTCGGTTTCATGTTTCTCTTTAATTTCATGCAGTTCAGCATTAAATTTCTCTGTAACTTTTGTCATTTCAAGCTCATGTTTCTCCATCATGTCTCTTAACTGGGCTCTCATTACATGTTTCTCAGCATCCAACTTGGACAGGAGGTTTTCTTTTTCAGACAGAAGACGTTTCAGGTTTTCATTCATTTCCTGGGGAAGAAATAAAACCCAAAACAAAGCATTCACCACTTTGTATTTTAATGCAAAGTACTTTTAGTATCACTGACAAATATTTTAACTGTACTCCTACAGAGTTCTCCACATTATGATCAGAAGTTAGTGCTGATGTTGGTAACCTGGCTCTATGACAAAAGCTACCAGGCTCTGACTTTCCAAGATTGAAGTAGGGACTTCACTGAAATGGCATCACTACTTGCATGCAAACTACGTGTAGCCTCTCCCACAGGTGAAAATAGAATAAAATGGAAAACAGGAAAAAAAAAAAAACAAAAACACCACAATACACCCCCACCCAAACAGAAGCATATTTCTTTAACAGTGATCCCAAAGATTAAGAATGTTCACTACAGTGCCACCCAGGTGTTGTCACCCATGTCCATTTAATATAAAGTTGGCAAGTTCATTATTTTCTTCACAATGTTTTGTTATTAACTGTTACTTCTATTAGGCACTTTTAGTGCCTTTGCAGACATAGATACAGACTGGGACAAGACCTCCTTGAGAGTAGTCCTGCTGAGAAGGACCTGGGGGTCCTGGTGGATGAGAAACTGGCCATGAGCCAGCAGTGGGCTCTTGCAGATCAGAAGGCCAATGGTATCCAGGGCTCCATCATAAGAGGGGTGGCCAGCAGGGACAGGAAGGAGATTGTTGTCTCTCTCTACTCTGCCCTAGTGAGGTCCCATCTGGAGCACTGTGTCCAGAGCTGGGGCCCCCAACTCAAGAGAGATGTGGAGCTGTTGGAGAGGATTCCGAGGAGGCCATGAAGATGATCGGGGGGCTGGAGCACCTCCTCTATGAGGGCACGATGAGGGAGCTGGGCTTGCTCAGCCTGGAGAAGAGAAGGCTGAGAGGGTCCTCGCTGCAGCCTTCCAGTACTTAAAGNGGCCTGAAGGTTGGTGGCCCTGCCTGTGGCAAGGGATCCTTGGGGTCCCTTCCAACCCAGAGCAGTCTGTGATTCTGTGATTTTAAAGCACAGAGTTAAAAAGGATTGCAAATTGCTGTAACAGACTGGTCCACTCGTATGAGACCTGCTGTTCAAAAAACTACTTAAATGCTACACAAACCTAGCAATATAAACTGTCCGAGTAAAGATGTTGTGCAGGACAGAGGGAACGTGTCCAAAATTTGCTTAAAATTACTTAAGTAAATAAAGCAAGGCTTCCTGGTATTTTAATACTAAAGCTGAGATTCCGTGACAATTTCAAGAGCTTTAAGATCACATTGCCATAGTCAAATCTTCCCCCTACCCTCAAGGTGTGCATTTATGTCCCCTGCACTAGCACTATCAGCTCTTGAAGAGCACTACTGTAGGAAGATGAATCTAACCCAAAAGAAAATAAAACAAACAAAAAAAAACCCCAACCACAAACCAGACAACCAAGCAGCAAAACCCTGCATAAGGCAAGAGGAGTAACAAATGGAAAGGAGAAAGGAAACGAACTGAAACTAACATGGATCTTAACTGCGTGAGCAGGATACCAGAGTCCATAGTTAGAACTATTTCTAGTAAGATTTTGATTCTGGCAGCCCTCTTGGTAAGTGGAAAATTTGTTGGAAACAGTATAGCTGAGACACTGGACCTGGCACCTCAAAATGGAAATCATGTGTCTGCTTCAGCAAAGCATCTCAAGAGCCTGAGAGACTGCAACAACCTTTTTCTGCACTGCTGAACTGATGCAATAATCAGACTATAATCAGAGTTCACGCTAAATGCTTCAACACAAAGAAGCTCAATTAAGTATTGCTTTTAAAACCAGCAGAAATACAATAAAGGGAAAGGCACACATATAGCAAAACTCTCTTTTGTAGGGCTCACTTGTCTCTAACAAGAAGCTCAAATCTTTTGACAGCAAAAAGCTTTCCGTACTCTCCACATTCCCAAAGTGAACCAAGACAAACTATGGGTAAGAGTAAAATCTATAAAATAAAAACAAACTCAACATGTCCTAACTGGAATTGATATTTATTTGCACAGCTATAGTTAGCATTACTAGCACATCACAGAACTGCCTAAATATTTTATCTAAAACTACCTTTGGTGTAGAACCAAACAGCTTTTTGAACCTGTAACTGATCTGATGAGTTTATTTGTGCCCATATGCTATTTCTTACTTGTAACTGATGGTCCTTGGCATCCAGTTCTTTTTGCAAAACATCTATCACCTGTGTCCTTCCCAGCATGACTTCTTCCTTTTCATGAAGTTTCTGTTTCAAGGCTTTTAGCAGCTAATAACATCAAACACCACAAAACAAAAAATTTAAAAAAATAAAATCAATCATTAAAGGATTAAAAACTTTCAGAAGTGAAAGACAGACTTACCTTTATTTTCCACAAATCTGAACTGTGCCGCAGAGGTTAGTAATTACATGACTCCAAATTCCCATGTCTAACGAAATCAAAGCAAGCCACTGATTTCCAAAGCAACATACCTGTTCTAGGTCAGCACTTGCATCAGATTTAGCAGCTAATTTAAAGAGCTCCTGCGCATGCTTTTCTCTCTGTGCTTCCAATTCTTTTTCCTTCTCCTGGATAATATTTTGAAACACACGTACCTAAAACCACACAGAAAGCAAATATGAAAACAGCCCACAAAAGGTGTAGTAGAAATATAAATAACTGCCTAACTAAAAGTACATCAGGATAATGTATTCTATCTAATATCAATCTTGTTTCCACTTAACAGTAAATAGAGTAATCAATCATTGACTATTACTGTCAGTGATGTGTGCAGACAAAACTGTAACTAACATGAAATTGCTCTTAATTCCACAATAACAGACATCAAACAAGAAGCACGGTAATGCTTGTTTTTGTTTAATATCACAGACTTTCACCTTTCTTTTTTGGATGCCATGTTCTGAGACTTTCAATTTCTAAAAGATTACATTGATCACATTCATCTCTAGCAGGTTTCTATCAATTAAGCGCAAATGGCTGCTTTGAAACCTAGTCGCCACCTCCTCAAAAACTCATATTCTACTTCTAACATGTTTTTGTTAATTTTCCCAAGAACTGGATGTAACTTTTGAAATCTTGCTAACGCTGTTTTGAATAAATTCACATTAAGTCCTATCCGGATTTATGTTTGAGTGGTGACGTTGCGATCACCAAAATGGCTTTTACAATCTCAACTGTGTCTTTTCCTTTTCCTTTCCCGTATCAAAAATATTTCCCTGTGTACTACTGAACAGGTTTGGTCATTTTCAGGTGCAAAAGTAGCACTTCTCTTACAAATAAAATAAGCTTAGACAACTTATGATGTGGGAAGTACTGAGATGAATAGTTTCTTACATGGTAGCTCAAAACACTGAGGGATCAGGCACATCAAATTAAGAACTGGAAAAGTGAAGTAACATAAAGGATATCATGCATCATATCATACATGAAAGACAACAAACTCCCAACTTCCACTGTTTTTTCTTTTCTAAGTATTATTTAACAAGTTATTTTTCTTATTCACCTATTAATCAATTGGCTGCTAGCTTCTACAACCACCCAGAACACTACCAGCCATCGCACATATGCATTTCTGCACCTTCATATACAGTGCTACATTTGAAGAATCAGATGTTTGAAGGTTCTTCAACTAGAATTCCGCACAACTCGTTTCACTGTTACACATGTAACAGTGTACATAAGTTCTTCTGAGCTACGGATTTCAACTTCAATTATCACCAGCACAAAACATCTCTCGCTTCATTATTCACATTTCATCTGATCACAATATAGACCTTTACTAAAAAATCTTCCAAAATTTAAAATTAGACACATAGTGTGTCTATCCCAATCATTAAGAAATGCCAATGATTGAAATAGACACACTATGCGCACTAGCAGAGACACTGTATACCAGTTCTTCCACCAAAAAATGTAAACATTTTTACACAGTGTTTACTTACATTTTCCATATATGTAGCCTCTTTTCCTTGGAAATGCTCTCTTTCCTTGCTCTGAATATTTTTAAGACTCTCAATCTCTTCCTGGAACAAGCTGCATTTTTCTTCACTGTCTCCAACTTTCTTGGTAAGGTTCTGAACTAGGACCTGCATGCTTTGTAGTGATGACTCTTTAGCAGCCAGCAGATTCTTCAAAACACAAATCAAAAGACAGTTAAAAGAATGAACACAGAAAAAAGATAAAACAATCATTAGGAAGCTACATCCTACTCCCTCCCTCAGTTAAGGCAACATTAAACTCAGAATTCAGGTTTGGTTTTAATTTTAATTGTTATTTGTCAGCATTTTCTGATGTTGATATGAATAGGTATAAATGGTACTGACAAAAGCAGTAAATAAGTACGAATCTACTAACAAAGGAAAATAATTAGTACAGAATTTTTATTCACATGAACAACTGCAGAGCATTTGGGCTTCAGAGAAGGATCCATTGTATAACTGCATCAGAATTTGTTGATTCCTTGAAACCTCTATGGAGATTTTACATGTGAGCTGCTAATATACCTTCAATTCTTCATTAGGCAAGGGCACTTCACTGGCCACACCATTTGATCCACATGCTATCTGTAAATCGATGATATAAGCATCTCTTTCAGCTAACTTCTTTTCTTTCTCTGCCAGCATGGCATCCATTTCAGCCCCACGATGGTGCTGGGCCTCCAGTTCAACACCCTGAAAACAAAAAAGACAGCATTGCTTGTAATCAGCAATTTCATCATCTACAGCAAAGAATATCTTGCATTATTTCCTTGTTCCCTGTGTTAGGGTACTGAGAAAATTACAGTAAAATCTGTAACCGGGTTCAGTTTTAAGTGTAATGTTTAACTGCTGAACACTTCTCCCTGAAATTTTGCAAGGCTTACACTCCTGCCACTTTCCCCAGTCAACGGTTACATCCACAAAACATATCACTGCACAGACAAGCTACAAACCATACGATGGTACCAGTCTTTGCCTACATTTCATCCTGTTAAAACTTATTTTTGCAATAAGAAAAATTGAAACAAAACCAGGAATTCTGTTCAATATACATGATTTAAATATTACATTAACCCACAAAGTTCATATCTGTGTATCCTATTCCATTCATTTTTCAAACAACTACAAAAGCATGCCTGAGGATTCACTGTTCACTGAAGAAACAGTGATAGAATTGTCACTGCCGATGCTGAGCCACACTGTAGCACTGTCTACTCAAAGGAAAACTCTAGGAGTTATCTGCTTAGTAATGTAGCATTAATTAAATACATAAATATATTTAAATACCCATATTTACGCATAACCCTATGCCACAATACAAAAGACCACCTTTTTTTGTAACTCTTCATTTTTTTGTGTGATCTGGGATTCTAGCTCTTCAATTCTCCTTCTCAGTACTAATATTTTCCCACGATTTGCTGCAGCATTTTCCTGGTCACCATCTTTTGATACCTGAAAAAAACAGGGAGTTTTGCATTCCATAAATAGGCAACAACTAATTTCTGCACTTCCACCTATTCAGATAACACCAGTGAGAAAAAGCCGACTTTACTCATGGTCTGTGTTTCAGTTCTTGTGTGTATCACACATTCCATATAGTAACTAGACAAAGCAGGCACAAAATTTCTATCAAGCCTATAAACATCTTTCTATTGAAATTATTAATGATAATTATTGCTGCAAAGTGGACTGAAATGCCCAGTAAGGGCATTCATTTCCTCTGGCAATTGTAACCCATCTAATCCAGCAAGAGAAGGCCATGTAACTCTGAGGGGAAAAACGTATAAATTAAACTGCTCCTAAGCACTGTGTTTCCAATTAGAATTTCAGTAAGTGTAACTACTGGATTATAGAAATTATTAGCCATTACAAAAGAAATAAAGTACAATTGCTAGAAATACGTCTTATTAGTGAAAGAGATAAGCAGCAGAAATAATTAGCTGCTGCATGTCATTTAGGACACCTTGGGACTTCAAATTGATCTGTGTTCCCTTTCAGCATACCTTTAAAAAAAAGAAAAAAAAAAAACAAAACAAAACAAAACCATCCTGCAAATATTAAAGCCTCACTAAAGTTATTTCAGAAGCTGTATGAAACCAAAACAGGCTATTTTGAAGAAATACATATCTCACACAACTGCACTACTACGAACAGATCTGAGAGTCTTTGTTAACAGTAAGACACCAAACAGTTAAATTAGACATTCCTACACTTAATTTACATTTTGCTACCAAGGACACTTTTATATATAATTTTTAACTTGGATATTAAACAAACAAGTTGAGGAGAAATTAAAATCTATCCTAAAAAACTTGCCTTCCTTATTCATGTGTTAAACCTCTGAGCTGCTAATAAAGTCACCAAGATATTTTTTAATAAAATAATTTGAAAGGAACGTACAATTTTCTAAATTTCTACAGAAAAATAAAAGAAGAATGAAAGAAATACACAGATGGACTGAAGGCACCCACACAGTCCTATCTTGATCCTAATCTAACTCAGCTCAAATCTGAACTTTGGTTTCACATTTGACTCCAGCACACAAAGCTGTCTACAGAACTACAGAAATTATGTCTGCTTGAAAATGTAAAGACACTTACCCTTTTTTGTTCTGCTTTTGCCTCTAAGCCTCCTGATACTGATAACTGTTTCTTAAGTTCCTCCAACTGTGTGGTTAATGATGCAACCTTGGCTTTGTTTTGCAGCTTTAACTTGGAAAGTTTGGCATCAGCAGATTCCTTCTCCTGCTACAGAGATCAGTCACGAAGGATTAAATTAGATACATGAAAAACTCCACCCTTCAATTCTTACATTAAAAAAAAAAATGTTAAAATGGGAGAAATCTAAAGTGATTACAAAAACAATAAATATTTCCCCTGAAGAGATATCATAACAGCTCACATTCCTTTCATCCTTACTAATGCCTGTCAAAAGCAAAGCATGATGTATAGTAGCATTAATAATAAGATTATTATTCAAGAAAGAGACCTATATAGATGAAGAAGAAATAAAAACCTATCTGCAGAAATTCAGGCTGAGGTAAGTGGGCACCTCACTAAACAACCAGTACTAATTTTGATGGTGTTAGTCCCCATATTTAGCCTCACATGACTATGCAACTCTAGCTCTAGGAAAGCGAGTTGTCCCCTGCAATTATCAAGTGCATCTGCTCACGCAGGCAACACATGTTGGCTGTGTATTACCCATCCCCAGTAACAATTCTGGAACCAAAGACACACTGGAAAAAAGCAGTAGTGTCCAACAATTGAAACAGCTAATTGTGACCAACACTCTCTGTGCTCCTAGAGTTGGTATAACTGAATATAAGCCTGTTCCTATGAAAACAGCTCATGCTAAACAAGACTCAAGGGTTTTTTTTAAACAGTCTTTTTGAAAAGAATACACATGCAAAGTACCTTTAACTGAAGATCTTTATTTCGAAGCTCAGCATCCTTCTCCCTGACAATATCCTTCAGCTGTGTTACCAGTTGTTCAGTACTTGTCAGCTGTTCAGTCAAATCTGTCACCGACATGCTGCTTGCATCTTGTGAGCCTGCAGCCTGCAGACATTAAGTATACTATGAACAAAGAAACTGGTGCACACAACACCACTTCGGCAAAAAGCCTTCAGCTGGTGTTGGTGGTTTTTTAAAACATTCAGCAAATCTGAGTGCAATACTAAAACTTATATGTACTATGTAAAACTACACCAGACATTCTGAGGAAGTTCGATAGACATATGAAACTATGAATCTCAGAAACTGGTTTAGGAATATTAGCCTGAAATACAGCAAAACCATCAAATCATCCTAGGTAGCTAAAACTGAATTTCCTCACTTAAAGGATTTGAATTGTAACAGCCAGTAGTGTTACTGAACCTAGCAGTGGTAAAATCTTTACACTGAACATACTACACACACACCAAAAAAATACAAGTGGGATAAAACGTATTTAATTCATATAAATGTCTTCTTAAAGCCAGATAAGTACAGTGAAGAACAGACCCTCTCTGTATGCACAAAAGATTAAGTACTAAATAGATGGAAAACAAGAACCCAGCTGACTTTTAGAGTCCCCAAAATGAGTCATGGTAACACCAGTTAAGCAGCTTATTTTATTTACAAGACAGTAAATACATTAGTGTTATCACCAATTAAAGATTCTCTATGTCAGAAATTCTTAACAAAATAATAATTCAGTACTTACTGTTGCTTTGGAAGGAGAATCATCTCCACTACCCCATTTCCACATATTTTCAGGATAGCTGTGAAAAAATAAATTAAATAATACAGCAGTGAGTATCAGTGACTCTGGGACAACTGCAACTAACTTTTATTTTTCTCTATATATTTCACTGAAAAATACTCAAAACTAATCTGTTCAACTCTGACAGCATCTCTGATCACCACCACCATACCAGTTGTTTGGAAATAATGGAATTATGTATACAACATGCCTTTTCTAAGAACTGATAGTAAAATGTCAACACCATCAAAAATAATTCAAAGAAGTCTTTAAAGAGTAAATGCTATGAAGTCTTCGTTAGCATGCTTGCTTCCTCCATATATAAGTAGAAGATACAAACCACACTGTTTACTAATATTTAACCTGACCTTAAACAGTGTCTCCCACTGCAATTTTACAAGAATTATATTCAGCGAAACTCAGCGGCACGAACGGTAAGTTCTGCGGCCGGGGGCTGGGTTGGGGTGGGGAAGGCGAGTACCGAGAGAGGTAAAAGCCAGGCATCGCCAGCGGGAAGCCAAAATCTCCTGTGTCCCGGTTCCGGCAGTGCCTACGGGACTGCTGACGCGGGGGGTGGCCCCGGAAACAGACGCGGGAGATTTAAACGGCCCTGAGGAGCGCAGCGACCTGGAGCGGGCAAACAGGAGCGGAGCGCGGCAGATCTAAGGGCGCGGCAGTTCGCCCACGCAGGACGCGTCAGGTGGGACGTCGACCCGGAACATTTGCTGC
>VXBZ01003023.1:0-58561 GCA_013399135.1 Heliornis fulica
AGTTTGATTCCGCAAGTCAAAATCTCCAGAGGTTTGTCATCAGCAGCAATTTCATTAGCTTTCTGCCCAGTCCCTCTGAGCCCGAGGGCTAGTCACACCACCATTCCTGCATTCTGGTTAGCAGAAGGAGCTATAATCACTTCATTAGGGCTTCAGCAACGCTCAGCTCACTTTTAAAGAAATATAAAATGTCTCTATGCAGTTATTGTACCTTCTGATGGAAAGTCAGAATATATTTTATCTTATTTTTCACATCCTACTTTTAGTCTTAAAAAATTAAGCTCCTTTCCTGTCTTGTCTTTCCCTGCCTTTTCTTGCTTTCTTACTTTTTTTTTTTTGGCAGGAAAGCTTCAGATCATGTTGAACTCAAAGGATGAAAACCACAAGAATGAAAGGAAACCATGACAATCTTTGTTTAAATCACAGCTCTATGATGTCAAAAATTTGCTCCTGGTATTTATTCCCTGTTGTCAAAATCACTGCAAATAGCAGTCCATTTGAAATACATGGATTAATTCACTGACAGAAAGCAAAGCAAGAGCACTGTGAGCTGTATGAAACACGCCACACTGACACTGGAGATTGTCTACTTGCATTGACTCAAACGTTATTTATACTCATCTCTGCTTCAGTTAAAAGATGGGATGCTGATAAAGCTGAATAACGATTATCTGAGCTGCTATGCAAACAATACGAGTGACTCATTAAAACCAACATTTGAGATTGGCTGTAGTAGCCATTTATTTTGGCAGTGCTCAACAAGAGATCCAATTGAAGCAAGACTGCTTGAAGACAAATATTGTTTACTGTGCTGTAGACTACCATTTGTCCTAGAGTGTCACACTCACAGGAGTTAAATACCTGCTTGTTTCTGCTTTCTTTCTTCTGAAGCAAAGACTGACGTGATTCTGAAACAAATTATTATAAAAATGGTGATGTATTTAACTTTGACAATGGACTCACCTCTAAGGTTTACTGGAAAATACATTTCCAGCCAAATCACAAGTTCATGATGATATCAAGCAGAAAAATACAGACAATGCCAGGTGAAAAAACTATCCAAAACCTCCCGACTACAGGTATGCTTGGCTCTCTCTCAAGAAGACCCCTCTGATAAGTGCAAAGAGAACAAGGAACATCTTTATTTTTCTGTGTTGTGCAAGCCTGGACCACCAGGCTGTGACGTGACTGGCCTCCTTGCTGAATCTGCATGCAACATGTCTCAGGAGCTTGACCTGCGCACACCTTGCCCATGGGGAACTCATCACTCCTAAAAGTTTTCAGTTTTAATCCTTCAAATTAATTTCCCACCATTCTGCACCAGAAAACACTTTAAATAGTACGTGTCCGTAAGCATGCAGATGGGTTCTGTAGCCTTTAACTAGATTATTTGTGTAGGTGCAGTTATGTAAATGCCTAAAAGCTTTGTTCCAAAGAGATGGATTTAGAAAATTAGCTGTATAATCACTGCAATAACAGGCTCCCTGTATCCCATCTGATTGCCTTCAGACATTTAATATGCATACCAGCTTTCAGTTTGAGAATAACCCAGCACGTCGGTTATATAAATGACCCAGAGAAGCTGTACTCCATGACATAGCAACTCTTTTCTTCCACACAAGCAAACAGCTGAAAAGGGTGAACCCCCACCTACTTTCTTCTGCATGAACTTCTGTCATGAGGCTGGATCTCCAAGACAACAGAGAACTCTGAATATAATGAACAAAAATGTGTTTTCTGTACTTTCTTTTACCCTTTCTGTACTGTTCTGAAAAAAATAAAAAATAAAAAAAATAAAATTCCTTTCATGGAATCAGAGAGACTGGTTTGTGTTGGAAGGAACCTTAAAGACCATCTGGTTCCAATCCCCCTGACATGGTCAGGGACACCCTCCACTAGTCCTTTTAATAGATAGATAGATAGATAGATAGATAGATAGATAGATAGATAGATAGATAGAGAGACAGACATAGACAGGCAGGTAGATAGATAGAAACGGCATTCTTCCACTGTGAAAGTATTGTCACAGAAGTCAAGCAGAGGTACCAGTGCCACCTATTCTCAACTAAAATTAACAAAATAATTAAGGTTTGAAACATATTGTCACAAACTATTTTTTTGCTGTTTGAGGTTTTATTACTGGATAATTATTTTGACAGCATTCTTATATCTATACTGAAAAGTATTCAAAAGATGAAAAAATTAGAAAGAGAATAAAAATGCTAATCTCAACTCCCTTCTCAACAGCAAAAATCTAACATGGCAAAAGAATAAATTTACATATTAATAATGACCATATCACACAAAAACTTCAGCTCTGTTTTTATGGCAGCTCATCTTATCTTGCTGAAGATCAATATTTTCATATATTTTGTGTGCTTGACTTGCTGCAAATTCATATCAGTTTTCAAGTTTCTTGACTCATAAACCCAATTCAGTTATATGTGACTGATTCCTAGGGAGTCTGACTAATCACTTCCATAGCATACTGCTCCTTCTGCTTTTAAGAGTGAATAGGTAAGAATGTTAAAATTATTTCACAGATAAATTTTCAGACATTTTATTACTACGTGTGGATAAATAATATTCTTGTGAATAACCTCATAACTATGTGAACATTCATGATCAACAAATGATGGACCCTTTGAAATATTATGCAGTAAATTTTTCTTGTGTATACACATAAATATCTTCAATTCATTGTCAGTGTTACTCAGCTAGCTTAATCTCTTGGGTAGTACTGTTTTGTAATAAATCAATTCTGTTTATATGTGTAAGAATGCTATTGAGACATTTGACATTAAAAAGCCAAAAAGAAAAAAAAAAAAAACAAATGTGAGCTAGCAGTTATTTTATACATCCTTGTTTTGCTGTTTAAACTTCAAAGTGATAATGTTCCATTAATATTTTTAATTCTACATGAACACCCAGAGGTATTTGCATTTTCCCAGTGGATGCTGTGTAATATTGGAGCAGTACATGGTCTGTGGATAAAGCCAAGAGCTCAGTCCTTGCTTTCCTCAAAACAGAAGCCAAACCAGTTGAGTCCGTTTGCAAGGAGAGCTGCAGAACTTTTAAGTTACTTTTCAAGCTAGAAAGTCAGCCAGAAAAGCAAAAGTTTGGGAAAAAATCTACAGTAACATCAACTAGCAAGGACTACTTCGCCTCTTCAGAGGATGTTTTCGGTTTTAATTATTCCAGAAATACATACACAGCTCAGGTGCACAGGAAGACGCAGTGCCAGTGGCAGAGGAAGAAAAGGCACAAACCTGATATCCTGTGAGACTGATAAACCTTCTCAGAAGGAAAACTGTGAAAGTAGTTGGTGACTTCCCTCTGCTGGCAGTGAGAAGACCCATCTGTCTCCCAGCCGGAGTATTGCTATCCAAAATGTCACCGACAGACTAAAGAAGCACATCTGAGCTCCTGGTACATATTCTTCATACAAAGACAGAAGCCTGGGCTAGAGTGAGCCTAAGCAGACCACAAGTGCTCACAGAGCTCTGGCAGTGGCGAGGGATATTCTCACCAGCCCCGCCAGGAGAAAATTCATAGGTCAAACCGGGACAAACACAGTGTGATGGAAAGACACTCGACTGCAGTGTTTTAAAAATAATAATAATAATTTATTATAAACCCATGTGCAGATTCAATACGTCACTGGGAGGTTTTATGGATACAATGGAGAAATGCACTACTGCAGTTCAGAAGTACGACTACACTTGTCATAACCACCCGCGATCCACAAGACGCGCTACTGCCAGCACAGCCGAGTCACGACGTGCTGTATTATGAGCCGCAGCAGCGTCACAAAACTCACCATTCCCGCCCTAGGCAAGTCACAAGATCCAGTATTACAACCGCAGCAGATTCCCGAACACACTAACAGCTCACAAGCGCACTAAATACCACCCGTCGGTCAGTCAATCACCCGAGACTGCAAACTTAAAGCGAATCAAATGTTCGCTCACCCCTCTCCGGGTCAGGGCTCTCCATGCGTTACCTGCCAGCAGCCTGGCCAAGGGGGAATGGTCTCCTCACAGAGCTGGGGAAGCGGCTCCCTGTTCTTAGCCCGAATGCAAGGGGTCTTATTTGGTTTATTTATTTGATCTACATGACAAAAGGCAGGCCTGTGCTGTACTTAAGTGTTCCCCCTTATCTTATGCCCTATCTCTTGAGTGTCCCCACACTGTCTGGGCCCGTTGACACCAAATGACGGCCCGATTACTTGTCCTTGTCTTTTTTTCAGGCAGCTGAAAAGCGGTTGGATTGGGACTCAGGGCATATTGTTTGTTGAAGAAATTCAAGGCTGAACAAAGGTTTCTGGGTCTTTGAATAATGCAGCACTGCCCGGTGCAGTGTCATTTTATAGAGCACCTCATGTCTGAGCGATCTACACAGCTCCCCAGGAGGTGTCTCCGCAGAGATGGGGCCTCAAGGCAATCCAAGGCTTTTATCACTTAACCTTAATTTAACACAGCAGAGGGTATGAATCACTTGTATTTAATTAAACATATTTACACGTGACAAGGAGAAGAAATGAGCTTAATTTATTTTAAAAGTTATGTCTTTCTTTGGGAGCGTTGTATTTTATAATATTCCCCCATCATAAAGTTTAATAAAAACAACTTCTCATTTGCTGAAAATCTGATGTTCCAGCAGTCATCTTCACATAACTTTCAAAACATGTCAAGTTTAAATTGTTTTTGATGGAGGCAAGTGTCCACTGGGGACTGTGATGAGATCATTGAAGTCATATCTACTTGTGACCTAAGCAGAAAAACACATCAATTTACTATTATTACTATTGCAAGTTTCACTTCCTCCAAGCAACGTTTAGGTGGCCTCAGTGAGAGGATATTAAAGTTTAGATCACATTAGGTCCACAACAATCCAACATAAATGAGCTTCCACTTCCTCTCTGGTGAAAGCAGACCTTTCTGGAATAAAGCAGAAAAATGTCAGAGACCATCATTGTGTACTGTGTGAAGTGATCACAGTTCTCATGGTGGACATGCCATGAAACACGTCATTAAAAGTTATCATATTTATGCTGTCAAATTTTTAAGTCTTGCATATTTTACCATTTGTGCTTAATTTTAACCTTATTTTAACTTTTTTTTTAATATCACAGGCTATACAAAATGTATGTCCAGTTCTTTCCCATAGAAAAACTCAATTCTGTATGTCATAGAACTATTTTGCATGCTTTAGGTTCCTACACTCTCATGTAAGAAAAGCACGCCTTTTGCGTGAAATAGAATAGCCAGATATATTCATGACAAAGTGTCAACAGACCCCAGAAACCAGATGTTTCTCATTTGGGATAAAAATTAAATATAGCCATGCTGTATCCAGCTCACAAATTTCTTTATCCTGCAGACTCACAGCTCTAAACGTTGGTGAAAAGGCTTCAGAATACTGGTAGAGATGAGTCGATTGACTAATGAAAACAAAACCATCATTTTACATCCCACAGTTTCAAAAATTCTATCCATAAATTGATTCTTCTTCCAGAAATAGATTATTGAAGAATCAACCAAAGAAAAATGATAAAAAATGCAGAGAAGACCCTCACACTCATACCTAAACTTTCTAGACTTCATTTTTAAGTCATTTTCCCTAGGTTTACAGAAGACGGTGAAAATGGATCTGTGTATGTTTATTGCAATGAGAGCAGAAATGTTACAGCAAATTTACAGGGTTGGGGTTT
The DNA here is from genome assembly GCA_013399135.1 of Heliornis fulica. Classification (NCBI taxonomy): domain Eukaryota; kingdom Metazoa; phylum Chordata; class Aves; order Gruiformes; family Heliornithidae; genus Heliornis; species Heliornis fulica. The sequence goes on from VXBZ01003023.1 coordinate 5,714, forward strand.
TTGTACCTTTTCATAATGTTCCTTAACCTAACACAAAGGATTAGAAATTGCTGTCTAGATGTGTGGTAGTTTGACACTGGCTGGAGGTCAGACACCTACCAAAGTTTCTGTATCACACCCCTTTGCAGCTGGACATGGGAGAAAATATATATTGAGAGGCTTAGGAGTCGAGATAAGGACAGGGAGAGATTATTCCGCAGTAAGTGTCACAGGCAAAACAGACTCAACACAGAATAAAGGAAAGAAACTAATTTTTCACACTACACAACACACACAGAGAAATTAAAGTCAGATAATGAGAAGTTCAAACATCTCTTGAAACACCACCCCCTGCCCCTCCCTTCTCTGCAGACTTCACTTTATTCATAATTTTCTCCTCCCCAGGATGGCACAGGGAAAAGGAAGGGGGAGATAGGGAATGGAAGCTTCAGTCTTTGGTCGTTCCTCATGAGTTGTTTTCCTTCTTGGGGGCATTTCTCACACTTTTCTCCTGAGCCAGTGTGGGGTCTCACCCACAGGAGACAGTCCTCCACGACCATCTCCACCTGAGTCCTCTCCCATTGGACCTCAGCTCTTCACCAACTGCCCCAGTGTGGGTCACTTCTATAAACTCATAAAATGTCTCTCAGTCTCTCAGTCCCAGACTGCTGGCCCCATCCTGGTCCCCCACAGAGTTCAAGCTCTGCACAGCAAACCTGCTCCTGCGTGGGCCTCCGTCTCTATCTCTGCCTCTCTCTCTGCAGGCTGCAGGTTCTGTCAGGGGCTTGCTCCAATGTAGGTCACAGATTCTTCCATATTCCATCTGCTCCATGGTGGGCTCCTGCCCGACCCAGGTGCCTCTGCATGGGCTACAAGTGGGGTCTTTTTGTCCTCTGTGGGCTGTGGGGAGACACCCATCCCACCATGGTATTGTCCACAGGATTTAGGGAATCTTCTCTCAGTGCCTCGTCTTCCCCTTCCCTTCACTGACCTTGGTGTCTGCAAAGTTTCTTCCATCTTATCACTCCCTTCTCTGGTGGCAAAATGCAGCTGTTTGCGTTTTTCTCTCCCTAAATGTGATTCTCAGAGGCGCTGTGACCGGCACTGATTGGCCCAGCCTTGTCAGCAGCAGAGTTTGGCCTTTAAAACCTGGCTGGTGTTTACTCAGTCAGGCCATGGAGATGCCCCTAATTGTTTCTGGTAGTGCCACCCCACAAAACCACAACAATATGTAATCTTGCTGTTTGCTTACCTCCTCACAGTAGTTATTTTCCGCATCTTCAAATCCAAGGAAGTTTCTGTTTCTCTTACCATTAACTACATAGTTCAGTGAACTGGTGATCATGTTTGAGACAATGAGCATCAACCTGGGCATGGGACCTTCAGGGAGGATATTTTGCCACCCAAGCATATTTTTGCACTTCACATCTGGAACAGAGATGAAATATAAAGAAACATGTTCTCATGAACTTTTTCAAAATCAAGCTAATGAGGGGAAAAGCAGAAACTATGTAACTACTCAAACATTACTGAAACTGAAATTCAAGAACAATAACAATAACAATAACAATAACAATAACAATAACAATAACAATAACAATAACAATAACAATAACAATAACAATTCAGACTGCAACTCTGGTAACATGCACCATTGTTTTATTTTAATTTGTTTTATTTTCCCAGACTTTAATTTCCTTTTTTTGTTTGCTTTTGGCTTCCCTCCCACATAGATTTTCTTTTAATTTTCACATAAATTTGCTGGAGTGTCAAACCACAAATCACTATTTTTGAGTATATAGGTTTAAAAAGTTCTATGAGCTGTGCTTGGAAACTCATTTGATGTTTCTTTTACTATATAAGGAGTTAAAGAAAAATGCCTGTAAATACAAGGTAGAAGAAAAATAGAGGCAGAGGGCATTTAGTTTTATCTCTTCCATACATTTACAACTTTGAAATAATAAAAATTGCCACAAAAAATTTGCTGTGAAGGCAGTCTAAAGGGTGATTTGTACGAACCTGAATCTGTAACCACAGGTTTAAGTTTTGTCATAAGGCTAGAGCAGGGTATACAGATTGCCTACCCCAAGCATGAAGAATCTGTTCTGCAATCCACTGAATTCACTGTCCAGGCGTCAGTAAGCTCTTCTCTGTGACTTACAGTAGCAGTAGTACTTAGATTTGTTTTTCTTTTACTCCAAGGCTGGAGCGTAGCAAGCCTAAATTTTTTTTTTTTACTACAGCCCTATGGCTGGCAATGCATATCTGACCCAGCATTTCAAACTATCTAGACCAGTGGTTTGGTTTTTTATGCACTAGTGCAAGTCTAGACTAATTGTAGCCACAGTAGCTGAGCTACTCAAGTTGTATTGTGTAACTATGCAGCCTGGTGAACTGAAGCCTGAGCAAGAGGAGCTTCAGACCAGAGACTGGAGAAACAGTATTCCCATGGATCCTGAGGGTAATGGGGAAAACCAGAACAGGGGTGGGGGTGGCTAGAGTAGGACAATTCACAGACAGAAACAAGTCTAGCTTACACCCAGTTTGGCAAAACCATGTGACGTTTCTATTAAAACCAGTTCTGTTATAAAGTTGGAGGAATGATATGATGTCATTCATAACCACGCTGTGAAAAACATAGGCAAACAATTTCCAGAGAGCCTGGGGTGAGGATTTGCAGGGTGATCTACAGCTGCAACCTGCAGCCTGTCCCGAAGAAAAACTGCACAAAGAATCATGAGAATTTTTTTTTTTTTAAAAAGAGACAGTACTCCATACTGAAGATGTCAACTGTTGCACAGATGCTAAACGGATTGTGCCTATCAGTGCCTTCTTATTTAGGAGCTGAAATACTGCCAGAGGCTTCTGTGCAAGGAATGGCTCAGCAAGCCATGGTTGCAGCAGAGCAGGAGTCCGGCCAAGAGAGTGCATGTTAAAGCAATGTGATGAACTTGGCTAATTTAAATGACTGTAAAAGGCCATGGCCAGCAACAATTATTAAAACCAAATACAGCTTGCAGAGAGGTGAAAAACTCAGAGATGAATGAGGAGGGACATGTGAAGCAGAGAAACTACTAGCAACAGCAGCAGCAGCTTTGAGTAGGAATAGCAGGTAGTTTATTAGTATGGGAGCCATGCAGACAGGATCTCCCCTTCCTGAAACCTTAAATGGGACAAGCTTAGGGCCTCCAAAACTCAGACCCTCCACTTCCTCAGGGCAGCCAGTGATGAGTGACATGTAAAAAGGAAGGGAGGAGCCAATAGATGCGCTGTCACACAGCTTTCAGAGAAGGTACTTGTCTTTGGACAATTACCAGAAAGCTTTGTTGAAATTAATGATAATTTGCCACTTGTAAATTGTTACTGAATTTTTCTTTCAATGTCACTCCAGTCATCAAAAAGGGAAAGAAGGAGGACCTGGGTAATTACAGGCCAGTCAGTCTCGCCTCTGTCCCTGGAAAGGTGATGGAACAGCATTTTTCTGGATACCATCTCCAAGCAATTGGATGAAAAGAAGGTTATGAGGAGTAGTCAGCATGGATTCACCAAAGGGAAATCATGCTTGACCAACCTTGTAGACTTCTATGATGTCATCACCAGCTGGGTGGATGAAGGAAGAGCAGTGGATGTCATCTACCTTGACTTCAGCAAAGCTTTTGATATTGTCTCCCAAAACATCCTGATAACAAAGCTGAGAAAGTGTGGGATACGTGAGTGGACGGTGAGGTGGGTCGAGAACTGGCTGACAGGCTGGGCCCAGAGGGTGGTGATCAGTGGAGGAGAGTCTGGCTGGAGACCTGTGACTAGCAGTGTTCCCCAGGGATCGGTGTTGGATCCAGTCTTGCTTAACATCTTCATCAACAACCTTGATGAGGGAACAGTGTCCACCCTCAGCAAGTACGCTGATGATACAAAGCTGGGAGGAGTGGCGGACAGGCAGGAAAGCTGCGCTGCCATTCACAGAGACCTGGACAGGCTGGAGAGCTGGGCAGTGAGGAACCAGATGAGGTTCAATAAAAGCAAGTGTAGGGTCTTGCACCTGGAAAAGAACAACCACAGGTACCAGTACAGTCTGAGGGATGACCTGCTGCAAAGGAGCTCTGCAGAGAAGGACCTGGGAGTCCTGGTGGATGACAGGTTGGCTATGAGCCAGCACTGTGACCTGGTGGCCAAGAAGGCCAATGGGATCCTGGGGTGCATTAAGAGGAGCGTAGCCAGCAGGTCAAAGGAGGTGATCCTCCCCCTCTGCCCTGGTCAGGCCTCACCTGGAGTCCTGTGTCCAGTTCTGAGCTCCACAGTATAAAAAAGACAGTGATCTCCTGGAGGAGAATCCAGCGGAGGCCACAGAGATGATGAAGGGCCTGGAGCATCTCTCCTGTGAGGAAAGGCTGAGTGAGCTGGGGCTGTTCAGCCTTGAGAAGACTGAATGTCATCAATGTTTATAAATATTTCAAGTGTGGGAGGTGGCCAACCTTTTCTCGGTGGCCTGTGGGGACAGGACAAGGGGCAATGGTCACAAGTTGGAGCACAGGAGGTTCCGCACCAATGTGAGAAAGAACTTCTTCAAGGTAAGGGTGACAGAGCACTGAAACAGGCTGCCCACAAGGGTTATGTAGTCTCCTCTGGAGATATTCAAGACTTGTCTGGACACCTACCTGTGTGACCTGCTGTAGGGAACCTGCAGGGGGTTTGGACTCAATGATCTCTCAAGGTCCCTTCCAAGACCTACAACTCTGTTATTCTGTGACTCTGTGATGCTTTCTTCCCTTCTGCCTTCTGTAGGCCAAATGAACACTGTTTCAGACCATCTGTTGAACTCACTGCCTCACTAAGCATTCAGATGATTTAATTTTCTAGAACTTTCACTGCAAGCTCAAGCCAACGACTTTTTCGTAAGGACTGCTTGGGTAAACGTGGAAGAGAAACAGTGCAGAGGAATGGAGATTTCCTATGTGAGTGTTGCTCAGACTATGAGAGTAAGGCACCTTTGGAGGCTCTTAATGGGGTAACGGTGGCCATGAATTAATAATTCATAGGTGTGGATTTGTGTAGATGGCTGCCCAGGGGGGTTGTGAAGTCTCCTTCTCTGGAGATATTCAAGGCCAATCTGGATGTGTTCCTGTGTGACCCAGTCTAGAGGATCCTGCTCTGGCAGGGGTGTTGAACTAGATTTCTGGTGGTCCCTTCCAACTCCTAATGTTCTGTAATTCTGTAATTCTGTGATTCTGTGATATGCATCCCTCAGAGAGTTTTAATTTGCATGCAAAAGTGTCATGGCCATTTAATATATTTATACACAACTCAATTTCTAGTACCTTGGATGTTGTGACTAGTGTATTCTGTAGGCAGAATAAATGCATTCAGGACTGAGAACTGCCACAGAGATTTACTGCTCTAGTGTATCCTTCGATGTTTCCACAGGGAAAAAAAAAGCAAAAACACCAAACATGCACATAGCAATGCTCATTGCTATACATAATGTACAATACATCATTCTGGCACAGCAAAGATACAGAACCATGCAAAGCACAAGGTTCAGATACCCTTCTGAGAACATATCCAGAAATCAAGCACAATATTATACATGTCAGATGGATTTGTTTGCATGCGTCACGAAAACAGGAAAATGGGCTTGGAGCAGTGGGAGGAGTTTAGGTAAAAATGTGAAAAAGCAGGGGTAAAAAGGAAAGAAGCAGAGGCTTTGCTGCTATATAATGGGTAATATGATACTACATGCCATTCTAATTACGTGCCTCAAAATATTCATCCAAAGATTTTGTGGGGCAGCAACTATAGATGAAAACTTACATTTGTTTACCTAAGTGTCTTTCAGATTGTTGCACTTTCAGAGCTACCCCCATTTGTCTGGTCTTCCATACCCTGTTCTCAAAGGTTCAAATTTAAAGTGCTGCTTCACAGCCCCAGGCATGGGCTCACATGCTGTCTTTCTCCTGCTACATCTAGGAGGGAGTTAGGCATCCTTTGGACACCCGAGAGGGATCTGGGTATGGTGGGATCTGGAGTAAAGCATCCCAAGGTTCACTTTCTCTTACAAACAAGGAGAACCCCAGAACTGCAATCAGTTCTCTTCAGTAACCTTCAACATTTTCTGAAACCATCAGTCCTAATGCTGCATCTCTTGGGCTTGGGAAAATGAAAGATACTGAATATTGCTGATAAGACAGGAGATCAGACAAAACACTTCTCCTGTCCCTAAAAAACATGCAGAGTAGAAGAGAAGCTGAAGGACAGAGAGAGGCAGAGAAGCAGTTAACATGAAACTTAAAGTCTCTCATTAATCCTTTGAGGAAAAAGATTTTGTCAGTAAGAAAATAAGTTAAAAGGTTTGCACAGTGGTAAAGGCTCCGGCATTTTTCCAGCTGTCTCCCAGCGATTTTAGGAGCCAAAAAGAAGTGCCCAATAATACAAGCAGGGAACAATTATCCTTTTAGGTGGTTTTTCATATGAAAAATGTTTTGCATTTCATTATTCCTTACAGAGAACGGGCTACAAGGGAAAATACACAGGCAAAAGTCTGTTATGCTTCAGGAAAAGGTAGGTAAAGAGGCATGGTCTATTTTTAGTCAGGATGTTTAAGAAAAAGAAAGCATTGCTCGTAAAATCTAGTTTCTATTTACTACTGTTGAAATATGCCTCCAGCAAAATTCGAAACATTAATTTTGGGAATAATCCTGCTGAGAGTCACTGCTTCTAAATCTAGGCTTACCTACATCTTTTATCATCAAAGATTGTTGCCCTAAATTATCAATTCTGCTTATTCTCACCTGAAGCCAGCAGTTTGCTTGCATCATCACACTTTGTTGCCATGGAGCCACCTATGATAACACAGAAAGGGATTTGACCTTTGCCTACAGACATTTCCACCCTTTAATCTAATTTGTATAACTATAAACATTCATGTGTTAAAATATGTAAATCTTTCCTCAATTAACTAACCCTTTGGAAGTTGCTTGCTCCCTTCCTTTGACCTTTCATTGATTTTTCCTTCCCTACAATCATTCATTCATACCAGTACCCTGTAACACAGCAGCATGCTGCAGTACCTCCTCCCTAATTTGTCATTTTACCACATGCTGCCCACACTTGGATGGTTTCCAAAAGCTCTGTGAGCCCTGACAGCCCGCTGCAGATCCACTAAGTCCTTTCATTGTTCTGATCCAGTGCAAATGCCAATAATTTTATGTACAATCAACAATATATTACTGTATTTGGTTTGACTGATTATAGGCAGCCACAGCATTATGAGCACTGACAATTTAATCATGATTTTCATGACATTTACTATCACTAAAGACCCTTGAGTGCAACGATTGCAAATGAGTATTTATGTCATTAAGAGGTCGTTGCACTTCTAAGTCTATGATCTCAAAGCAAATCAGAAAGTTATAAGAATGTACTCACTGAAAGGCTTGGTAGACAAAGATTTCTGTTTTAAATATAATTCAAAATAGCTTTCAATTTAAAAGCATCGTAGTTACAGGGTCATATGACCGAATATATTTTTTAAATCTCCGCGACTGACCAGAATATGGTCAGAGTTGTAACAGAAAGAGATTTGCAGCAGGAACACAACTTACATTTCACATCTCCAAAAATGTTGAATCAACAACATCATCATCAACAGATGAATACCAAATAAGTCTTAAATAATATTTTTGTGCTTGTGCATCATTTATAGCTCATCAGAGAGTCACAGAATGACTAGGTTGGAAAAGATCTTCAATATCAAGTCCAGCCATAGCTGTCCTCTCCTAAACCATATCCCTAAGCATCTCATCTACCTGTCTTTTAAATACATCAAGGATGTTGACTCAACCACCTCCCTGGGCAGCCTGTTCCACAGCCCACCAATTCTTTCAGTGAAGAACTTTTTCCTAATATCTAATTTGAACCTGCCCTGGTGCAGCTTGAGGCCATTTCCCCTTGTCTTAACACCTGTCACTTGGCTAAAGAGACCATCACTCACCTCTCTACAACCTCCTTTCAGAAAATTATAGACAGCAATAAAGTCTCCCCTCAGCCTTCTCTCCTCCAGATTAAACAACCCCACATCCCTCAGCTGCTCCTCATAAGATTTGCCCTCCAGAAACTTCACCAGCCTGGTTGCCCTTCTCTGAACATGTTCCAGGACCTCAATGTCCGTCTTGTAGAAATGGACACAGTACTCAAGGTGCAGCATCACCAATTCCAATAGATCATGCTATCCTACCAAAATCATCAGCTGGTTCAAGTGGATGTTTGGCAAAAGGTTTACAGAAATATCACCACAATATTCAACAATGGTTAGGGACAGAGAGCTCAATGTAAATGGAAGGGAAAGAAAGAGTCCTAAATGTTGCTACATTTCAGTGACTCCAAACTATAAAAGGATTTTTAAGTGGAAGCAGTCCATTGATTAATTTCTTATGTCTTTTTATTTTTCTTTTTTTTTAAAGAATCATTCAACATTATAAAGCTCCTGAAATAAAATTTCATTAAATGCCCCATGAAAAATAGTACAAAAATTAACCTACTTTCCCTAGTCATATGCTGTTGCTCTTTCAAAGGATGATGTTTTGCTTTTGCAAACAACAAAACCCCAGCATTATGGATGATAAAAAAAGAGGTTATATTTTCTTGCTAAGTTTCATATGTACCCAATGAACATAAAGGGAAAATTGCTCTATGAAATTGCTTTTTTTCTTTTCATAAGAGACAAGATATTTTCTCATCAATTTTGCAACATAGATATGCTGTTCCAACAAGTCTAGATATGTATTAATTGTAAAACTTACCCTCTGCCAGTGGCAGTAAGGCCTTAATAGACCCAAAGGAAATGTTCAAAGTGAATAAACAGGAAATGTAAACTTTATTCTGTAACACATACAACTCAGCCCCAAAATCCAGAAATCTCTTTTTTTTTTCATCTTTTCAGTTGAAGTATTATTGCATTTAAAGGAAATTGACAAAATTTCAACTTTATACTCCACATGGTAGACATTTGTCTCAGTATTAGACAAGTAATTAGACAGTAATTTCCAGAATCTGGAATTGTTCCTCACTACTTTTTTGGTACAAAAAATAATGTACAGAACAAGACATTGTGATGAACAGCAGTTTGTTTCTTATTAAAATGACTTGGGTCTAATTCCTCTGACTTTGTTTTCACTAATAACTTTCACCAGATGAATGTTTTGTTTCCAGCTTTTCATCCTTAGTGTTGACATTTCTCACATCGTGAGCAGTCCTTCTTGACCCGTCTTCACTTCTCATATATTATACTCATATTTTCCCAAAAGCTAGTTTGTGTCTGAATTGTGGTTTCTTTCAAAATTATCTGGCTTACTTTCATACTTATATATTCCATTATTTTATTGTTTTGAACTATACTCACTGTCTTGTGAAAGGACGAATAATTGTATCTGCAGGTACATAAGAATATGAATTTCACTGAAATTAAAATTTGTTTTAAAATTGTTCACAAAAAATGGGGAAATCCTTAAGCAGTGAACACTTCTGTGGTTTCTTTAAAATTATTTGTTAAATTTTTACTATATTGTTAAAGTTTAACTGTATAGAATGAACTAATCCAGGTGTATCCATTACCATGAGTATTTAAAGTTTTTCAGCACTGTTGATATCTACAATTACTTTATTCTGAGTTCATATATTTTCTCTTACTTATGCTTCACATGCAGTTTTACCCAAAAGAGTAATATTTGGGCTTCCCTTTCTCCCGTTGCCTTTACAGACTCCCTTGCGGTATGTAGAAGAGCTTTTAGAAGACCTCGGTGCCGGGGAAGGTCATGGAACAGATCATCCTGAGTGCCATCATGCGGCAGGTGCAGGACAACCAGAGGATCAGGCTCAGCCAGCATGGCTTCATGAAGGGCAGGTCCTGCTTCACTAACCTGGTCTCATTTTATGACAAGGTGACCCATTTAGCGGATGAGGGGAAGGCTGTGGATGTTGTCTACTTAGACTTCAGCAAGGCCTTTGACACCGTCTCCCACAGCATTCTCCTGCAGAAGCTGGCTGCTCACGGCTTGGACAAGTGCACTCTGTGCTGGGTTAAAAACTGGCTGGATGGCCGAGCCCAGAGAGTGGTGGTGAATGGAGCCAAATCCAGCTGGCGACCGGTCACCAGTGGTGTTCCCCAGGGCTCGGTGTTGGGACCAGTTCTGTTCAACGTCTTCATAGATGATCTGGACGAGGGGATTGAATGCACCCTCAGTAAGTTTGCAGATGACACCAAATTGGGTGGGAGTGTCGATCTGCTGGAGGGTAGGAAGGCCCTGCAGAGGGATCTGGACAGGCTGGATTGTTGGGCTGGGGCCAACAATATGACGTTCAACAAGGCCAAATGCCGGGTCCTGCACTTTGGTCGCAACAACCCCAGGCAACGTTACAGGCTTGGGCAGGAGTGGCTGGAGAGCAGCCTGGCGGAAAGGGACCTGGGGGTGTTGGTTGACAGCCACCTAAACATGAGCCAGCAGTGTGCCCAGGTGGCCAAGAGGGCCAATGGCATCCTGGCTTGGATCAGGAACGGTGTGGCCAGCAGGAGCAGGGAGGTGATAATCCCCCTGTATTCTGCACTGGTGAGGCCTCACCTCGAGTACTGTGTTCAGTTTTGGGCCCCTCACTTCAAGAAGGACGTTGAGGTGCTGGAGCGTGTCCAGAGAAGGGCAACGAGGATGGTGAAGGGTCTGGAGAACAGGCCCTACGAGGAGCAGCTGAGGGAGCTGGGGTTGTTTAGTTTGGAAAAGAGGAGACTGAGGGGAGACCTTATTGCTCTCTACAACTACCTGAAAGGAGGTTGCAGTGAGGTGGGGGTTGGTCTCTTCGCCCCAGTAACAGGCGACAGAACTAGAGGTAATGGCCTCAAGTTGCGCCAGGGAAAATTTAGGTTAGATATTAGGAAGAACTTCTTTACTGAAAGAGTCATCAAGGATTGAAACAGTCTACCCATGGAGGTGGTTGAGTCCCCATCTCTTGAGGTGTTTAAAAGACAGGTAGATGCAGTGCTTGAGGACATGGTCAAAGGGTAGACTTGGTGGTAGTAGGTTAGTGGTTGGACTGGATGATCTTAAGGGTCTTTTCCAACCTTAGCAATTCTATGATATGAGGCCTATATGCTGCAGTGGTCTTTTCCACCACACAAGTTCTCTGATGTCCTGCCTCTCCTTTTCCAGAAACATAGTGCCCTTGTTCCCATTCTGTGATCATAGAATGGTTGAGGTTGAAAGAGACCTCTGGAGATCATCTTGTCCAACCCACTGCTCAATCAGGGCCACCTAGAGCAGGTTCCCCAGGATTGTGCTCAGCTTTTGAGTATCTCCAGACATGGACACTCCACAACCTCCCTGTGCAACCTGCCTAGTGCTCAATAGCCATCACAGTAAAAAAGTGTTTCTAGATATTTGAAGGGGCCCTCCTGTGTTTCAGTTTGTGCCTGTTGCCTCTGGTCCTGTTACTGCACTCCACTGAAAAGAGCCTGGTTCCGTCCTCTTCGCACAACTCCCATCAGCTGTTTATAAATTTTGATGAGATCCCCTCTCAGCCTTCTCTTTAATCCTCCATTGTGAGTAACAGAGAAATTAAAGTGGAAATTCCTGCTGTGTTGAAATTATGAATGATTTGTGAAATAGGCAGAAGCAGTTTTTTCTGTTCCTTATAAAATATGCATCTTTGCTTGTTGCTCTTAGACCATAATGTTTAAATATGTGCTGATTTCTGCCTGTATTGTAGATTTACTGAATGTTGTTGTCAGATGAGTTATAACCTCAAATATTAAGGTCTCATTGATTTTTTTCATTGGAATGAAGGTCTTTGTTCCTACATCATTTAAAGATATCATAGTTTCTGTCTCAGGAGACATCCCAGACAGCAAAATACTTGGGGACTTGGTATTTTTAGGAGGGTTTACATAACTTGTAACATTTCTAAGAAACACTTAAATGGTATTAATTTTATTAAAAAAAATAATAACCAAACAAAAAACCCCAAACAAACAAAAAACCCCACACCTTTTTGGGAAATCTGTTCTTTGCAAAACAGCTGAGAAAGCTGGAATTTATTTACTGGAAGTTTGTGTCAGTTCAAAATGCTGCTACATATAAATCCAGATGATCCATAGTTAAACCAAAAGGCCTATTGGCCATAAGGGTTAGGGTTCCTAAGATTTGGGACAGCACTTAGCGTTTCTAAGAGACAAATATAAAGATGCTATGCCTATTTAGTATCACTGCATTTGAAAACTGAGGCCAGTACGTGTAACTATAAGGTCAAGTATAATAGGAGTAAGCCCAGACAGTTGTCAGGGATTGAGGATCCCAGGAGGAGAAGGAGTATGGAAAGGATGCCAAGTTGAAGAGCAAGAGAAGAGAGAGGAGCTGTTTGCTAAACTAAGCATGCCTGGCTTGTTTCTGGAAAAGTGGCAGGATCAATGAGGAGTAGGATGTGTGGAGACTCATAGCAAGATATTGAAGAACCATCTGCAATTTCAACATCCCATTTGGCAAATTGGAGCAAGCCATTTTCAGCAGAACCTGAGTCAAAATCCATGTGCTACATGGGTGGGGTTTTTTAACAGGCTTTGTTTTCCCAGGCAACCTTATCTCAGTGAGTAGGAAGAAAGTTTGTTCTGTGATTGGTTGTCTTGGATTTGAAAGCAAGTAAAGTTCTTCGTGTTATGGAGATTCTGCAAGAAGAAATCACAACACAAAGGCTGGAGTTCAGTTCAGAGTTTGCCTTTAGTAGATTGGTTTTCTATAAATCTTCAAGTGAATCCCAGGCATTGCAAAATATGAAACAAGCAAACAAACAAAAAATATATGAGCTGAATAAAAAAAATCCAAACCAACAACCCAACTAGTGTACATATTAAATATGTTTATATTATGTTATTCCCATTCTAAGTTTTCTTTGTTTTGGTTTGAGTTTTGTTTGTGGTTTGGGGTTTTTTTTCTAATATTGAAAACTATCAAACTGCACAGGCCAGGAAAGCTTTTATTTGGTTCAGAAGCAATTTTTTTCCTCTTTGTTCTGAAAATCATATGTCTGCTCAATGTAAGTGGGGCAATGATTCTTGTTCTAAGTACTCTTCAGTCAAGTCTGTTTGCTGTGGCAAAGAACCAGACACTGGAGCTCAAGCGAATGTGCTCTTAAGATGTAATAATCAGTTGGATGATTGATTTTATTCCTTTTTTTTTTTTCCCTGGGACATCTAATAACATTTCCCTAACACAGATCAGGAGCTGGAATGGGCCACAGGCCATTCCTGAAAGGTAAATTCAGATGTGGTTTGGAAAGCAAGGGAGTTTAATAGTATGGTCAAACTGTGCCAACTGGCCTCAGGGCCAGAAAACAGGCCCTGGGAAAGTTAAGCTAATTAGCTGGGAGAGTAACGCAAGTGACAATACAAAATACAAAAGAGAGTGTATATAAAGAATACTTCGAGATGCTAAATAGAGGCAAGAACTTTTAGTGAATGTTTAATATTAAGCAATTAAGTTAAATGTTACTGTTCAAAGAAACAGTAACAAAGGTTAGCTAGATGGAGCGATTGACTTTCCAAAGACTGAAGATATCGCAGCTGAAGTACTGCCTTATTCAGAGTGCATCTAGTCCCATTATTGATTCAAAAAGCAATACAGAGTTTTAGCATACTGCTTTGTTTCAGCTGTATGCTTGTTCAGTTTTGGTTAGGTTTGTCTTAGGAAGATTGTTTCTTTATTTATTCAGTAATAAATAACTGAAGCCCACTTTGGACCATATAATCTTTATGTTCCGTTCCTCCTCTTACCCAAAATCAGTATGCTGCTCTACACTTAAACCAGCTATAACCTGCATGAAAGTGGAAGTTTAATTCAGTGGACATCATGTTTTGCTTCTTTCCCAGCCTGATAATTTCAAATCTAATTTTTGAGTGATGTATATTCATGCACCAAAAAATAATTTAACATGTTATTTCTGAGCCAAGAAAAGATCTCTTTATGTTTTCTTTCACTGACTCCTTGTACTTCAAGGACACTTGTGCAATGAATTATTTTTAGGCAATATTTCTGCATATATAAGGTAAAAGCAGAATGTAAGGGGGGATTTTCATTCTCTAGGACCAAATTCAGTTACATGGGATGGTTTCAATATAAAAAGACTTACTGTCTACATTCATAAATGAAGGAGGGTTTCAACTATACAGTGAATTCCTGTTATATGTACATTAACTAGCTGCTGGCAACAAGGTGGGGTAAGTGAAAAATGTCTGCGACTTAATGGAAAGGTCTTTCTGAACCCTCAGATTTTAGAGTATAATATAGGATTATGGGATAAGGACCTTTGGCTTGAGGGTGAAAGCAAGTCTCTAGAATGGAGCATCTGAAGAAGAATGTATGGAGAGAGATTCCACTCTGGGGAAATAGAGAAAACATGGAAAAAAAACCAAGAAGAAGGATGAGAAGACTCATAAAGGCATTTTGTGAAGATTAAGGCAGATGAGTCAGAAAAGAAGGAAGGAGATTCAAAAATCATTTGCAAGAAAAATCCACACCATTCATATATTCATGAAGTTATCAGGAAAAGGAACATATAAAGAGTCCATATAACTTCTGTTTTTTTCTTTCCCTTTTTAAAATTTTATTTTCTTTTTCCATCCTTTACTATTATTAAAATGTCTTCTTTTTCTTACTTTCCAGCTTTCACGCCTTTCTCCCTTTGTAGATTCATCTGAGGGTTGGTTGTTCTGTGAATGTCAGTTTGATTTCCCTGTCCTTGAATACTCCCATCTAGATCATTTATATTGGTTATGTTTATGAACACTAGGAACAGTCTCGGGGAACAACCCAGGTCTGACAAAACAGGCTAGGCACAAAACTGCCAGAGAAGTCCTCTTATTCCATAGCAAAACTATTCATTCCCAGTCTGCGGTACTACTTGGTCATGTGTGACTTGTAAAAAATTATAAGTCTGACACAAGTTGGGAAACAGTTTATAAACATGTGTTTTTACTAACTGAACTCAAGCAAGTACCTGAGAACACATCTAGTTACTACCCTTGCTCTAGGGTACTTTCTAATAAATAATAATTTGAAAATAGTCATCAAAAAAACCCCAAACCCAGACCATGGTATCTGATGTTTTTTCTGTTAGATCATTGAACAATTGAAAATGAAAGCTGATTATGCAATTGTTATTAACTGCCAAAGACACCATTACTGTTAACTGGCATTCCAAACTGTTTTGACAGTTAATGTGGGGTTGAGAAATGTCTGATCTAAAATGGACATGGTGCATTTAAGCCAAGTAGCCAATGACTCATGGAATGTGTCTTGGATGAAGGAAAATGAACTTAGGGTACCCAGAGTAGTCTGTGTTTCAAATTTTACTGAAGATATCCTAATTGGTGAAAACAT
This sequence comes from Heliornis fulica, assembly GCA_013399135.1. NCBI lineage: Eukaryota > Metazoa > Chordata > Aves > Gruiformes > Heliornithidae > Heliornis > Heliornis fulica. The sequence continues at coordinate 21,103 of VXBZ01003023.1, forward strand.
AGGAGAGAAGTTAAAACCTCAGGATTTTACAAACCTTAATGATGATCTTTATATCCCATTCAGTACTGTTTCAAGCTAAATCTAGAAGGATGCTACTACTACAAATTTATACTCAGCCCGAAATTAAAGTATCACCTAAACTTAATTAGGCACTATTTTTATTCAACTTTCACTAAATTAAAAATGTTTTCAGCTTGTATTACTTTGCCCAGGCATCACTTCATTCTTTAGTATGTACATAAATAGTTCTTTGCAGAAAGAAACACGCTGAGCAGGAGAAATCATTCTCCTCCATGCACATACTTAGAAATAAGCATAATGCAGTGTCCCTTATATACAACTATATATACTTTATATATCATTTTCTCAAGTGAAAAAAGCTCAAAGGAAAAGAATTTTTAAAATCTCCCATAATCAAACAGTGAAAATGTGTGAAGTAATATATGGCAATATATTAAGTAGTATATAGAATACATTAATACTGTTAGTGATGTCAACTATGGTAAACATCCAAAAAATACCATCGATTTTTAATCAAAGCCAGAAGAATGAAGAGTAAAGAGTAAACAAGAACTTTCTAGGCTTCTAGTGACTTTTTGATTATCTCACATGCCTTTTTTATTCCACAACCCAATAAAAAAACTCCACTCATTTGCCATCCTGTTTTGTCACTTCCTTGGCAGATACACAGAATGCCCCCAGGGTATTTCCTAGTGAGTAAGTGGTATAGAAATAATATAACCAGGAGCTGATACGAACATTCAGTCCTATGAGAACTGAGCAGTTTTTCCAGTCAAAATGAAAGTTTGACTAAAAGAATGTTCTCTGTAAAATTACAGTACTTTCCAAATTTTCAGTTCAGTTTCAGTGAATTGAAATAAATCAAGATCTATGTCATATCATGTTATACATGTGAACTGAATAATAGCATTTAGCAACAATTTCAGTTTGTCACCACCTAAAATCCTTAGTTCTGTGCACTCTGGACGAGTTGGAAGAGACTTGCATTGTGTGTCTCCTCCGTGTCACAGGCCAGTTCTTTCCACAGAAAGGAAGTCCAAGTGCAGCTGTTAGTGTTAAATCTGCAACCCCAGGAATTTAATCAGGAATTTAATGATCTTGCAAGGAAATTGGAGGAGACATACTTCTTCGCTAGTGCTCTATTTAAAAAAGTTCTTTCATATTTCCTTTCTGTGCCTATTTTTATCATTCCAGCTCTCTGAAACCTCCGGTCAGTCTAATTTATCCATCACTCTCTGAGGGGTATATTGTACATACTAATACAGTGAATCTCACAACTCTCTTAAAATAATAGTTTTGTTTCCTTAATAATGTATCTATTGAGCCCTCTAAAGAGGGATTAGGAAGCATTGATTCTGAAGAAAGCTAGATACCTGCTGCACAGCTTAGTCTCATTTGGCAAGCATTAGTCACTGTTACTGTGTAAATCATGTTAGAAATGTTATGCTTGATCCCATTAACATCACTGCTGATGTGAAGTATTATTCTGCAAATCTGCCAAAAAAGTGCGTCCCTCAGTCCATGACTGTCATCAAACCCATTTCCTTTCATCATGAGACAAACCTGTGGCTCCTCACACAAACCCAGTCTGTCATGCCAGTTCTGGATGGTACAGTGCCCTAGTGGCAGGAGGCACATCTTTCCTTCTGGCTGCACTCACCATCACTGCTACAGTCCTGAGCCCTTGCTCTCAAGGGACCAAGATAACCACACTCTGAGCAAGACAAGCCAGTACACAGCTGAACACTGATGAAGAGTCAAGATTAATTGTTGCCTCAAAAGCCAAAAGAACTTGCTGTAAAATGAAGAGAAACTCTTTTTAAAAAAAAAATTTTCTTGTAATCAGTCTGTTCTTCATGTACAGCCTATCATGTTACACTCAGGGCATTACACTGGATTTCAAGGAGCTGCTTATATCATACACATACCATGCCTGAATTTAGCTTACACTCCCCTCTGCAAGCTACAGAGGGAGGATGGGAAGTGCCAAAATCAATATTTTTTTTTCCACCAGTATTAGACAAAAGATGAATGAAAAAATAATTTCCATATAGAAGAATGAAGCCAATTCTGTTTAATAAGTGCTAAAAACCATAAATAAATATATTCCTTTTTTTCCTTTAAAACTAAGTTTCATCCTTTTCTTGACTTACTGGTGCAGGAACCATTCCTGAAGCGATCCAGAAAGAGTGCCAATTCTTACAGCAAACATGAATATTTTCTCTGTTTCAAAATTCATATCCAATTTTGGCAGGTGAATGAGAATGTTCTTTTAAAAGATATTTGGATAAAGATTATTCTACCGTACTCACTATGGAAAAAAATATTAGGTGAAGATTTGGGAATCCAAGTGTATAATATGGAACACCTGCAAAACCTGTCTCTTCATAAATTGTATTAACAGAAATTCTTCATCACTTATGCCTTTTTTGTAGAAACCCTTCCTGATGCAATCATTTATCTTCCTAGATGGCCTTGGGAGGAACACAATTATTAGTAGAAATGGAACAAAGAATGTAAAAGTTACTGGGTGTGCATTTGAATGGCCATATTTGCTTTTTATAAGGCCTAATACAACTTCAGTTTCTATCTCTAGGATAAGATGTTTCACCTTAGTCGCTGTACATTCTAACCCTTATTTTTAAGAGAAAAATAGAAGCACTTTTTAAAATAAATTTTACTAGCAGAGTTCATGGAAGAACTTCAAGGTTTTCGTCCTCCTTAAGCGCTTGGTTCTTTTGGCCAAACTCACGATAGAAGGGCTCCACAGAAAGTATTTTTAGAAAGAAGTGCAGTAGCCTAAGTTCCCTAAAATACTTATTTCATCAAGCGTGAGTGACGAACTTGCTTGCCTGAACTTACCATCACTCGTATAAGTTTGAGCCCTTGATCCTGGTAGACCAAGTTAACAATATTCTCAGACAGTACATAGCTAAGCGCTACTGGAGAATCAATATTATTGAGTTTCAAGTGCTCAGATCTAGAGAACTACGCTTGTATCTGATGTTTGAATTGTCCCCACCTTTTTATGAATGATCATGCCAGAAATGTATGGGGGGGAAGCAGGCTTTACAAATTTGGTGGATGAGAGGCTCAACATGAGCCGACAATGTGCTCTTGTGGCCCAAAAGGCCAACCGCATCCTGGGCTGCATCAAGAGAAGCGTGGCCAGCAGGTCGAGGGAGGTGATTCTCCCCCTCTACTCTGCCCTCAGGAGACCTCACCTGGAGTACTATGTCCAGTTCTGGAACCCCCAACATAAGAAGGACATGGACCAGTGGGAGAGGGTCCAGAGGAGGACCACAAAGTTGATAAAGGGGCTGGAGCACCTTTCCTATGAGGACAGGCTGAGAGAGTTGGGACTGTTCAGCCTGGAGAAGAGGAGGCTCCGGGGAGACCTTAGAGTGGTCTTCCAGTGCCTCAAGGGGGCCTACAAGAAAGAGAGAGACTGTTCAGTAGGGCCTGTTGTGACAGGACAAGGGGTAATGGTTTCAAAATGGAGGGAGGGAGATTTAGATTGGATATTAGAAAAAAGTTCTTTACTGTAAGGGTTGTGGAGCACTGGAACAGGTTGCCCAGGGAGGGAGTGGATGCCCCATCCCTGGAGAGGTTCAAGGCCAGGTTGGATGAGGCCCTGAGCAACCTGATCTAGTTGAGGCTGTCCCTGCTTCTTGCAGGGGGGTTGGACTAGATGACCTCTGGGAGACCCTTCCAACTCTAACCATTCTATGATTCTATGAGTCTGTGAAATAATACCAGTGAAATTTAAGTTAGTTACAAAACAGTAATTTTATATCAATAGTTCTATTTCTGAATATTCATAGCTTATATTTCTGTGTCTAACATGAAATGGTAGTAGGTTTTACTCTGCAACAATACAAAAAAGCCTAAATTTGGTGTGTATGCAGAGAAAAAAAGTATGTTCACGTTTCATATTTGGCTTGTGAAGACTTAGAGTACACAAGGTAAAATATCATCAAATATAAAATATTTTACTGAAGTGAACTCCTGAGAAGCAGTAATTTTCCATAGTTCTTTAAGGTCACATTTACTTAGAGGATATTTTTTTCCCAACAGAGTTTAATATCTATGTTCTTTTCATGTCCAAAACAGGACAAATTTCTAATGCAAAACCCAAGAAAGTGAAGTGCAGTAGGAAACTTTTAGGTGGAAATAGAAAGAAAGTAATTAAAATATATCAAAGATAATTAACTAGAAGAATGTTAAGTCTGTGAAACAACCATATTAGCATTAATATATTGAAAATGTCAATAACTAATACTGAATTTTGCTTGTTCAAAAGTGCGCATAATGACCAAGTCGTTCCCCTAGATGTTGACAAGGTGACAAGGTAACAAGGCTTTTTTCTGGAACCACTTTCCATCAAGTGTAGTAGGTAACTAGTTCATCTGGTTTCAGATCTGCCCTTCCAGGTGGCCTTGTACTTTTATGGTGCTGCGTTCTCCAGTTTTGACTCATAGAAGTCATGTTTTAATTTATGATAATCCCATTTGTACCTTCAGTCCTCATGTATATGTCAGTATAAATCAAAGGCAATTCTAACAAGCTCAGCGGGGAAAAGCAATGTGAGAGAGAAGAGTCAGTCCCAGCTTGGATCACTTTTGAATGTAGAAGGAGCTAAAAATTGTTCTGTTGGGAATATCACATTGGTATTGTTCCTTTGGTAAATTTTGAAGCAATCCTGTGTGTGCCAACTTTTGTCTTGCCCAAAATACCTTCTCTGACAGCAGTGAAGACTCACCGGCATAAAGATAGCTTTCCTCTAGTTTATTTCTTCACTCTTGGGAACACTTCTATCTCTTCCCTCCTTCAGAGACAAATAAAGATTTCTTAACAATATTGGAATTAAGGGATAAGGGCAGTGAAAGTGACTTCGGAAATCAATGCCTCATTTTTCTTGCACAAAACTGAGCTGGTTTTGCATGGAAATTTAAAGTCAGAGGCTCCCAAGTGCCTTTTTTATGTCTCAGTCATGCTGGTTAAAGACATAAACCTCTGTTAAGGAAAATTATTTTGGTCAGATGACAACTCTACCAAGTGTAGCTAGTATTATTAATATAAATATAACAATTTGTCATAAATAAATTTCCAGTGAATTTCTACTGCAGAATCATAGGGGCTGGTACTAAACCTGAGGCCCTAGAGCATTTCATACAGCAAATGTTATATAGCATTTCCACAATTGCACAAGATTACCATATCAAATCATTGCTGATAAACACTGGCAATGACATTAAGCCTGGTGGAAAGGAAAATAAAGCATATGACACAGCAGGCATAGACAGTTATTTGCCCATGAGTACAGGTTTATGTTTACCAAAAAGTATGGGGTTTTTTTCAAAAGAAATATATATCATTATAATAGAACCAAATACAAAGATTTAAAGAAAACTGAAAAAAAACAGGACAAATACATAAAATGGAGAAAGCAATGACTCTAAAAAGGATGGCAGACTTGAACAAAATTAATCCACAGTTCCTAATTTGATACCGTGTCAGGAAGAGCTAATGGGCTTCCAGCTCAGTTCATATGAAAGGTGGAATCATTATATTCTCTAAGAGTAATAATCAAATAATACAGGGCTCTTTAACAGAAAGAAGTAAAGAAGCATGATGGAAGGGCTTCAAGCTTAGCTACTTCAGGTAAAGCACCAAACATTTTAACAGTGATGCTCACTGGCTATTTCTAGTAAATGAGAGGTATGATGGATTTCCCATCCTTTCTCTTCTTGAAATCAAGACACAATGTCTTTCTTAAAGATTTTTTTTTCCCATAAAACAAAAGCTGTTTGGCTCAAGCTTTAGAGAAGCTGGACTAAATTTAATAACCTGTTGTATGTTTAAAATAGATGGTAATGAAGGGGGGATAATCAGAAAGACAAAGCCTAATCTCTACAGTAAATGGAGACAGAAAACATTCAGAAAGATTAAAATTTGTCTCTGCGTTCCTAGGCTAATTTTATCATTTCTGATGTCTTCATCTGGCAGAGAGCTTACAGAGTGTGATATCATCTTCATTGAGCTTAGAAAGGAAGATCGGGATGAAAACTAGAAAATGTTTTTAGATGTACAATATGTCATTTTGTGCATGACTTCAGATTTCCACAGGTTAGTAAAAGAATGAATCATTAAAATTTCTCTCTAAAATTTTTAAAATTTTCTTCCATTATTTCTCCTTCAATCCTAACCATTTTTTTCTGGACATTCTTTAGTTGCACAAATTTAAGAGAAGAAGAAATTAGTCTACTGAGTCTTTCCTCTATTCCATGGAAAACTGAAATTATCAAAATATCAGCATCACAAGGTTAACAACAATATTAACCAAATAATAATAAATAATATAATAATTTAATTAATAAAATAATAAAAAAAATAAAATATATCTTCTGAAAGTTATTAAAACCAAGTTTCCAAAAGTTCTTCTAACTTTGTTGAACTCAATTAAGGTCCACCCTACGAATACTCGAAGCAAGGAAGCTATTTTAAGGGACTTGCATTGAATGGCTGTTTGCTAAACCAAACATAACTTCTTTCCAGAACCATAACATTTATCAGATATCTGTCTATATTGTCTGGTGTCAGATGTTTATTCACCTGGTATCATCAAAAACCATTTTTTTCATATATTATACTGTTTAGGGGGTGGTGGGAGAAGGGGGAAGAGTTTTTCTAACAGAATGTATCTCTAGGGTACAGTTAGAGGGAAAAAGAAGGTAAGAGACCCATGTAAGTAATGAGTTATTCACAGAAAACACCAGCAACGAGACAAAAACTGTCAACAAAGAGAAAGAGAGAAAGAACCAGAAAGTTATGAGGAAATAAACTGTGATCATACCAAAAACTGTAATATTAGGTATAGGTGAATATGTGAAGCAAAGTCTTTACAGACTAAGAACAAAAGAATTAACTGGCAAAGCTCACACAAAATTCAGTGCTCTCTATCTGTACTAAAGGTTACATCACTTGGGGGTCAGGATGCAGATCAAAGCAAGAGACCAATGAAAGGAGGTTGGGCTTATCTGTGCTGGCATCCCTGTGGCCTGAGAGAGGCCATATGGCATTGTGTTTGTGAAGATTTTGTGGTGGTACCACCCAGGTATGGTAAACAGAATATTCCTGCTGGAATACATATGTCTTGAAACAATAGACATTTGAGGAGATACCTTTTTTTTCTAACACCTCTTCTGTTATCTTGGAGTACAACATACAGATTTATGTACTCCATCTTATTACATTTACAATAGGAATAGTATATAAATAGTGAAGGAGGAAGAAGAAGGTGAAAACATGGAGATAGCAAAAGGAAAGAGGATGACTTCAATGTTTTTGTAAGTAAATATGACCCTTTTGAATAATATTTCATGGACCCATTCCTCAGACCTTCAGTCTCCTGTGCATGAACCATCATTCAGGTCAAAAAAGCCACCTGCCTGTTTTGTGGCGAGATCATGAACCTCTGTTCCAGACATCCAGCATGACCATCATCACTATGTCAATTGCTTCCTTCACCAGTTATGCTACAAGCCCATGTGTCTGTGCTGTGATGCATTAGGTCTTGGAAAAACAGTTCTAAAACAATTACCTCAAAGCATTATGCTGGTTAAAAGACCGTGTCATTTACAAAGAATCACAGGATGATTAGCAGCAAATGTCTTTACCTACAATGTGCTGTTTACATTTCAGCTCTCTTTTATGAATTGCCAGGCGTCTGTGACCATTTTCTTTATTCCCAGTTGCTTTCTACTGACTTCTCCAAACTTTAGAAACAATTTCATCACAATTAACCAAGGAAAAGAAGACCGTGTTCACTTGATTACTCTCACAGCTGTGGATACTCAGCTGTGTAAAGAACCCTGGCTACAAATTTCTGATATAAACTTAGTTGCCTTTGTTGTTTGAATAGCATTTTTTACTACTCAGTTTCACTGAGAAAACAAGTGTCTATTCAAACAAATGCTGCAGCTGTGGGATGTTGCAGACCTTTCGGTGTCACGGAAAATCCTCCTGCTAACGTGTTCCTGGATTCATTCTCACATCACTGGTGTCAGAGCAAAGTCTTTTCCATGCCTGTAACTATTTCTCCAAGACCAACACACAATAATATTTATTCTAGGTTTTTATCACTGATCTTCTCCCTCATGCACTATTTGCAAAGATGTAAAATGTTGAGATGTGTATGTTTTGCCATCAGTGTTCAGCTGCATGCACTAAAATGCCTTTCTCAAATAGCTTCCAAAGACCTTTAATAGAAATGCCATGGAGCTGTTCCACCTATTTCTTTTGGCCATGTTTTCATGTTCCTAAATTAATGCAGATTGTTAATTGACCAAAGGCTGTATGTGTATACAGGTCAACAGATTGCAAGCCCTGGAACAGACTTCTCCATGTTCTAGGTCTTGAAGCTCTATATTTCTTTGACCTGAACTGTTATTTACTGTGATGATTCTTGATGACAATGGATTATTCTTTTTTTTTTTTTAAGAAGTATTTTTAAAACGGGGAAAAAACACTGTCATTGTCACAGAAAGTTTGGATATTTGTCTTCTGTAAATCCAAGAGAGGCTTTGACACTGTAAGTTTGTGGAAACCTGGGGTTTGACATTTAAATTTACCTATTAAACATAGCTTTATAACAAACAGAAATAATTATCTTTTTAACAGATCACTCCTTGTAGAAACACACTTTACATTTCTTGCACTGGGCTTTTTTAACTTCAGCGAAGTAAATTCCTAATTAAGATAATTGTAAGAAAATTGAGGGCCTCTCCAAATAGTTGCTATGGGGACTAAACTAAAATGTTTAGCTCAGTCTTTAGGAATTCTTAGCAACCCATAAGCTTACCACCACTTATTTTCTAAACTTTCTTTTGTAAATAATAAAAGTGCCCTCAGAAGGAAAATATGTTGTAGACCAGAAGCCTAGCATCTGCTAACTGTTTTGGGGTTTTTTTGTTGTTTGGCTCATTTTTGTAGTCTTTCCCTGTTTGCAAAATACATGAATCATTACATTTTATTTTATTTTTGTTTTAGCATTTCAGGCAGTAAATCTGGATATGAAAGAATTTTGGATCCCCCCCGGTTCTTAAGGTGCCATAAGAAACTCTAACCAACTTCTAATTAGAAAAACTGTACTTTTTCTTCACACATATGTTGGAAAAAAACTCTTAACATAATCAAAGAGGTTTGCTAGATTGTTCAAAGCACACAAAATAGTAAAGGCTGAAGTTTACCTGAGGTTAGGAGAGCTAGCAGAGGACAGATAATTAAAATCACAATAGAGTGACGCTGTTTCCTATTACAGCAATGCTAGGATGAGATGATATATGAGGAAAAACTGCAGTGATCTGTCAACCATACTGCACATGGAGAGGTACATTCAAAGGACAGGTCCATCTTTCCCACTCCCCCTCAGCAGGTGGTACATCCGGAGCATCTCTCAAGTGTTCGTACACAAATACAGGCACATGAGAAATATGTAGGGGGAATTTAGGGTCCATGTACAGTCAGACATCTATGACATTGCTGGAAATTCTGAGATGTGGTGGTGGTACTGGAGAAACTGTGTGAATGCAGTATAATTCATTGTTAAGGAAGATAACAGTTAGGGGACACTTAAGCCATTTGGACATAAACAAATGCACAGGAGACAAGATGATACAGAACCCTGTGGGTTCTTGTAGGTATCATAAAAAACCTAGTCTTGATAATTTTTGAAACATGTCAATCACAGAAGTTTTCTGAAAACCAGAAAGAAACCTGTCAACTAAGTCCTTTGGGAAGCCATTTCTAAACACACAGCAGACATTTTTTAAGACTGAGCATGAATTTACCTAGGATAAATCAAACTTGACTAGTCTGAGAGCTTTTTATGGTGAGATGACTCATGTTGTAATAAACACTTTCACAGCTTTTTAACTTGCAGAGAGGCAAAGGAGTAGGAATCTTTCAGTCACAAGAGGATAATACTCCATAATCTGCTATACGTTTATAAGATTTTGGTAGTTATGAAAACCTATTGAATAGATTTGCAAATAAATATACTAAATTAAACATATAGAGACTGTGATACAACAGAAAATGGATCCTACTCCAGAACTTTATTTGAATCACAGAATGTCAGGAGTTGGAAGGGACCTTAAAAGATCATCTAGTCCATCCCTCCTGCCTGAGCAGGATCATCTAGATTAGATCACACAGGAATGTGTCCAGATTGGTTTTGAATGTCTCCAGAGAAGGAGACTCCACAACCTCTCTGGGCAGCCTGGTCCAGTGCTCTGTCACTGTGAAAATCTTTCTCCTTATATTAAGATGGAACTTTTACGTTCCACCTTGGAACCGTTTCCCCTTGTTCTATCACTAACCAACACCAAGAAGTGCTAGGATCCATCCTCCTGACACTCACTGTTAATCTTCTCTGAGCTTGGCTCCCACAGCTTTGGGGTCAACTGACTGTTCAGATGTGAATGTTGGAAATACTGATGACCGTAGTTTAAATTTCAATTCTCTCTTGCATCTTAGTTCACACAAGTATTTCTGAATTTACATGTTTCTTCATTTCTTAAGAGCTGCAGAACCTCAGGACGCATTAAATACCTGTCAAAGCTCCCAAAGTCAGGCTGAGTTTGACTATAACCCAATACTATCTTGAGTTCTACAGAAACAATATGGAAGTATTATGTTCAAGAACTTCAAGGTAGTGCAACAAATAAATGATAGACTATGTAATAACCCAGGAACACCATTTAAGATTCTGCAATTGTCTTATTATAATGCCTAAAAATAGAATAATACTGTTTCAAGGTTATGTTATCTCTCCCTGAAATAGTCCAGATGCACGGAGTCATTCTTCATTTAACACATTTTTTCTGGATTTCAACACTGGTCTCTTAGAATATTATACAGGACTCTTATGTTATCTATAAAGTGTCAGCACAAGCTACACATGATAATTTTCACATTACCGAGCATACATGTATTAACAGCCAACAGCAGAACCACAGAGAAAAACAATCTCCAAGCCTCATCTATACATAATGGGTATCTCTGAAGACATTTTCCTTCAGAAATTACCGTACATTTTCCTTACTTAATCTAATTTTTATATCACTAGTTACATTGCCATGAACGACAATGCAGTTGTTTCTTGGTGTTCGAGGTTTTTTGTCATACCCATTAAAAAAAAATGAGACACACTTCATCAAAGTGGGTCTTTGGATGTCTCCTAAACCTTTTCTCCAAAGCTAAATTAAGTTTTTCTGTATTTTTTTCTTCAAATAATTTGTATAAAGTGTCTCTCATTTCTCTCTCCAAAGCTGTTAATTTTACATACATACTAGTAAAAGTCAGTTAAATCATTGCTAATTTGATTATGTGAATCACAACTTATTTAAATAATGTATTAACAAAATAAGATGATCAAACTTAGATTCTAAACACACAACCTTAAAAATGGAAACCTGTATAACAGTCTCTTAAACTACAGAATAAATAATTAAATTAAGCACAGACACTTACTTGCAGTGTTGTATAAGAATCTATTCTTTAGCACTGAGGTTCTGCATAACTCTGTCATTTTTACACATATTTTTCCATTCACTGAAGTGTGATAACAATGTGCCTTTCCATGCAGGTAAAGACATAATATTGAGTCTGTGGGGTTCGGAGAAAAGTTACACCTTTCATTTTAAGTTTAAACATAACAACATTATGGCTTCCAGACTGAAACAATATATATGTTGAAACTCTTGAACTACTGGAAAACAAACACATCAACTAAACAGTATACCAGTTCACCAGTGTCCCGTGTTTGGACACTTTCATCACTTTTTCTTCAGTTGAGCTTTTGTGGAATATAAAATGAACTTCAGAACTTGTTCACTTGGCCTGGTGTTCTCTTGGTTGAAAAATCATTCCTTGTTACTGCCAAATGGGGACATTTCAAGTGTTATTTGCAGCTTAAAAGGAACGGTTTGAACACATGCAAACTATAAAGTTGATTTACAGTTAAACAGTTAATATACTGTATTTGGAAATGAATCCTGGCCACTTATAATGTAGCTATAAATTTAAGAGGGTTTTTTTATGATGTAATGTTATCTACTTATTGACAGTATATCTTGTTAAAAGTATTACTGAGAAGGAGGAATCTAACATTGCTTCTAGTACATTATTTTCTCCCTTTTTTTGAAGTGCCAATGGTTCTGCTAATACCAGAATCAGGTGATTTTCCATTTGAACCTCTACATATTCTTCACTTGTTGATCATGAATGATATTCAGTGTTGACTGGAAGATGTATGGCTGTTTGTGATTTTGAACCACTGGCCATCAGCACTACTCAACTTAAAAATTCCACTGGACTAATTTTTTTTTCCTAGAGGCAGTTTCCCTAAAGGCAGGGATCCAGGACAGGTTGATGCATATGGGATTTTGGCTTTAGGCTATACCCGACTTGGAAATGTAACTAGGAATAGATAATTAGGAAAATAGGGGGAGGGTGTTTTCTAGGTTCAAGCACAGCGAAGACACTTTTGCTCCACAAAAAAGTACACTTTAACTTAGAGCATCCTCTGGTCAGGAAATTAACGAGGCCTTAGCCTTAGCTTGGACCAAAAGAGAATAACATTGACTCAAAGGAGCCCATTTTAAAAAACATGCAATCTGTTACAAGGTCATGTTTCCAGACAAAATTAAAATGCAATGACAACCATTTTGATTTTTTTCTTTTCTTTGTTGAAGCTAAGTGCTTGCTGCAATTTTTTTCTATGAAGCCTTCTATGTAAATTTACTTTTTGAGAAAAAAATGAAATTGAAATACTTTTTCTTTTCTACGAAGCCTTTCACATGCTGAAAATGAAACATGGATTGGCACACGCATCTATGCAACAGTCAGACTAATATGGTTCTAGTTGTAAAGCACTCTCCAAGGTTAGATCCTACCTGAGGAACACCATGCCATAACGTCTTAGATTGCTTTTCTGTATTTAGGTAGAAACATAGTAGCTTTCCAGCTAATATCTTCCCCAGCTATTGGCAGAAAAAAGATATGCTCACCACCAGTCCTGGAAACCTCGTCCGCACCCTCTTGCTCAGCTCTTAATTGGCCACCCTTGCCAGGATTTACTTTGTGTATTTTAGGAGAACCTTTTAAACTCACTGGACAGACATGTCTTTGGGTTGGGAGTACTAAAATATCATCAGACAAAAGCCAAGAGACACTTTTTGTTGAAATCTGAACTGAGGGGAATATTGTTTTTCCTGCAGTGCCTGTTCACAGATTTAGCAAATAGAGATGACAAACCAGCCAACAAGGAGATGTAGGATTTCCCTGAATCATGGTGAAATGATTGTCAGCAGTTGCCTCTCTTCTCCTATTCACCATCATAGCACAAATTGCTAAGAACAGTTTATGTAAAAAGGGTAGATGGTGTGTCCTGGTATGTCAACTTTGAATTGTCTATAAGGAGCAGAAGAAGACAAGCAACAAAAATTCTAAATAACAAATAATACTTGGGAAAGGAACCAGAATGAATTATCATTCTATCTGAAGCAAAAGCATACCATAAATTTTATCAAGGTAAACCTCTGCATCTAATATGATGGTTTCTTCTGTACCATGTACAAGAGTTTGTTTTTCAGTGGCTATTATAAAAAGCCAAAGTACAGAAGTTATTTAATGGACTGGCCTTTTGCAAAGCCATGCAACTAGTTTCTGCAAATTTTGCTTTTCTACCCTGCATTCTTTTAAGTATTTCACCCAATTTTTTAAAATCCCAATTATCCCAATAGAATCCAACTGCATCTCCCAATAAATGTCTTTTTCATGAGTCTTATACTGTATCCTTTTTATAAATTAAGGGGATTTTTTTTCTATGGGACTCATGATATTGTATAAAGCCATTAGAGTTGGAAAAAGACTTTAGACCATCTTATTTTCTCATTCTTTCCCAGATTTCCTGTTTGTCTAGTGCATACTTCACAAACAGCAATGCTTTTATGTGAGTGATATTGAGACAGATGAATTAATGAATAAATAAGGTAAAAAGATGTATCAGAAGAATATATAATATTTCATATAAATTATGTATATAAATAATGTAGCAGCATTATAAACATAAAAATGTGAAAAAAACCCTCTTTGTGTTTCATATTTCTAGTTTTTATAGCATTTACTTAAAATAATCTTGACAAACTGGATCATTATCAAGTAAAGACTCATTTAGCTTTTCTGACAGAAGCAGTCTGTTTAACCTCAGAGGAGGATGGAATACAGAAATGAAAACCAGAGATTATGTGCTATATCTACGCTTGCTTATCTACATGAGAGTAAAAATGAAAATTCAGTGAATGCACTGAGAGGAAGGGATGAAAGAGAATTCATTTATTCTCTTCAGGGACAAGTTAGTGAGGCAGCCTTGATTGAGCGTTGGCATTATCATAAGCTGAAGAGCAGTGCTTTCCCCCTAGAGCTTTAGGTTATATTTCATAAACATGTCTCATCCAACAGAAGCCCAAAGGAAAGTTACCCTTCTTCCTGCTCTCTCATTTTATGACCATGTCTCTTGTGGTATGAATGCAGGGGCAGAATTATGCTCATTTTTTTTGTTTGGAAAGCGGCCATCAGATATGGATCACATATAATTTACATTTTTTTCTATGAAATACCATCTAACATGACAATTATCTTTGTGCTTTCATACAGCATCTACTACTAAAGCACTCCACAGTTGTCTGCATTGTAAGCTATCATTTACTACGACTGCATGTGCAATAGGAAAGCCATTCAACCATCAACTTAAGTGCAGTTATTATGAATAATTATATTGGATTAAGTGTTTTTTTTCTAATCCATCTAATTTTCTCCATAATTATGGCTACAATTTTTAAGCTAAGAAGTCAGTATTTGGGACTTGAAAATGGAAGTACAGAAGCCTTGGGAACAACAGTATCATGCAAATAGGGAAGATCAGGCTGTTTTCTTGATTAATAGCTCATTCTTTCCAAGTTCTGATGTCGCAGCTATACTTCAGCATTTGTTATGCTGTAAATAAATATTAAATAAACCAATATTTTCATGGATACTCAAAGGGGATATTGTCATGCAATTCCTAGATGCAAATGATCTAGGAATTATACATGTAACTGTGTATCTACACAGCATATGTGGAAGCCATGTGTATCATTTGTTTTATGTAAGAGTAAAACAAAGAGTGGGGTGACAAAGGAACAGGATTAAAAATTATCAGAAAAGTGATTTACATTTCCTTTTCATTTGGGAGTTGAGAGGCAGATTAGGAAAAACAAATAAACAAAGCAACCAATAACAAGGAATGAAGAACAAGTACAATGCCTGAACAGTTACAGAGCCCATCCTTTAACTATACAGTGTGAGCTGACCACATCTACACAGTCCAACTCTTAGGCTCCAAACACAGTGGAGTGCCTATACTACCTCTTGGGAGCAACCTCAGCCTTTACCATCTTGCAAAGCAGGGAACTAGTTGGGAGAGAGACATCTACCACACCAGGGACCTGCTCCCATGCTACAGGTGGTCAAGCCTGAGACACCAGGGATGTCCCTTGCTTCTGTCTGGCCAATGAAAGTAGTAGCATCAATCAGCTCAGCTTAGACCCACTGTCTCCAGTGAGAGGTTGAGATCCAGGTCCTATTGAAGTCCCACCCTGCCATAATAACTTTTTTAGAAAGATATATATCTTGATATTAAAGAAACATTTTAGTTCATTTTTGAAATTGAGTTGTATCCTGCCTAAGACATTGGCACCAGCCATACAGGCTGTTTTGTGAGGGTACAGCTCACTATCCATATGAATCTACTGACAAACACGTGGTATTTTTTACATAGATTTGAGCCCAGCTGCATGGAAAATTGACTATGGTGCATTTCAATTAACAAGCTGATAAGAGATGAAAAGGTTATCTGAAAAAGATTTAGAATTTGCCAGTTAGAAACAAATGGTATTGCAAAAAGGAGAATGAGAAATAGAGGAAACTGTGGGGTGGTTAAATAAAATGGACGGTTTGCAGAGGGATGCAGGTTCCGGTACTGTGTTCAGTGCACAGAGTAGGCATGGAAAGAAACAGCGAGTAGTGGGGAATAAGACATTTCAATGTGAAGCACTATGTAGATAATAAGTTTGCCTGAGGCTTAAACTATTCCTTAGCCTCATTGTTTAAGCAGAAGAAAGGACGGTGTCCCCAGGAAAAAAGACCAACTTCCATTTTCAAGAAGTACAAATGCCATATTTAATAGCCTTTATGAGCGGGTATGAAAAAAAAAAACCAACAGCATAGTTAGAACTATGAAAGAAAGCCAACTTAGAAAGCCAACAAAAGCCCAGAGCAATTTTTTTGAAAGAGATTCTGTACTGAAGATGATAGCTCAGGATTAGGAACATATTTGTGCTAGTGGTTTAGCATGAATAAAGGGAGTTTACAATTAAGACAAAGCTGTGTGTTAAAATGGATAGCTGAGCAGTAGCTGAAGCAATATATAGTCAGGAAAGTCCTGCAGGAGTGTCACTGTTTTAATTATCTTATTTCTAAGATAGGTGTCTGTAGGAATCCCAGCTACCCTACAGACATATGCACGAAGTTCTACGTACCTAGATGATCTATATACTAGATGATCTTTCAAAATCCCTTCCAACTCCTAATGTTCTGTAATTCTGTGACACCTGCAGAGCAAAAGACTTCCTGCATTCCACAGCCTAGCATAAAGACAGAGTATTAAGACACACAGAGAATAATGATAAGATTTTCAAGAGGAGACAAGCATAGCTGAGGCTCTTGCTTTTTCCAAAAGTGCATTTTAATTAACTTGAAAAAGCCAAAATTTTAAGCAGAAACTTTAATAGGAACTCAGCAGAGAGCAGGAGAATATTTTAAAGGGTTGATAAAGGGGAGAGGCACTTCTCTTTTGGCAGGCCACTAAGGTCAATATTTTCTCCATGCAGACACATAGAGCTCAGCAGCCTCCTTGATTTCAAAGGAACTTGAAACCTAAGACCCATATTCTGCCATCAGCTGATGGCAGAATATGGGTCTTAGGTTAAATATCTCAGTTAGTTCCACCTATGATTTGCTGAAGTGACAGTACATATATCTGATGATTTTCAATGTCACTTTGATAGTACGTGTGCTGGTTTTGGCTGGGATAGGGTTAATTTTATTCACAGTAGTTGGTATGGGGCTGTGTTTTGCATCTGTGCTGGAAGCAGTGTTGATAGCACAGGGATGTTTTTGTTACTGCTGAACAGTGCTCACACAGAGCCAAAGCCTTTTCTGCTTCTCAGACCACTCCACCAGTGAGGACGCTGTGGGTGCCCAGCTGAACACAACTGACTGATGGGATTTCATACCATATGACATCATGCTCAGCATATAAAGCTGTGGGAAGAGCGGGATTGGTGTTTGTCTTCATAAATGACAATTTTGCTTGACGGACCCCTACTTTCCTGTAGATTGCTGAACACCTGCCTACCCATGGGCAGTGGGGAATGAATTCCTTGCTTTGCTTTGCATTGCTTTGCTTGTGTATGTGGTTTTTTATTTACCATTTAAACTGTCTTTATATCAACTGATGAGTTGTTTCACTTTTTCTCTCCAGTTCTCTTCCACACCCTGCCAGGAAGAGGGGAAGCTAGCATCTGTGTGGTGCTTAGATGCTAGCTGAAGTTAAACCACAGCAGTATTTCAAGTCATCTGCCTGTGGACCCAATGCAGACTAGTAACTCTAAGGCTTCAGTCGGGGCACTGCCGTCAAGCAGGGTGTATTGTCTTGGACTCGGGATGAACCAGCATTCCTACATGATGTCTGGCTACCGTTCTTCTGAACCAGCTCACATCTGCCTAAAACATGCCACAAACACATACCTGTGGTTTCTTCTCTGACCTTAACTGTTCTGTGGTATTATCTTATGAGAAAGAACTGTGGCTGACTGTAATAGTACATTGTAGAAATGTGTTTTTCTGCAAGTGTTGCTATTTTCTTCTAACTGTCCTCCATATCTGGCTGATAAAGTTCCCCCAAACTTAACACTGCACAGTAACACAAAAGCCAAATGTTCAAACAAAGCTGAATGTCAGGAGTACAACATTTTTCTCCCTTTAATCTCAGCATTAATTAAACTATTTCATTAATAGAATTTTTTAATAATTGTCTATCAGATCTTTACCAAGATGAACTATTGTTTGGTTGCTTCAGGAGTGCGTTAAAAATAAACTACTAAATGTTTTCATATACAAGCAGAACAAAATGTAAAATCCATTTAGGAAATATAATTTTATCCTTAAACAGTTAATACAAATCTATTTGCATTGGTAACCTTTGATGTAAGCTGAGAGAAAGCTGCATGCCTCTTGGAACCAAAGCTGCATGCCCTTGGCAAGCAGTGCATATGGCAAAGGAATAGATCATGAGACTGTCTCATCAGCAAGAGACTGGCTCATAAGTGAAGATCTTCCCCAGGTTGATGGATCAAAATCACTCTTGTCCCACAGAGCTGTCTGCCTCCCCTCCCTTGCCTCTGCCTATTTTCCTCCTCCTCAACACCTGCAGCCTAACCAGCAGAAGTTCCTTCTAGTGTTCCTGAATAGAAGGGCAGTTGGGAAATGGAAAATAATGTGAAAGAACGGTAACAAGCATTTCTTAGGTCAAGCTGTGCAAAGGGGAAATCCTTTAACTTGAATCTAAAAGGTAAGGTGCATACTTTGAAAATCTAAGTAGAATAAAAAGGGAAACATTGAATTGGTGTCTCTCATTACACAGCAGTGCCTGTGATAAACTCATTAAGCAGAATTGCAGTTCCTTCTACCAGAAAGCAATTCTGAGTGCCAGGCATTGTTTCAAGCAGAGTGCTTGTCAGAAACTGCAGGAGAAGGAGTCTCCATGGAGGTTTGAAGGGCATTAGTGCAATGCCATCATGTCGATGCACACAGGTTTCCACAGCATAAGGAGAATACCATAGTACCCTAACAGGCCACTGCAAGCACCTACAAGGAGGACACAGACACAGAGGGCAGTCTAGTATCACAGATTTCTTTTCATATGTATTTATTAAATTTTTAATTTGTGGCAAAACTTCAGCTCGTGTAAGGACTCTGAGAACTATTTCTTAGGAAACCTCACATAATGCAAGATACTAGAAAGAGTTATCCAGCATATTAGGAGTTAGCACCATCCATATCTCCTCTCTGCTTGCCTCCTCACTGTCCACATGAAGAACATTTAAAAAAAAAAACAAAAAACAAACAGGAGGATGATGCTAGAGGGAAGATTGGGCTCTGCACATGGTTTTGAGTAGACCTTAATCTATGGACTAGTTCCTGTGTTTTGCCTGGCATTTCTTATGGTATACTCCTAATCATTGTTACCACTTAATCTCCAGAGAGTCATTTCCTTCTGCCTACCAACAGCAGCCAAATCATTCCCTGGCAGTTTTATTTCTGCTTCAGAAGGGTCACACTAAAAGAAAACTATGAAGCTATGTGTGTCATGAAAAATTGCTTACATAACTCAGAAATTCATAGACCTTGGAAACAGCTGTATCTCGTTTCCCAAGGCCAGCTGAAACTCCATCCCATGCTCCCAACCTGGTCAACCTTATTATACATGTCAGCAGGGACACTGACTGAGAAACAGCCCTCTGAAGAGCATTATACAATAGGAGCAATATTTAGAATTGCATGTACAAAGCAAAATACTTGGTGTTGCAAAAAAATCAGGTGATCCTGATTTGAATGCGATAGTGGCATTAATGCCATTGTTATATTTATGTACAATACTTTAGAAGGAAGGAAGTAAAGGCTCATGTGAGGCACTAGTAAAGCCTAGACTATATGGCATTAATATTTACCTGAATAAATTGTACAATAAACTTGATCTCTGCCTCTAATCGAGTGCTGAGGTTTTGTTAGCTCAATGCACATGCTTGCTCATAAAATACCTTGCATAACCTAAGTAGAGCTGACTCAACATTTATTGACGCACAAGGGCATTTTAAATGGAGTGAAACTGAGAAATTCTGTTGAGAATACAGGTTTGCTGAGGACTATAAATGCTATACAAGCCTTTGCTAGAATCTGTTCACAATAGATATTTGAAATAATATAGCGGTCACTGAAACATACTATGTCTGAGATGCTAAGGACAATGTTAGGGTTCAATAAAATCCAAGAATGTGATACCCCACTGAGCCATCTATAAAATCTAATTTTACATTTTTCAATAAAACTCCATGGTGCAGTTATTTTCTGCCATTGTGTATTAGACACAAGGAAAGCATGCACAGCTTTATTTGTTTTGGTGCTTGACACATTCTGGTTGTAACTGTCAATTGACTAATGTTGCCTGTGTTTGTATGACCAAATGATGACAATAAACATAAATTACCACGTGTCAGTATATGTATTTTAGAAAGTTTAAAAGGGAATTGTGATTTATTAGAAGCAGCAGGAAGAGCTGCATGCAGCAGGAAGCCATCTGCAGTGATTACGGAATTTGACCCGAGTCAGTCCCTGTTTTCTATGGCCCTGGCTTCCCACTTACACACTTTCTCATGAAGAATCATTAAGCCACACTGCTAATATCAAAGTTCATGTCCTCTTCCCATCTTTTCCATGTAGTTTGTTTCTAACTAGAACTAGTCAGCAGGTCTGACAAACTGTTTGTTTACTTTTGGTCAAAACAAGCAGCTGTATCAAAGCCAGGATGTCTTGCAGAAAAATAGTGATTTTGACAACATTTACAGCAGGAGATTTCAAGGGTTCATGGTAGATTCTTGGATCATTTCCAGTGGCAAGAAACATGAATCCAAAGGTTGACCTTTCTAATCACAAAACAGATGTTTCACCACAATTCCCTTTCCTGAAAATACTTGAAAGGTTTTGGTTTGGTTGTAATTCAGAAGAAAAACAAAAGTTTGAACCTGTTGTATCAAACATAATTCTTTATTTCAGTCCAGCTCTTCATTTTCTGAAGGTATTGAAATTTAAACTTTTTTCTGGGAATAGGATGCTGTCTCAACAGCTATTCTTACTGGGTGTGTTTCTGTTCATCTCAGGGCTGAAGCCTTAGCTCACACAATCACAGAATCACAGAATGTTAGCAGTGGAAGGGACCTGGAAAGACCATCTAGCCCAATCCCTTTGCCTGAGCAGGATCACCTGGATTAGATCACACAGGAGCACGTCCAGGCAGGTTTTGATTGTCTCCAGAGAAGGAGACTCCACAACCTCTCTGGGCAGACTGTTCCAGTGCTCTGACGCCCTCACTGTGAAATAGTTTTTCCTTATGTTTACATGGAACCTTCTATGCTCCAGCTTGCACCCATTGCCCCTTGTCTTGTCACTGGCCATCACTGAGAAGAGCCTGGATCCATCCTCCTGATACTCACCCTTTATATATTTAGAAACGTTAATGAGGTCACCCCTCAGTCTCCTCTTCCCCAAGCTAATGAGACCCAGCTCCCTCAGCCTTTCCTCATAAGGAAGACGTTCCACTCCATCATTTTGGTGGCCCTGAGCTGGACTCTTTTGAGGAGTTCTATGTCCTTCTTGAACTGAGAGGCCCAGAACTGGACACGATACTTGTAGTTATTGTGTTCCTACCCTCCTAACAATATTTGTATGTGGTATTTTGTGTGTGTGTGTACACACACATGCACATACATAAATATGTATTTTGTAATGCATAAATATAAATAAGCAGCTGTTACAAAATTCAGTAAAACTCATCCATGAGTTCAGTAAAACTCATATTCACGAGGAAGATGTTCCACTCCCTTCATCATCTTGGTTGCCCTGCACTGGACTCTTTCAAGGAGTTGTATGTCCTCTTGAACTGAGGGGCCTAGAACTGGACACAATATTCCAGATGTGGTCTCACCAGGGCAGAGTAGAGGGGAGAAGGACCTCTTTTTATATACTAGCCACCCCAAATTGCTGCAGATTTTGGTGGCTGCAAATCCACCATCTAGCTGGATAATAATTAAGGGCAGATTATTGTTAAAGGGTATTTAAGTCATTCTTTTTTGTTGTTGTTGTTTTACACTGCTGTAATCCAGTTTCTTGTGTTGTCTCTGGTTAGCCCTGGAGGCTGTGTTCTAGAATTATCCTGCACTCAACAGACTAGGATTGCTTGTTTTTAATACATAAAAGCCTTTTTTAATACATAGAAGAAAGCTACAGTGCTAGATTATCTTCTTTACTCCCTTCCTCCCCATTAGATATCAGGCATGGAAATACCAATTTTTTCACTGAGCAGATGCTCATATCCCTCACTGAGGACATACTCACATATTTTTCTAGATCTTGCTGTAATATTACAACCCTAAATCATATGTCATCTTTAGTGATGGTAAAAGAGCAAAAATGAAGTCATTGGTCATATTTTTATGAACAATAGTTTATAGGATCAGTCTCTTGTTTTAAAATAATGGATCTACAGAATCACAGAATGTCAGGAGTTGGAAGGGACCTTGAAAGATCATCTAGTCCAACCCCCCTGCCCGAGCAGGATCACCTAGGCTAATACTTTTAAGTATTAGTATTAGTATTACTTTTAGTATTAGTATTTTTTTGAGATTCAAGCTAATACTTTTTTATGTTTCCTGTTCTCCATAATAAGATTTACAAAGTATGTTGCATGAGGCCCTGTGAGGACAGTGGCCTGAGTGGACATCATATTTTAAAAATGAAAGACACTAAACACTGATTTTAATGTATATATTTCAGAATTATAGAGTTCTACTACAGTTCATTATTCAAAAAACAAATAAAGAAAAACATAAACCACACAAAAATGAGTTTGAGATATATAGGTTGTTCCTAGAAGTACTCTACAAGCAGAGGACTCTAAATGTTATGCACAAATTGGAGACATGGCACCAAATAATTTCTGTAGCTTCTGCTACATCTTTGTAGTGTGCAGAGTATTGATTCTGTACTAGCAACGACTTTGGCAGTGGATGCAAGTAAGCAATAGCTGTGTTTTATGTCAGTTTTTCAGGAACAAGTTGCAAACAATCCTTTATGCAAAATGTGGGGTTTAGCAGATTTAACAGAAGTACTACAGATGATAATTTTCTTTACTTTTCTGACAGACGGTGCTTATTTAGTCACTCCTTTTTGGCAAACTTGAAAATAGTTGAAACCAGTCTTCTTACTCTACCACTTGAACAAAAGATCCTGCCTATACTAGGTAAAATATTTTGATTAAGAGATAAAGAAGTGAAAATATCTCATTAAATATTCTTTTAATAAACATCAGAAGAACTAAAGCATCACTCTCTATTAAACTATCCAGGATTTGGGGTCAGAAGTAGTGTGTCTTCATGGAAGAAATCAGTCTCGAATACATATGCTGGAAGTTTCACTCAGATCTTTTTAGTTTGAAATTATTTTGGGTTGCTGGGATATTTAAGATAAGTAGGTCAGAAAATTTCGTAGCCTGAACTGAGATGAACACAGTAAACCAAGCATTGCACAGCCCATTACCTGGCCATGATACTATATGGCATAGTATGTTCACACACATTCTTTAAAATTCTTCTATTCATAAATATATTCATAAATTCAATTCATGCTGTATTGGAAATGTATATAGAGATTATATCACAAGAACTGTAAAGATCCAAGGATGAAAGGTTCTGAGTCAAAGAAGAGCAAGAGCTGACACATGAGCAACCCAAGCTCCAGAATATACAAAATGGTTGTCCTAGAAAGAGAAAAAAAATTCCCTTACTGGAAGAGAGTACAAGGATTAAATTGAGTTCACAGTTCCCTGTGCTTGATGATTTCCCTTAAGACAATCAAGTTCTTTCAAGAAGTCAAGTTAAACCTTTCTCAGTTTCAATTAGATATGTCTGTTTATAATGAAAAAGTTTTTTTGACAAACTAAATAAGACTCGTAGAGAACTTCAAAATTTAGCCTTGGTATTTTTTCTCCTATTTCATATAGAATTCATTTTGGTTACAGTGTATTTGATCTTTAATACTGTCAAAGACAAACTTCTAAACCAGAGCACAAGGGTTCTCACAGAATTTGAAGAAAAGTTTCAAAAGGAAGTTAACTTTTGTTATATGTCTGTTTAGTTCACCAAGAGGCCATGGGGTGAATACTGGGAGCACTGGAGCCTCCTGTGTGGCAGGAGGGCAGCATCTGTCCCGTCATCCCAGCCAGGAGATTGGCAGCTTAGGGGGCCAAGGAAGATCCACAGTCCCGGGCATCAGGCAGCTCTCTGGAGATGAGGACAAGCCATTACAATCTGGGACATCTGCTCACAGGTGTGGGTCAGGATCAAGCCCAGTGAGAGGAATGAGGTTCAGAAACTCTCTGGGAATGGTGGGTGAAAATCTGAAGCAGCAGAATGTGTGCTCCTGGGGATTGCCCTGATTTAAAGGTTACCACTGCTGAGCTCTGAAGGGTGAGAGGAGCATTGCATGCCTCTGAATCAAGGCAATCAGAGCTGTATAGCCCATATTTAGTATGATCTCTAGATATAGTATGATCTTCTAGGGAACACATGCTAATGATTTAAAGGCAAATAGAATAATTCTGAATGATACAAGAAATTTAATCAGTAATCCAAATCATTAAAGTTGAATTTAAAGATTAAAAAATACTCTCTACATGATAATCATCATAGAATGCAGCCTAAGTAAAAGTATATCTCACAAGAACTATAAGGCTTTGGTGCAGCTGTCTGGAGACGCTCCTATAGAAATTTAGGATACATTTCAGCATTTCATTTAATACTAAGATTTTGCGAGTAAAGTATGTGATTCCTAAATAGTCTTAGTTTAGTGCAATAAATCATGTTTTCAACATCTTCAACTTTTTGATAAACCTTGCCAAGTTCTGGAAGTACTAGCTCCACAAAATTAAAAATTAGTGATAGGTGCTTCACTGTAAGTCAAGGACCTATGTTATCAGATCTGTCACACTGTAGTTACTGCCTATAACCCATAAATCTTTTTCCCCCAAAAATAATCTCTCAAAGAGTGCCACTAGCCAACATTAATAGCCACAGCTAGTCAACAGTATTTCAGTCCTCAGAAGCTATGAAGCACTCCTCTTGTTCCACTTACAGGTTGGAAATTAACTCAGAAGATATATTCCTCTTGTACTAAAACATACTTATTTTACTCTTTTTTCCCAAAGTCTTCCTCTACCATTGCCAGTCTGCCTGTCAGTTGTGTATAGCAGTTACAGCTGGTGCTTCTAGCTCAATGACTACCTTTAGCTAATGAGCTGTCAGATTGCATGAACTATATCAGAGAAAAACATGAGGTTTACCTTGAGCTCCTGTTCCCCAGGTTTATAAAGAAATTCCTTCATTTTCTGGTACAAACCTGTAGTGAAGCCAAAGAAGCAGAAGACAAATGGGTAGAATTGCTGCTGACCAAGGCAGCTGGTAGGGATGTCGAGAAAATGAAATATCACAGATTTCTGACAGAAGTGGAGGAAAACTACACAAACACACAAAACCTTGTCTCATCTTTCTGTAAATATTCACTAACAAGTATTTGCTAACATGAGTACAGTAAGGACACCAGTGGTCCTACATAAACAACTTCTCCATATGAACTCATTCCAGGACATCTTCTCATGGTAGATGCAATGAACAGCTTTATTTTTGGGACCTGGCAGATTTCTTCAGATTCCTGTCCTTCTGGGGGTAATAGCTTTCACCCAGTATTTTACAGACACCCAATATCCTTTGTATGTACTTTTTTCCATGAGTCTTTACTAATTCAAAACCTGAATTACTTTCCATAGATTTACTCCTCATGTCTCACCTCATGACCTACCATCTCCTATTTTATTTTGAGTATTTTGTGCTACAGTGTATTCACTCTTCCTATCATGTTTGTTATAATTTCTTCATGGGCTAACTCACATGTATAGCTTACCTTGAATGAAGAAGTATCAACAATCTCCCCTACCCCCAATCCATTTCTAGAAAATAATTCTGTCCCCTCTCTAATTTCCTTTTCCACTAAGCAATATGAAAAGCCAGGAATAAGCCTTTCAGGTGTTTATGGAGTACAAATAATAAGATTTTCTCCAGAAGTGCTTTCCCAAGCTCATTTTTTTCTATCTACCAGATGAACAAGACCCTTTTGGAAGGACATGTCAAGAAATACTAATATGTGGAAGAACTTTTCTTTTTTTTTTTTTTTTTGAAGGATTACTCACTGTATCAGCTCACTGTAGGTTTCTCCGTGAACAAGAACATGGGAAAAGAAAACTCTGATGCCAAATATCTTAAAACATTCGTACAGCCCAAAGTACACTATACTTTCCTTTCTGTCTGCTTTTTGTCAGATCTTTGATTTTTTATTCTCTGTAAGCATGTGAGCATATATGTCTGGGTTTATAAGATTATGACTAACACTTAATCTTTCTTTCTTTTAGAAGTACCTACTTCTCAAGCTCACATGAAGGGAGAAGTTTTGCATACTCTGCCTGTCTCAAGTACTAAAAAAATGCAAATTCAGGATTAATGTAGCAATAACAAGGCAGATGGAAGGGAGCAGTTGGGCAAAGTAATTTATATATTATAGTCAATCTGTATTATTGGAATATTTTAAGGGATTACTATGAGAATCCAATGATGTTCCACAGTGGCATAATCAAGCAGTTGTACAATTAATATCTTTCTTCTTGCATATTTTTCAGGGTCTTAAAAAGCCAAGGGGAAAAATGTTCAGAATGGATATCAAAGTATTTCCAAAGGGAGGGGTTGAACAACTCTCTAATTCAACTGACTTCCTAAGTAAGAATGTAAAACAGATGAGCAATATATTGTCCTGGTTTCAGCTGAGATAATTTTCTTCATAGCTGAAGTATGGATTTGTGCTGGAAATAGTTTTGATAATATAGAGATGGTTTTGATATATAGAAGTGGGTTTTGTTACTGCCGAGCAGCGCTTATACAGAGCAAAGGCCTTTTCTGCTCCTTACCCCACCCCACCAGCGAGGAGGATGGGGGTGCTCAAGGAGCTGGGAGGGGACACCGTCAGGACCGCTGACCCCAACTGACCAAAGGGATATCCCATAGGCTATGGCATCATGCTCAGTTTATAAGGGGCTTGGGGAAGAGGAAGAACATAGGGGTGGTAGCATTTGGACTGCTGGTGTTTGTCTTCCCAAATAACCATCTGTGATGGAGTCCTGTTTTACTGAGGATTGCTGAACACCTGCCTGCCCAAGGGCAGTGGTGAAGTAATTTCTCATCTTGCTTTATTTTCACATGTGGCTTTTGCATTACCTATTGGACATTTTTTATCTCAACGCAGGCGTTTTCATTCTTCCAATTCTCTTCCCATCCTGCTGGAGGAGGGAAGTGAGTGAGCAGCTGCATTGTGCTTATTTGCTACCCTGAGCTAAACCATGATATTTATATTCCAGAAACCTTTTTGCATATTGTAGGAAATCAAGTAATCAAACTAAAAGGTTTTTATGTACTTTCTCATAAATGTGAATCAATAATCAAGGTTACCTGATGGTGTATTTCCCAAAATCATAATATATGAGTAAACACAGCTCCTAGGGCACACTGAAACGTTGTATGTGTTCAACAGAAATGAGATAATTATTAGATATAAGAGACAAAAGTTCATTCCTAGGGCATTTGAATCTGAAAAATATATCTTAAGAAGAGAATGATCCTTGCTCTGTAATGACCAAGCCATGTCTAGGAAAAATCCTAAGTGAGGGATGGGCAAAGTGTTGCAATTATATTCTAACCCACTGTGTTAATGACGCTGTTCCTGGGTTTTGTTTGTTGGGTTTTTTTTCTTTTACTTTTTCTCTAGTTCTGTAATGGAAAACAAAGCTTTTGCTTGTTAACTGTTCATTAATTTTGTCTGTTAAAAGCAAACCTGCAAAGTTTTACAAGCACAGGGCACTCTGTTCATCCAGAAATAACACGTTCAAAGAAAGCATTACATATATACAAGTCCTTCAAGTGTCTGCAATATGGAACAAGTTTACTTTTCATGGAAGATCATGTGTTTTTCCCACCAAGTTTCTAGTCTCAGTTTGAGACATGATTCAGGGAGAAACTTCCCACATGGGCAAACACAAGTGCTCTGCTGGCAAGGAAGAATTAGTCATGAGACAATTTTGCATAACCCCCTTGTCACAGAAGGCCTCTTTAAATTATTCATACACTACTATCACAAATTGGTCTTTTGTGAATGTACTTCTGATGCTATTCGGGCAGAGACAGCACTGTGCCTGAACCAAAGAAGATCCACAGAAGACACAAGCAGACATGTCAAAAACATCCAGAGTGTTTGCCTAAATTACTCTTATATCTAAAATTAAAAACAGATCACAAAGAAACCAAAGTTTAAAAAAAAATTAGCTTTACAGAGATCTAAAACTAGCAGGATGCAAGGGCACATATGGGGAAAACATGATGTGTTTGGGAGGGTGGTATTACAGTAATATACATTTGCGCCAACTGCAGGCAGAAAGGTCAAATGCATTTATACAGCAGTAGTGAAAAGCTGAACGATTTAGCAGAAAGTGAAAATGAAATACAAGAAGAGGGCTAAGAAAGTTGAAGGCACAGTAGTTAGAAAGTCTATGCTGAAAGATAAATGTTAATGAAAGAGGAAATGCCTAAGCTCTAGTCAAGCATTGCTGACTTTAAAGTGAACATTTCAGTGCCGTAAGTTTTTGTGAACTTTGGGCATTTCTGATTTAATTTGAGCTAAACACATTCTCTTGGCATAATGAGATACATTTTAGTATATATGAGTGTTTGGTTCTACAAAAATAAAATAGGGAATCTCTTGTTTAAAGTTTATTTTCAGAATTGAATTCTAGTAAAAAAAAGTTAGTGTATGAAATTTCCTAGTTTGACACATTAGCTGGAGTTCATATTATTTTGTTTTCTGATCTATTGTCTGTGGATATTTTCCTTCTGTGGGATTGGATATATATTTTATACTGCCTAATCTTAAAAACAACAAATATATCTGGATGAAATCAGATTTTCTTGCAGACATTGAAATCCAGTCTTGATTCAGTTTAGCTACTTCCACAGATTTTAAATATCAAGTATAAAAACTGTTGTTTTGTAAAGAACCAAATAGTGTTGATTTGTGTTTGTGTGCAACTATTACTCCTTGTTTTTTTAATAAACATTGAACCCATAATTGGCACAGGACAAGACAAGTAGGCACATATTTCTATTTGTCTAATTCAATTGAAATATTAACCTGACCTAAAACTTGCAACATAATTAATGTCTATGAAGGCTACTGTGATTTATTTTACTAGCTGGATATGAAAGACTTCCTACTGAGGTATCCCGCTCCAGTAATAAGACAAAGAGTAATCTGTCTAATGATGGATGCTGCTTTTGTCTTCAATTGCCAGAAAAGGCGTAAAAGCTTTGTACTCTACAATAATCTTCTGGATTATGAGTTCATTTAATGGTCTGCATAATACTTTTGTTTCTCTTTGTAATTGTATCTGCTAATTATTTTAGGAGTGACAGAAGAGTCACAGACTCATAGAATCATAGAATGTGTTAGGTGGGAAGGGACCTTTAAAG
Source organism: Heliornis fulica (assembly GCA_013399135.1). Classification (NCBI taxonomy): domain Eukaryota; kingdom Metazoa; phylum Chordata; class Aves; order Gruiformes; family Heliornithidae; genus Heliornis; species Heliornis fulica. Next base: position 50,739 of record VXBZ01003023.1, read on the forward strand.
GCCATCTAGTCCAACCCCCCTGCAGGAACATCTTCACTAGATCAGGTTGCTCAGAGCTCCATCAAGCCTGACCATGAATATCTTATGGGATGGGGCCTTCACTACATCTCTGGGCAACCCGTTCCAGTCATACCACCCTCATACTGAAGAATCTTTTCCTAACATCCAATCTAAATCTCCCCTTTTCTAGTTTAAAATCATTGCCCCTCGTCCCATCGCTACATGTCCTCGTGAACAGTTCTTCCCCAGCTTTTTCATAGCATTTTCAGGTATTGGGAGGCCATTATAAAATCTCCCCCAGAGTCTTCTCTAAGCTGAANTTCTCCAAGCTGAACAAGCCCAACTCTCTCAGTCTTTCTGCATAGGAGAGGTGCTGCAGCCCTTGGATAATTTTTGTGGCCCTCCTCTGGATGCTCTGCAACAGGTCCATGTCCTTCTTTTGCTGAGGGCTCCAGAGCTGGACACAGTACTCCAGAGGAGGTCTCACCAGAGCAGGGTAGAGAAGAATCACTTCTCTCAATGTGCTGGCCACAATTCTTTTGATGCAGACCAGGATGCAATTGGTCTTCTAGGCTGTGGATACACATTGGTGGCTCATGTCCAGCATTTCATCAGTGAGTAACCCCAAGTCTTTTTCCTCAGGTGTGCATATTAGTTTGGCCTTTCCACACTTTGGAAATGAAACTTTATGTTCAATAATTTAATTTTAAACTACACCAAATCAGAATCAAGGGTGAATATTTCCACCTGATATTTCTAATGACTTTAAAAGTTCTACCCTTTTGATTTCCTCTTTTCTTACCACTGTTGAAAATTTCAGCTAAGACAGATGATCTTGGTTGATACTCGCCTGTTATTTAGAATCATAAAATCATAGAATGTGTCCGGTTGGAAGGGACCTTTAAAGATCATCTACTCCAACTGCCCTGCTTCCTTTAGAGCAGTATTTGCAGTGTTATATGTTTTTCTCTCTATTTGTCGAGCTTTCTGTTTTGGGTATAAACCTTGTTATACTTAACTGGCAGAATACACCTCATCTATCAAAGCATGCCATAAATGCTTTATCTTTGACTTCCTTTGGAAGCTATACACTTGTTAATTCAGCACTCCCCCTCACCGTAATATACATTGGGATTACAAATTATTAATTTTATTTTGGCTGCCATTTAAAGCATTGCTATCAATCAAAAAATGGTGTGAGATTTGCATTTCTCAGAAATTACTTTTCATCAGTGGATCCAATTAGATATTTTGCCATAGGAAACTTTTTGCCTATTGGAAACATACTGCAAAGAAAAGAACTTCTCATTTAGGAAAAAGAAAACACACCTTAGTGAAAGTTCTGGAATGGTATATTTCTCATATCTAAGTGTACTCTAAAATAAATATTTTGGTAGGGGTTGATTGGTTATTTGATTTTTGTTGTTGTTGTTTTGGGTTTTTTAATTAGAATTTCTTGTTAATCTTGAAGTTTCCACTGGATTCTGAATCCTGAGCATCTGCCTTCATGAGACATCTCCGTAGCAGGCATCAGCTAAGAACTGCAGATGTGTATTTCTGTTGGATTGTATAAAGGTGTGCAAGAGCAGAGGCAACTGCTAGTAGTCCTATACAAAAATCCATAGACTTGGATTTCTATCCTAATTTTCTGGAAATTTTCTGACACTTTCCCATTTCACATAATGTTCAAATTTTCAAAAATTCCATCATAACTCCAAAAGTATTTTTTTGCTCAGGACCACTGCCAGCATATCTAACACTTAGGGATGCACAAACAACATGATCACTGAACAAAAAAGTACATTCATTTCTGTACAGCTAATGTGAGTGATGCATCACTGCTGTCCTTTCTATGAACTTCTCAGCAGTCACAAATTTTCTGTATTCTTAGTAAGACAAACTTAAGTCTTTCAGAAATAACTTACTGTAAGGTTAATAATCCTGCAGAACAATCTTTATCAAAACAAAACTGTTATAGCTTTTCTAGATAAATAGTTTTCAAAACATCCGCAGTTAGTATTTACCTAGTTTATTTTTTTTCATGATTACTAAGATATTTATGGTTTTATAAGGATGAAATCTCTTTCAGATAATTTTTTTCTTAGTTGCTCATGTTTAGCCCACAAAGCTGAATCTGGGACATACTGATCATTCTGTGGCAAAAAACTAATATCATAAATCTGGGTTTATGATTGAAAGAAACAAAAGAAAAAATGGGGTTGTGAAAGCACTGGCAAGATCAAAGAAATGCAGTGGCGAAATAAACATCCATGTTGCACTCGATATACTACAGTATTCCTTCAAAAGAATGCGTTTAGCTCTTGACATTTTAAAAGTCTGCATTTACAGAACTGTAGATAAACTGCTGATATTTTCTGACCAAAACAAGCCCTCACCATGTGTTTTACCAGAGCACAATGAAAAAGATTGTCTTCGTTATTCTAACCCAAAAAAGAAAAAATAGAAACAGCACTGAGGAAAAAAATATTATAAAAGGTCACAATACACAGGTAATACAATAGCCTTTCACAGTGCTGAAAAACATCCTGTGTTTCAAGAATTAAAGGTCTTCATTTTCCAACTCTCAAATCCTGAGCCTATCCCTAATTCTAAACCCATAATTGCATGGATAATGGCAACTCTCTAATAAATAGAACGCTAAGCACCAGCTGTCCTTAACATCCTTCTTAATCTTGAGATGCATAACATTCAGCATTTAGTTACCTTCTTCAGGCTGAAGATTCTCAAACACTAACCCAAATATAAGTGTTGAACTTAACAAAGGTCACGGAAAAAATTATCACACAGAATGAGCACAAAGCATTGCCCTAATTCAGCTCTTTTTTTTTACTTATTCTGAGGGTAAGGCACCAGATGTTGAAATGGGTTGTTCAGTCATTGCATTCCCCCAAATAACCTTACCCTTAAATAATTCTAGCCAAGGGAACCACCCATCCAGTGAAGGGAACATAAACTGTTGACCACAATTGACTGCAGACTTTTCTTCAGTCTTCCCCTTGAAAACTGCTCACTCTCAAGGACAAAACTAGACTCCAGTTTAAGATTTACAACCCCCCACATAACTGTAGTTATGACAAAAACTATACACAAAGTAAAAAAAAAAAAAAAGAAAAATGTTGACAACAGAATCCAGCTATATTCCAAACACTTGCAGGCAGAATAAAATTAACTGGCTTCTTCGAGCTTTAATATTACCAAAATGTAATCCAAACCTAAACCTAACTCGGATGATTGCTACAGGACCCATGCTTCCAGTAAGAAAATATAAATTCCTGATCACATCAACACCAGCCCAAGTTTAGGATAAAGCTTATTTCTTTGGAAATAACTTGCATTTTCTTACATTGTAGAGAAAGAACAGCTGGCCATATAAGCTTCTGAGTTAGATTAGGACTTGAAATGGTTTGGTCTGAAGATACTGAAGATAGTGATTCCCGAAAATATTCTGAATCACACCTTAAACCACAAGTGCATTTTACAGAATCATTGTGAAACGCTGTTATTCAAATAGTAAGAAGGTCCTGAAGATCACTTGGAGTACTACAATTACAAGTCAGGAGCTGAGGAAAAGTGAACCTCAACTTATAATAAATAATGCAACAGCAGAAGAACCTGGACTCTTGACAGTGTCAAGAGCTACACAGATCTCACTTAACCATAGCTTTGTTTACATGCAGGAGACCATAGAATCATAGAATCGTTAAGGTTGCACGAGACCCTTAAGATCATCCAGCCCAACCATTAACCTACCTCCACCAAGTCTACCCTTAGACCATGTCCTCAAGCCCTGCATCTAGCCGTCTTTTAAACACCTCCAGGGATGGGGACTCACCCACCTCCCTGGGCAGCCTGTTCCAACGCTTTATGACTCTTTCAGTAAAGAAGTTCTTCCTAATATCTAACCTAAATTTTCCTCAACTGATTGAACTGCAAGAGAATGGTTATTCCTTGCTGGGGACATGGTAGACTTAAGATTAACTCTAGGATGATTTTGGAAAAGGAAATATGACAGTGTCACTTGTGTGCAGTGTGTGTGGACCCTCCTGCCAAGTCCAAGTGGAGGGTGCAGTGGATAAGGATCAGTGGTACAGGAATCCATATCCACAGCCAAAGACAACTTCTCACCCTTGAGTAATAATTCTCACTGGCTGGAGCCCTGTGAAGTCTTAGAGTTTCAAGCAATTAAGTAGGGACCTATCACAGACATGGCAAATGGACCCACGACTTCTGCTCCTAGCGATGGCTTTTCTTTTCCAGCAACATGTTTTAGCAGCAAATTCAGCATGGGTGTTGAGAGGTAGATGTGAGCAGGGGTCCTTCTGGAGAACATACTGGAAAATCACAGGCATATGGGGTGTGTAAGGGTAAAGTGAGGTAATGATAGAGGAATGGTGTGAAAGAATGAGAGTGGATGCAACATGTACAACAGGCAAATTGAGACTTTAATTAGGGAGCCACATGTGACGACCTCACATGAGAATTCAGTCATGGTTGTAGATGCTGCCTGTGATTATAGAGAGCTCTGTTTCCACAATTTCTTTTTTTCTGAGGAAACATTAAGGGGTAGTCTTTAGTCTATCATGCTTTTATATAAAGCTACATGTGAGATGTCATGTTACTAACAAAAAGGTTTCAATGAAAGAATAAACTCTTTGAATGAATCCTTAATAACAGGAATTGTCAGTTATTTACAAAGGGATAATTTGAAAATACCATTTTAGAGAATGAACATGGCCACATCTCATCCATGGAAATAACTATTCATTTTGGGGAAAATTTGGTGGAATGTGGCTGGAAATTAAGGTATGAATTGTTCTCAGTGGGAAATAATGTAATACAAAAGACAAGAGTATATTTCTAAGGAATTTGTGTAAAAATGTCATTATTAAAGGTTCATCGTTCATTTTTCTTCTTTAGACAGCCATATAGGAATCAGCAATTCATAAAAATTTGCAAAGCCAAGTCTTTGTCGCATATAAATAAGTTTGGTAACAGGCATTTATTAGTAACTTAGATAAAGCTTTAGTGCAGACTCAAGCAATGACAGGGAAACATCCATTCCGTTTCATTTCTAGCAATTTTTCTGGAATGCTTTTAATGTGTCAGATTCACAGAATCAGAGAATCACAGAATTGTAGGGGTTGGAAGGGACCTCTGGAGATCATCAAATCCACACCCCCTGCCAAAGCAGGTTCTCTAGACCAGGTCACACAGGTAGGTGTCCAGATGGGTCTTGAATATCTCTGTAGAAGGAGACTCCACAACCCCCCTGGGCAGCTTGTCCCAGTGCTCTGTCAGAGACTACCTGAGCACAGTTTGGAGGACAGGACGAGCCAGTGGTTTCTTTAAATGGTCAACAATACTAGAGGTCATTTGGCATTGTAAAACTATGGTTTAGTTAGATACTGTGCTACCCAGGGAAAAAAAGGTAGCACTTTCTAATGAAAAAGCAGTCAGCCTTCAAGTGCTGTGTGGAGAGCATTTCTTTAAAGACAGTGTGAGGACAAGACTATATATTGAGTTTGATGGAAATGTTTCTTCCAGCAAACAGTTTGCAGCATCCCTTTGACAGCTGACTTCAAAACTTCGCAGGTTTGTGGACAGGCCCCAAAGCTCTTTGGTAAAAAGCAACACATTCATACCCATTTGCAGATTGTACAATGTTGGACCTGTGTTAGTGCAGGAGAATGAACATAACACTCAAGCATTTATTTAATAACTACTCTATGGATAAATATACAGCATTCTAGTGTATGTGTTTCAACTTCTCAGAGTGTATTAAGATAAATTATAGTATACTGTATTAGCATATTAAGTCACAAAAATCCTCGCTACCTAGTTCACTTTTGGAAAGAAATACATCTTATACCTCTTTTAATAATGATCCAAAGATTAAAATGTATGCAGTTTATAAATTAAGTAATTACAAGTTATGCTAGAATTATATTTACAGAGATATACACTCCAATAACTCAAGAATTGCCCAAGTGATGTCAAATATTATGCAGGAAATACCAGTGGTCTAACAGTTTCACAGGTATGATAGAAATATATTTCTCACCTTACTGATATTTTGTTTGCATATATCAGATGACAAAAGGAGTGTTTTTTGCAGAGACAAGAATTCATTTATAATCATCAATTCACACTATCCATGAATAAGCATACAGAAATGTCCTATAACAATTTTTCCCCAAATCTAGATCCTAATCTGACAAATTTAAATCCATGTTAATCTAGGAATGCTATTAACTTGCATGAATCCTCACAAGATTGATTAGGATTTGGATTTAAAACATAAATAGTTAGCAGCAGGAGTTCATTCTGCCTCATTTGCTACATAAATAATATTCCATGAGATGATCTAGCTATGTTGTTCTCACTGTGATCAGTATACTATGCTTCTATACTAAAGCAGCACCTGTCAAGGCTTAAAACTACATGGTAAAATGGCATTAATTAGGTAAACGTCTGTGAAAAAGCAGCCAAATTCACTAAGACTTAGCAGGGGAATTTTATCTGATGTTCCCATAAATTATAGAAAGCTATTAAACAAATTTTCTTTCTGTCCTTGTTACAGATATTTTCATGCTCACCAAATTTTTACAGTCTGTGGCGGTTAACTTTGTGAATTCTCAAATTAAAACCTCAGAGGCTCATTTTTACTTACACTGCATAAATGACTAACTCACACACATAAATCCCCTCAGTGGAAAAAAATTAATTTCTAATCACAGAGGAATCCTAATTTTGCAATAATAGCCATAGTTTGTGTAGATGTAGAAGCTTCATATTTCAAATGAAATCTGACAACTGTTACTTGAAGAAATTATTTTTCATTTTTAGTCACTTAAAATAAATGGTAAAAAAAACATAAAAATACCTTTGGAAAAGAAGGCATTATAATGCTGATTGTGTAATTCAAACCTGAACTTTAACCATTCTTTGTCCATAATATAACACCTCACTGTGAAATCATTAGGTGGGGAAATCATTAAGTGGGGCTGGAGTGGCAACCTTGACCTTTCTGTACTGAGTAACAAATGCCCTTTAAGAGTTACTCAAAGTTAATAGGGGCTGTTCCATGAAATCTTTCCACATAAACATTTTTTTTGCTATAAATTTGTGTGTAAATACCATCTAGTAATAATTTTTTGCTTTATTTTTAAACATTATGACATTAAATTCTGATCCTATACCAATGCATGATATTTAGTATACAAAGTGCAAGAAAAATAGCAGCTTAGACATTCAGGCATGCTGATAAAATCATCTTTCTGAGGCATTCCCCCACCAAATTTTTAGACAAAATTAATTACTCGATAACTAATTAATAAAGTACATTTGCAGCCATCTCAGTAATACAGAAGGAAATGTTCTATATAAAATCTTCTCTGTGTAGCTCCTGCAACTAAAGCATATTTGGGAGGGGGTGGGGCGGGGAGTTGCTATTAATTCATCATTTGGTTTACTATGCTACATCTACATTAGCATTTCAGTGAACTAAACTACAATTAACGGCCAGGGCTACACATCCCAAGGAAACCTCCCACAAATCATCACTTAATCATGGAAGGGACTCCCAGAGGTCATCTAGTCCAACCCCCCTGCAAGAAGCAGGGACACCCCCAACTAGATCAGGTTGCTCAGGGCCTCATCCAACCTGGCCTTGAACTTCTCCAGGGATGGGGCATCCACCACCTCTCTGGGCAACCTGTTCCAGTGCTCCACCACTCTTACAGTAAGGAACTTTTTTCTGATATCCAATCTAAATCTCCCTCCCTCTATTTTGAGACCATTAC
>VXBZ01003023.1:61077-78861 GCA_013399135.1 Heliornis fulica
TGGTGAGACCTCACCTGGAATATTGTGTCGAGTTCTGGGCCCCTCAGTTCAAGAAGGACATAGAACTCCTTTAAAGAGTCCAGCACACAGCCACCAAGAAGATGAAGGTAGTGGAACACCTTCCTTATCAGGACAGGCTGAGGGAGCTGGGTCTCTTTAGCTTGGCGGAGACTGAGGGGTGACCTCATTAACATTTCTAAATATATAAAGGGTGAGTGTCAGGACGATGGATCCAGGCTCTTCTCAGTGTTGGCCAGTGATAGAACAAGGGGAAATGGTTCCAAACTGGAACATAGGAAGTTCCATCTTAATAGAAGGAAGAACTTTTTCACTGTGAGGGTGACAGAGCACTGGAACAGTCTGCCCAGAGAGGTTGTGGAGTCTCCTTCTTTGGAGACATTCAAGGCTAATCTGGACATGTTCCTATGTGATCTACTCTAGATGATCTTGTTCAGGCAGGGAGGTTGGACTTAGTGATCTTTCGAGGTTTCTTCCAGCTCCTAATATTCTGTGATATAAATGTAATGATAAAACTTGTGTGATTTTGATAAAACAAAGCTTAATAAACAGCTTACTACAGTATATTCTTTACTGTTTGGTTACATTACTCTAAATGTTAGCCTTTGTAATCTGCAGAAAGTTCTCATTAAGTAGCAGATATACAACACATTCTTCTGTCTCTTTATAAAGTCAACTTTATCAAAAGTAACAAACCAAAGCACATATATGCCCAGGGACTGGTCCTCATGCAGGTTTTTTTTTATATTATATAATATGTGACAATTCATACCTTTTACACCTCGTGCTTACCAATTATTATTAAATATTTTATTATGCAAATTATGGACATTTATTCTTCTATCCATATAGTTTATATGCTTAATGCCTCAGTCTGATAACCCAAAGGAAGACGATGACTTCTTCTTCCACTTCACGAATAATTTCATGTGAGAATATCACAAAGAATTCAATGCATTATTGTGCTGTTCCACATCTGAGAATAAAAATAAAATAAAAAATATATAGAATTAAAATTATTTTAAACCACATATTTATATATTGCTAGGAAGACACTCTTAGATTTTTTACCTCACAAAACTCTTCAATTTTGCTATAGGTTTTGCAAAGCTGACATTGCAAGATCAGTCTTATCTGTGAATCTTCTCCTAGAGTTATATATGTAAAGAATTTTGGTCTGAATAATGGATAACAGGATTCATAAGTAAAAGTACTCTTCCAAGTAAAAAATTTAATGTGACCAATATCCCACTTTAGGTATGTATATATATGTATATAGCAGTGTCCCTTTTCAGGCCACAGCAGGATTTTCCTTAACCTGTGACTTCTCCAGAGCTTCTGCAGCTGGAGCAAGGGGATTCACTCTCTGGCACTGGCAGCCTCAGACTGATCTAGTTTTGTCACTAGAAAATATCAGAAAGGTGCACATAAGTTCTGAATGTTACCCATGGGAAGAAGTTTGTCTTTTAGTTCTGGGATATCACAGAGAAGTTCAAATGGCACCACATACCACTGCTTNGGAAGACGATGACTTCTTCTTCCACTTCACGAATAATTTCATGTGAGAATATCACAAAGAATTCAATGCATTATTGTGCTGTTCCACATCTGAGAATAAAAATAAAATAAAAAATATATAGAATTAAAATTATTTTAAACCACATATTTATATATTGCTAGGAAGACACTCTTAGATTTTTTACCTCACAAAACTCTTCAATTTTGCTATAGGTTTTGCAAAGCTGACATTGCAAGATCAGTCTTATCTGTGAATCTTCTCCTAGAGTTATATATGTAAAGAATTTTGGTCTGAATAATGGATAACAGGATTCATAAGTAAAAGTACTCTTCCAAGTCAAAAATTTAATGTGACCAATATCCCACTTTAGGTATGTATATATATGTATATAGCAGTGTCCCTTTTCAGGCCACAGCAGGATTTTCCTTAACCTGTGACTTCTCCAGAGCTTCTGCAGCTGGAGCAAGGGGATTCACTCTCTGGTACTGGCAGCCTCAGACTGATCTAGTTTTGTCACTAGAAAATATCAGAAAGGTGCACATAAGTTCTGAATGTTACCCATGGGAAGAAGTTTGTCTTTTAGTTCTGGGATATCACAGAGAAGTTCAAATGGCACCACATACCACTGCTTAATCTTTTCTAGAGGCTGAACCAAGGCTTTTTATTCTAAATGTTAACTTCCAATAAGGTGAATGATCCTGAGTGAGAAAAAGTGATCACTGCTGAGAGAGTATTAATGGAAATATTCTGTCTGTGAACACCCTCTCAATATTATTCCAGAGTGGGTATTTTGAATATATTGCACCATAATAAAAATACAAATCAATGCAAATTAAATGTTGATTATATTCAACATCCTATTTGTTGAAAAAAACTTATGGCATATCTGGATTCTGATGTGAAACGAGTAAATACGCTGCTCTTGGCAGTTAAGTGATCCTTCTGTCCAAAATGTTTATTTAACCATCAGGAACAAAAATGCTCTGTGAGGAGTGAGAAAAGCACAGCATAGTCCATACTTTGTATGTTTAACTAAGTCATTGTCAATCCAGAGCAATAGCACACACTCTATTGCAGCTGGTTTAAATGTTGGTTGCACTGTTGAGGATGAAGTTAACTCCTAGCAGGTGACACAAGAATTACCTCACATTCAAGGACACTGAGTAGTGGTTGAATAAGTACACTGACTTCCAGATCGACTCTCAATGCTGCCCCAGTGAAACAGAAAAGGGAATCTGGCAGAATTCACTATCTAATATCCAGCAGAAGGCCAGGTACTCAAACATGTGATTTTCCATGTTTGTATTTTCAATATAATCTTCATATTACAATGAAAATATTTTTCTCATTTCCTAGGAGTACCATAGTTGGAGGCCTCAACAATTTAAGAGTTATTATAGATTGATCTACAGCTTCAATAAATGGCAGCTCAGGGTTTTTCTTGATTGCTTGACTTCAAGCATGTGAAAAGAGAAAAGACTCAGAGAGAGACATATCTGAGTTCTGGAAAGGTTGCTAAATAAGTTTATTTTGGTTTCCAAAACAAAGTTAAGAAAATATTTGATTATTAATCAAAATTACCTGATTAATGAAAATGTTTCTGTAGTAGAGAGCAGAGGATTGGACAAAATAGTATGGGATGTAAAACTTCAAGTAAGATGATTCCACGACCAAGAAAGGACCACTGCGGTCACTGAAAATCTGTTACCAAATACAAATGTCAGTTTGTGTGGAAACAGCCTTCTATGTTTGCTAGTAAGGACTTTCATCAGTCTGACATAGTCTTCATAGCAATACTTGAAAATAGTTACTTGGGACCATTTGCTTGGATAGGCAAGGAGAAATCTATTGGTTACCATCCCTGGAACTTAACTGAATTTAGGAGAGACACGGGAAATTTAGTCTGCAACACAGCAAACAATATATCACGAGTTTATGAAATCAATAGGCAATCCCTTATTGTAAGAATATCAAATAAAGGTAAATGGCTTTTATCTGGAAAAGATCTTCACTTTTTGATAACGTGGAATGACTATGTTAACTTTAAACTAGCATCAGTGAGAATAGAACTATTTTCATTAATTTTCTGGTATCAACTGCACAAATACAACAATCTTCACAGAACATCCATGTAAGTATAATCCAGTGCTTTATGCTACAGGTTAACCTATTTTATAAAGTCCTTTTTAATATAAAGCAATGATCACCTTTATAACTAATCATATATTTCATAATCTAGTAAACATGAGAATGATCTGTGATGATGGTTAAATCAGCATATAAAATGTGTTTCTCCATCCCTGTGGTGAGTTTAATGCCACACCCATGGAAAATATTGCACTGATAATTCCAGATTTTGGTTTTACTCTGATGGGACTCTAAAAGCCATGTTAAACTGACCAACTGTGATTTACTGCTAGTTTCTCTTCTTCCTGGAAAATGTGCAAGTGAACTATTTAAAACAGTAGCTGTTTTCCTCATTCATCTGTTTTGGATCACAATAATCCTAGGTTTGGATAAAGGATAACAAGAACTTAATGTTTATGGTGTTCCCGAGTATTGACTAAGTATTACACAACTGTGGTGCCACAAGGACATAAAACATTCTGTTTATTAACAGGAACTGTCTTTACTGCATTGAAAATAGTAAACCACAAGAACACATCTTAAAATTTCTGTGTAGTGAGAGATCATTAGAAAGATGATTAATTAATGTTTAGAAAGGAATACTCACAATATTTTAATTCTAATATTTCTACCATTTAAATGGCAGTTTGAACCATGTTTGTATGTCTATCTTTCTACAAGACCTCCATGGAAGGAAGAATAAGAAAAAGCTTCCATGACCATTGTTTTACCACAACCTCAGTAAAACTCAGGAAACCATTATGAACAAATAATGCTCTACTAGATGGTGAAAATGCACAACATTTGAAGACTCAAATTCACTGTGGGTGTATAGGAAAACCAGCTTTCATCTGACTCTGCTGTGAAGCTTACCTATTCATCTTCTATTGTGTCAGCATTAATTACTTTTTCACCTTTCCAGGGATGGAAGTGAGTCTGACAGGCCTGTAGTTTCCCAGATCCTCCTTCTTCTTGCCCTTTTTGAAAATCAGAGTGTCTTCAATGGATATGTATTTTTAAAGATTTCTTTATACATTGGTGGTACATAAAAAAAATGTTGTACAGAAATTTCTTCAATTACTCAGACAAACATGAGAGAATGTGATTTTGGACACAATAAAAAGTTAATATATAAATTCTGGAGTATTTTTAAAGCCATTTTTTAAAAAGTGAAATACCGTTGAAAGGTTTTAATTTTCCTTACACATTTTCAGTAATGCATATTAATTGTTAGTACTTGCAACTTATTATTTTTGTAATGATATAGACACTTAAAGCTGAAAAATAACCAGTCTCAACAGAGAAAATAGAGATGTGTCTTTTAATATGTTTTTGTACCTTACCTTATCTATGAGAGTTAAGACTGGGGCCAAACTAGAAGCTTACTGAGAAAAAAAAAGCACTGCTCTAGTTGGAGAAACAAACCAACACCAGAATATTAAACTGAAAGAAAATGTATCAGAAAATGAGAGGCTAGAAAGTGTCCTACCAGTTAGCGGGATTTGTGTTCCACGTGAATATGCATTTTGTGGTCTCTTTAGGAAAAGTTGAAATGTGAAACAAATATCAGGGTCCTGTGAAACTAAGAGGAACAGAAGCCAGATTTTTTCAAAGTGCTAGGTGGGTGACACCCTGTGGTTGTGAAATAGGAATTCTGTGCTTAAATGTCTTACAGGATCTGGACCTCATTATACAAAAATATGCTGGCATGATATTCACAAGTGGAAAAATGTATGTATCCTTTTTTGTGTATTCCTAATATTAAATGTAAATCACAATAGATAACTTAATTCAAACAGCCTTGAGAAAATATAAAATTAGCATTTTTTTCTTACAAATTAGTTTACTGGATCTGTACTAATTAAAAAGAAACGATAGATTCTTTAAAAGTTCTCCAGGGTACTTAAGAAAAAATAGCATTAGAACAGCTGAAATAAATCAACTCATTAAGATGTACATTTACATCCCATGTGACAAGACTACAACATGCGCTCTGTAACATAAACAGATGTGAAATTTAGGAAGGGTAGTGACATGACTATATGCATCCTGGCATATGTTTAGAAATGCTTTTCCAAAAATACACTGATAAATTTCAGAAAGCTTAAATATCTAAATTTTCATTTAAAAAAATGATGGTTTCTAATTAAAAACAAAATTGTTGTTTTGCTTTTATGTCTGATGTTACATTAATTCATCACTGACTCAAGTACACACAAAGTATCATATTAAGGGATGCTGTTTCTAGTACTCCCAAATGATGACTTTCTGTTGCAAACAAGGAGAGATTCAATATTTAAGAGGGTGTTGATTTAATTAATTTTTTGGGTTTTGGTGGGAGTATGAAGTGTTGGAAAGGCATGGACAATGCCTTTCTTTTCACAAATCTACACAAGGATTCTGTCAAGGAAAAAACCTATGGAAAGAGTCAGATGAGGAGTGGTGTAACCCAGCTTCCATCTTTGATGCCACAGCCCCTTGATAGCATGAGCTCCAGCAAAGACCCTCCATTCCATGCAATTCTGGGTGCTAACATGATGCCCAATGATGCCTGTGGTTCAGATTTTTCAATCCAACTGTTGAGGAATTTATTCAATTTGACCCCTTAGCAATACATAGACACAGCTAAAGTTTCCCATACAATCTTCGTTTTTAGCTGGAGACTCTGAGAGTACACATTCCTTGTTACAGGAAAGACTAGCTGTAATCCTCTTTCATAAATAACATGAAGGTATGCAAGATTCCCAGATCACATCCTTCATTTCATTGTCCTAATTCCCAGCCCCTCAACATATTTTAATTATCTGTCTAAAATGGCTTTCTGCAGCTAATAGTTGAATACGTGCCTTGTATGCTGACAAGAAGAGCCAAGCTAGCAAGAGTATTGCTTTGATGGCAAAAATTTGAAAGTGCTCTAAGACATCATTCCAGAGTTTATCAAAGGGATACCACCAAGGACAGGACAGGAAGATCTTACATATGGTACTGACCAAAAGGCTTGGTGTAATGATTGCACAATGATTTTTTGGAATCATTCAGCAAGATCAGTGATGACAATTGTGTGTTACAAACAAAATAGCATGTACACATGCTAGATGCTCAAGAGGAAGTAACACAACTGAAACTAAATAAAGAACTGTAGATCAAATAAAATTTAATTCAGCAACTAATGAACGTGAGAAAATTTTGTTATGGAGGAGAAATGATGTCATGTCACTAACCCTGTTTAGATGAACAGAAAAAGAGATTAATATTTTCAAACAGAGAGTTGATCATGAAAATCAGGACTAAAATCTATGTCTTGAGGTTAAATTGTTTTTATCACTCAGGAGTCTATCAGAAAAAATTCATGCAAGAATGTTGGTCACAGAGTTTATGTTGGAAGTTGCTAAGGAAATCCAGGTTTTCAGTGTTAAACAAATCCAGAACAACAGTTAGATCTATTATGCTTTCCTAGGTGCATAATTTGCTAATTCCCATAAGTATTCCCTCAATTTTGCAATAAATAAGGCAGAGATAAATTTATTATTTCCTAAATCTCACAAAAGTAAACCAGATGAATACAACTTTGAATGGCTACGTACAGTAGAGGATGTTGAGATGTTATACAGTATCCAGGACAAAGTGTATTTTTGTTCTATGTAAATATATGCATCTTTTAGTATTGGAATTTATTTGTATATGTAATACTATTTGGTTTAGTGACACTTCTTATCTTCTAAAAAAATATGAAATACAATAGATGCTGAGAATACTATGCATCTTTTCACATTCAGGAACTAGATGAAGGTATTAATAGACAAAACCAAAATAGTAACTCAGAAAAAACTCATAAATTGGGGTTATTCATTCATGTATCTATCATATGCACATATGACAAAAATGCATACTTTGTGTGCCAAGAAGTGAAAGAGACACTTCAAGAAAACTGTTAAACTGGATCCAACACTGTTTTAATATGGTCATGTTACACAAAAGTGCTTAACCTTATTTTTCACATATTGTAGTATTGCAGTAAAAAAAAGTAGCACCTTATTGAAAAATCCTCTATAATAGACATGCATCTGCCAAGGACAGATATTAAGGGAATTAAGAAAGTCTTTATGAAATGAAATGGAAAAGAGAATAGAAAAAAGAATTCCTCTAAACTGTAAAGCCATTTACCATCTGACAGGAGCTACATCAGTATAAAAATATGAACTCAATTTGTTCAGATCTAATGAAAAAACATTAAAAAGGCCCTTCTCTCCAGTACAGGTAACAAATAACTTCTCAATACATTTGATAAATTTTCAGGATTATAGTGAATAACATAATACCCTGCATGATAAGCATAATATTTTACATCTAAACTTGAAGCTACAGTAAATCATGGTCATGCACAATGACTGCAACTTTTCCAGTTCTGTTGCCTTTAGAGTCTTAATGTATCCCAGATTTAGTTGTTTTTATTGGCTCTTGGTGTTCAAGTATGTAACCAGCTCTGAACTTGAACGTCAAAACACAAAGAAAAGTGTATATGGAACCCCCTTATAATAATCTGGCACTGAAACTATAGGGAAAAAAAAACTCCTTTAAAAAAATAAACGTTTTCCTTCTGTAAGGTCTCCATAGAGTTATCCTGAAGTGAAAATTGACATGCTTTTGCCATATGCACTGACTCCTTTGTTATTAGGGTGAAACTTGGCAAATATGGGGCAAAGTAAGATGGCAGCCAATAATTCAGATGAAAAAAGCCAGTATAGAGTGACAATATACTGTCTGTTTTGCAGGCAGTTTTTGATCTTACAAAGCAAATTGTATAGAAAATAAATTACTTTACTAGTGGTAACTTTTCAGCTGTCATTATAAGTAAACAGCATCTGCAGTCCTATCTTATGCTAAAACTTTTATCTTGGTAACTTTTGCCTATTATCTGACTTAAACTTAACAGTATTTCACCTATATGTGTACCTTTACTACTTCTGTTGGGTGCAAGAACAATCTTTGAAGACAATATAAATCTATAATTTATACAATGTCACCAAAATGCCACAAATTTACAGCATTGTCAATAAAAAATTGAAATACATACTTTTAAGTTTAAGTATACAATATATATACACACGTATATAGACATACTCAAAATATAGTTATAAATATATCTACTCTCTGTTTCCTTTTTCTGACTTTGAAAATGTTATCTTCTGTAATGTCAAAATTATTTCTAGTCACAATTTTTTACCAACACTATGTTAAAAAGTGCTAAATTTTGAAAGTGTTAATATGTGAGAGTTAGTTTATCTTTATATTAGTAATTAATGGTCTTTTAAGGCATTTGCTAGCATTCACCTACACAATAGACCCAGTACAGTCTGGTTTTCCTTTTTCTCCTAGATTTATTATTTGCAACAGATTTCTGCTGAACTTTTCAACCTTGCCCTGGATATACTAAATATGTTGATATTTTCTGGTCAGTCATTCTTTCAGTCAGGCTTTCAAAAATCCTACAGGTCCTTTCTAAATCTTGCCAATTTTAACAGACTTTTTGTCTGCAATGTTTATTCCTGTACAGTATTAATAATGAATATGTTTGGCATAATTCTTTTATCTCATCATACTCTGATAAGTTGGTTTGAGATTGTATAGCCATTCTTGCTGAGAGTGAAAGCTGAAATTTGGCAGGTTCTGTGAGTCCCTATAGATGTCAGTGGGAAAAAAGCAATGATGATCTTGTATATTCAGGCCCTTAAAACCTTAATAAACTGAATCAATCTTGAACAATTTGATAAATAAAGTGCTGGGTATAGTCATCCCCCCACCCCTGTTGGCCCTCTCCATGGCATTTAATGAAAGAAGAAAAAAATCCCAGATGACAATAAAAGAGGCATCAGAGAAGATGTTAGACTACGAAAACAGAATTCATGGTTTCAGTCAGCTATCCAAGACAACAAGGTCAGCTTCTGCCTTTGGCTTTTAGAACAAAAGCTCAAGCATACAAATCCACCGGTCAGCGGAAATGATTACCATAAACAAATCTGGAAAAATGTCCTGCCATTTGGAAGCCTATGCAAACGGACATTTTCTTCATCTGAGTCCCACTAATCCACACAAAATTATGCACATTGTAAAACAGGCGTAAAGAACTGTCTCTTCCTTGATTATCCAATCAAATGAAAATTAATATTTTAGTGAAAAACAAAATGCGGATTTTATTCCAGAGAAAGAAGACAGAGTTATCTCTCAAAATTGTCTGCAGATTTAAAAGAAATTAGTGTTGAGTCATTCAGCAGCAGAACACTTTTTTAAAAAGCTTGATTGACAACCCAGGCAAGTCTTCAAGCCTGTGTGACAGAGCCCAACTGTTATGTGATGTTGCTTCTTCCCTGCTCAGAGCTACAGCAGCAGTAGTCTCTGATCCCCTGCCACATCATAGCTTTAAGTGGCTGCTTTCCACACCAATGGCACTGACACTTTGCTGGCTGCACATCTATCCCAAGCCTTTGCACTTACAGTACCTGGCACCAGTCCCGATTTCTCCTTCCCTGGATTTTTTCCAGCAGCACTTTTCCTGGTCATAGAGCTCTCCAGCAGATCCCCACTTAGCAATAATTTTTTTTTTTTACTTCCAAGATTACTTTTTTTGACTTGTACGTTTACTGCCTCCTGCCTTATCATTGGACTAACTACAGACAAGACACTCTTTGAAGCAAAATCCTGCAGAAGTTTAATATAGAATGGAAAGGTTAAACACACCATTAGGCAGTTGTAGCAAGGATAAACTTGTAATGATCAGTTCCAAGAAAAAAAAAATAAAACAAACAGTTTTTTTCTAATAAACTCTCTATAACTTTCCTCTAAGTATTTTCTTAGGAGCCCCCAGCACACAGCACAGTTAGGTAGCATAGCTACAGTGGGATCAAAATTATCTATACCCATGAGTTTTAGGGTTCAGGGGCTCGGAATGCTTTTGCATCACAGAAAGTCTGGTTTATATTCCATATCCTGGGAATTACTGACAATTAAGTCTAGTAGTGTCTGTAGAGCTATTTCCATGCAAATATCATATCACAGTTTTCATTTTAAATAACTTAAACACGTGTGCATATTTAAGTTCATTGGCATGATCTTTAAAAGTTCACTGCTGCCTATCTTTAGTAAGAGGGTGCCTCCTGAAGCCACCTGTGCTGTGTGACAACTTGTGGCCAGTCAGAGAAAAGCTCTCCCAAGCTGTCACAATACATAGAATACTAGAATCACAGAGTGCTTAGGGTTGGAAGGGACCTCAAAGATCGTCTGATTCCAACCTCCTTGCCATGTGCAGGGTCACCCTCCACCAGACCAGGCTGCCCAAAGCCTCATCCAACCTGACATTGAACACTGCTAGGGAGGGAGTGGACAGTCAACCTAGTCTAGCTTCTTCAAACTGTGACTGAACATCACACTTTTACCTTGTTCTCTAGGCAGTAGTTAGAAGTATTTGCCACTTTTTGTGTTATTAAAATATGGAAAACCACAGGCCAGACATTGATATTCCCTCTGATAGACAATGTGGTCAAAAGGGCAAGTAGTAAGTGCAGAGATATCTACTTATAGAATGGCAAGTACTCCATAAATACCTGGCTGCTAGAGAATAGGCTACAGCTCCCCCTATCCCAAGGAATAAACCACATACACCACCCAGACAATTCGCACTCTGTCTTTAAGGCATACGGAGACTCTATGGCCTGGTTTAAGATTCCTCTTACCACAAAAGCAACAGATCCCAGTTGTTTTCAAAAGAACTTGTAAAGAAGATCGTCCAAAAGTCAGCAGGAATCTTTCCAAAGTTTGCAGAGGTAGGTGGGGTTTGAACAGGTCCTGGATGTGCAGTAGGATTTAAAGACTTCTTTCTCTTTTCAGGTATGTGCTCTCTATCTTTCTGCATGTTGTTTACCTGCTACATTCTGCTGTCTTTTGCATGGTGTTAGGAGATGCATTCCTCATTACTTTCACTTGCCCCATATCTCCAATTTTTAGATGCAGACAAATACTACCTCTAATGCTTTTCAGCACAGAACTCCCTCTGCAGATATATTGCCAGTCTCACCTACTTATGATTCAGATGAAAAACTTTCTCTCAGTGTGTGGAATCACTTATAGTTTCCTTAATATTCTTATATTAAGGAAACTATAAGTCATCATTTGAATAGTCAAAATATCTTGGCTCTAAAATGTTGGGGGTTTTTTTTGACAGTCTGAATCTATGGACAACCCCCTATATTCAGTGGGTGCACTGGCACAGGGACTGTGAGTAGCTGCAAGCTCAATTTATAATATCATGGAGGAAACAACATAACAGAGATTCTACCTTGACTTTTATTGCTTGCAATTCTGTTGTACTTCTCTACTAGACTTAGCTACTTTGGGCTATACTAGGGAAGCTGCCCAGATAAGAACTGTTGGATTGACCTTTTATACTTATATCCCCGTATTAACTCCTCCCAGAATCATGGCTGGAGAATCATAGCATCATAGTTCAAGCCCCCTTCCCAAGCAGGATCACCTAGATTAGATCACAGAGGAACGCATCCAGATTGGTCAACTATACCCTTTATATGAACAGATAGCTCTCTTTCCAAACCCACTGATCCCACAACACATGAAGTCCAGATGTACCCCACTGGAAATCATAATTAGCTCTGTATCACTAGAAATTCCTCATCTGTGCTAACATTGCTTTTAATATCTATCTAAGCATCCAAAGATTGTAAACTCAGGGTAAAAAAAATCACATAATTTTCACGGGTTTTATTTTTATTTCTGAAGGCACATTTAACCTATTACAGCTTGGTGTCCTATTTACTGCTATATACAGAATCAAGGTGTTTTGTAAATACTCAGCTCTCTGGAAATTTGCTTTGAAGCCTTTTATAACTGCATGAAAATACTTCTTTTTGCTGTGAGGAATAAGACTGGAGATAGCTGATAGAAACATTTCTGCTAACTGTGTGGCAAATACAGTATTTGGATGCAGAAGTAGATACTGTTTGAAAATATCTTTTTTAATTAGGACAGAAGGGTTGTGAGTTCAATATGTCAATTAACAGGCTATGTCCAAATTGTTTTAGTAAGCTTCCATGTGAGACACAAGGACTTTAAAAGTTGTACCTCTTTATTTAAGCATTTCATCATAAAAGTCTTCACCACTCTTCATTTTTTTAACTTTTTTGCTATCAGAGCCAAAGGCTACAACCAAAATCCATATACCACTGTGCTAAGATCTTTGCAAAAATGTGAAATATCTTTCAGGTAAACCTAGAAAAGAAAAAAAAAGTGTTCTAGCTAAATGTATCAATTTATCTGTCCCTTTTAATATTTTTATACTTTGCTTATAATAAACAAGAATAGAGTCAACTCTTTACAGTCATTGCTCAGTTAACACAAATTGGTTAAGAAGTAGCAAAATCCACCAGAAAGACAACTGAGTGTAAGAGAAATGCTAGTAAGAACGAAGTCTTAAAGAGCTATATGCTGTACATTGAGTCTTGTATTTATAACATAAACTTTTTATTTCTTTAGCTCACGGTCTAATGAAATGACAGCTGAAATGTCCAGAAATGATTGTCTAAAGTTAGGCACCAAAAATTGCTTGTTTTTCAAATATGTTAAATATCTATTATAATTCTAAGGCAAGCTAAATAGTAATATAAATATTGATGTTGTGAATGTTCCCAAGATATCTGCTCACTCAATACAATATGGGATATCAGCTTTAAACAAAACAAAATGAAACAAAAAAAACCCAAACAAACAAAAAACCCAAACCACAACCCAAACCAAAACAAACCAAAACAAACCAAATCAAAAAAGGGCCTTTAGTTTTTGTGTGTTGATATGTTTGTTTTAAGGGAATATTATAAGTAGCTGCCAGTGGCGTTTACATCCTTTTCTCATTTAAACAAGTCAATCTGTCATTTTAGAATTTAGAATGCCAGAATACTCTGAATTAACTGAAGCATTGAACAATGCACAATGCACACAAAAATGTTACTGTATTTGAGTAAATTCAGCATCTTTTAGCAATATCTTAAAAAACATGTGGAATCGTTAAAGTCTGTTTCCCCCAACAGATTTTAATATTTTGCCTGAGTTTTATTTACTTATTTCTTCAAATAAAGAAAATCCTTTCAAATAAAGCAGAACTTTGTTTTTATTAAAAAGTAAGGTAAAACATGTCTGAATTATTATTATTTTTTCCTATTCATTCAGCATTCAGTCGTAAGCTCACACTGTTTGAGCAACCAATTGTCCCTCCAAGGCAGCTGAGATTGGCTACGTTACCTTTGCTCCCTGTCCCAAATTTCCATCCGGATCTGTGTGTTCTTGGTTCTGGATTTCCATGTGAGGAATTCCCACCCAGAGGCAGATGGACCAGACTGGGTCATTGAAGCAGGATACCTCCTTTCTAAAGCCAAGGACCCTGTTTCCAACCCTTTCAAATACAGTTTCCCACTTGGGTATTTTTTGCACACGAGCAGAGTGCTCTTCTCATGCATAGCTTCAATTAGTGCAGGAGATTCGGTTGGTTTCTTTTTTTTTTTTTGTATTGAGGGTTTTTTTAATAGTATATCTTGTAGTGTTGCTTGATCATTCTTCTGCACACACTTAAAACTTAGCTTAATCAGTTGATCTATCCCAAAATAGCAAACCTTTATGAGAATACAGAGATGTTAATCTTTCATTAAAACCCCGCAAGAACTTGTGTGTAGAGAAGCCCACAGATGCATTATTTAGTGATTCCACATTCGTGTTGCATTTTCTTTTGCAAATTCATGCACATCACTTGATCTCTAAGTGAGAACAAACAGGCTCAAGCACATACACATTCAGCAGAGTAGGGGAATGTCAAAACAGAAATGTGTGGTAAAGACTGATAACCCCACTAGTGTCAATTATCTCCCTGCCTCCAGCCCTGCTAATGCTGCTCTCATGTGGATCTTCCCAGCCCGCATTTCTTTTATCTCCATATCTGACTCCTTTGGCTTTTCTTCCCCTACACACTCTGAGTTCGGATACCATGTGAACCCTACAGCAGAAAGGAATGACACTATCATCCATTTCTTTAATAAGTAACTGCCAAAGTTTTGGCAACTATGCCATTAGTACATAAGTATTTACATGGTCATTGCTTTTATATAAAGCTTTTCTTCCCCAGCTTTTTATTTTTATATTTTAAGATTCAGCTTCATCCATCATCATATTGCTGACAAATAGAATTAACATTTTTTCTGCAAAAGTAGTACAAAGCATACGGAGTTTTTAACCTGACCTAGATACTATATAGGTCTTTCTGCAAAAGGAACATTCCATTCATTTCTAGGTATAAGGGAAAAAAGTTTCAACTGCAAAGCCACCTGCTGATATGTCTTCTTGTTTTCTTTATCTGGCAGCTCTCTTCTCCATTTCTTACATTTTTTTCATCCCTAGTAATATGACAAAAGCGGCAAAGAATTAAGAGGCAGAAGAACTTTTGAAGAAATTACGTTTGTTTATTCTTATTTGTGCTATAGTGTAGTTACAGAATTCAAACCAGACTTTTATTTAGCACTTCTTAGTTTTTCTCTGACATAAGGCATAACAGTTTTCTACATCAGGGTTTAATTCTTTTTAAATTCATTACCTCCTTATAGCCCGTGCTATTTCTTTCCTATCTTTTCTTTTTGGCTAGGTCTTGAATTCTAAGGCTGTGGTTGTGGTGTGCAAAATGCATTGTATACTGATTATATACATGGCATGCAGAATGCATATATCATTGTATCCTTGTGCTTGTCTGACATCAACATTGCACTCAACGTCAGAATGTGGAAAGGATTCAAATATCCTACAAGTCTACAATGAGAATATAAGGTTTGAAATTCCAGAAAGAGGTTCATAGTGCTTTCTGTGCTTTCTTGAACTCAGTGACATCTCCCAGTTGCAGAACCAGCAATTTTGGCTGACACTAGTCAGAGAGCAGATCTGAGGAAAGATTTTACAGCATTTGCTGCTAACACTTGAGCATCCAGGCTTTTAAATCTGTGCAATGTCAAGTTTACTAGGATGTGCTGGGAGAAATCTGTGCAAGCCCTGTTCTGTGTTGCATTCTGGACCCAACTATGAGTTTTGTTATGCAAATACAAACCAGGCCAGTGGAAGGTTTTGGCAGTGCTATGCAAGTGAGAGATGCACATTGTTGCCATGCAATAAGCATGTGTCTTTCAGTAAATGTCTAAGTCTTTGCAATGTTTGGTAAAAAATTACTACCATCTGCTGAAGACAAAACTTCCTCGAACACGCAGACCATGCTACAATCCAAACCAGATTTTGTTCAGAAGAGCATGTGCACTGTGGAACCAGACTCCCACCAAAGCTACTCTATCACTCCCCTCTTAGCTGGACAGGGGAGAAAATACATGTTGAGAGGCTTAGGAGTCAAGATAAGGACAAAGAGATATCATTCTGCACTTAGTGTCACGGGCAAAACAGACTCAACACAGAAGAAAGGCAAGAAAACTCTCTAATTTATTATACTACACACACAGAGAAATTAGAATCAGATAATGAGAAGTACAAACAGCTCTTAAAACACCACCCACCACCCCTCTCTTCTTTGCAAACTTCACTTAATTTATGATCTCTGCTTCCCCAGGATGGCACAGGGGAAAGAAGGGGAAAGGGAATGGAGGTTTGTCTTTGGTCAGTTCTTCATAAGTTGTTTTCCTTCTTGGGGGCATTTCTCACACTCTTCCCCTGAACCAGCGTGTGGTCCCACCCACAGGAGACGGTCCTCCATGACCTTCTCCACGTGAGTCCTCTCCCATGAAGCCTCCACTCTTCACCAACTGCCCCAGTGTGGGTCACTTCTATAAACTCATAAAATGTCTCTCAGTCTCTCAGTCCCAGGCTGCTGGCCCCAGCCTGGTCACCCCCAGAGTCACAAGCACCCGCAGCAAACCTGCTCCAGCATGGGCCTCCATCTCTCTCTCTGCCTCTTAACTCTCTCCACAGGCTGCAGGTGCTGCCAGGGGCTTGCTCCAATGTAGGTCACAGATTCTTCCCTATTCCTCCATCTGCTCCACGGTGGACTCCTGCCTGGCCCAGGTACCTCTTCACAGAATACAAGTGGGGTCTCTTCATCCTCCATGGGCTGCGGAGAGACACCCACTTCACCATGGTATCCTCCACAGGCCAGAGGGAATCTTCTCTCAGCACGTCCTCCTCACTCCCCCTTCACTGACCTTGGTGTCTGGAAAGTTTCTTACATCTTCTCACTCCCTTCTCTGGTGGCAAAATGCAGCTGTTTGTGTTTTTCTCTCTCTAAAATGTGATTCCCGGAGGTTCTGTGACCGACGCTGATTGGCCCGGACAGCCTTGTCCGTAACAGGGTTTGGGAGTTTGGCCTTTGGAGCCCAGCTGGGATTTACTTTGTTGGACCCATAAGAAATTTCTAGCCTCTTCTTAAAGAAGCTACACTGTAAACCCACCACAGGAACTTGCACAGGAGGCCAGGAGTTGTGTCCTGGGAGTTGGGGAGCATCTTCACTTGGTCCTGGCAAATAGAGCCCTGCCTCCAGCATAACCTGTTTCCTCTCCATCCTAAACTCTGACAAACTGCAGCATCCCAATCAGCCATTACTACCTTGGATATTTGGTTATTGGAATGCTTTATGGCTAAGTGTCTCCAAAGGGCATGGAGAGAATGAATAGATAAATTGCATTGCAGAGTCAGAGGATGAATCAGTTCTTTGGCAGTCATTAGAAAGTTCCTCAACAACACAGACAGAACCTTCACCTGAGAGTTTAACTTCCAGTACATAATATATGGTCTAACTGACTTTGGTGCTTGCCTTGTATAACTGCCATTCATTATCCTTTATTGCCTCTGTGAAATGGGGCTTGAGGTCATGTCAAGATCCAGAACCAGGTAGACCAGTTTGGCAGAGGTTAAACCCCCTTGCATTCCAACCGGGCCTCAGAACACTCTGGGTGGTTGGGGGCGGCTGGGCTTAACCCCTGAGTGAGGTCCAATTAGGTGTATTGTCGTGACTAGGTTCTTATAATTCTCGGGAACAGAATTAAGACTCAAAACGGAGTCAAGTGTACATTTTACTTTATTTAGC
>VXBZ01003023.1:78912-187362 GCA_013399135.1 Heliornis fulica
TTTACTCCCCCACTCCAACTCCAGGTGTGGGATATCGTGATTAGTGGTGATAGTCTTTGCCTTGGAGGCTATTCTGGAAATGTCCTCAGAAACATTGAGCTCTCCCAAGGCTTCGGACATGGCTTTTACTTCCTTCCAAGTGACATTCAACTGCTTTCTGAAGACAATAAATTGCAGGTATTCCAAGGTCTCTGTGAGGAACCATTCCTATTTGGGATAAATGGAAAGACACCAATTGACTTCTGTCGCAAGTATGTAATTTTTAGGGTTGTTTGGTTTGGTTTGTGTTTATGGGTTTTTTTCCTCCAATAAATAATGGCTGTCAGATGTTTCAGGAAAATATTGCTACAACTTCAATAGTTTCAGATTACATAAAATAATCTAAATCTGATGGATTAAATGACTTATAAATGAAGGAAACCATATACATATTAAAAATTAAAAAAAAAAAAAGCGGCAAATAACAAAGGAGAATCCAAAAGCAGAAGGTCAAAAAGAACAGGCTTTCTTAGAACAACTTTGGTGACCAAAGCACAACATCAGATCAGAAAGGTCTAGATTACTGGTTATTGCTGAGTTATGGTTCCTGCACCAAAAACCCTAATAACACAGAAAAGACTCCAAGCACTAAGAGACCTCATTTGCCTGGTCTTCTACTAACTGCCTGTTGCCTATTAATTTTCTCAGAAAGTAAAGTTTCACCCTCAGTAAGTTTTACTAAGACATTTAGAAAACTGTCACTGAATGCAATAAATTGAAATGTGGAATCTTGGAAGATCTTTTCAATTAAATGATTGTAATGCTTTGAGAAGTGACATCTCCTCCTTGGACTATTTTTTTTATCTGGCCATGGCAATACAGTTAGCGCCAGAGAATTTTCACAGACAGCTTTAAATCAGACAATTATAAATGAAAACTTGAAGAAGGAAAAGCTAATTATGTTGCAGAGCTATAAATATTAAATGTTTTGGGGTTGGTATTTTTATTCTGTTTGATATTAAAAAAATGTTTTGACCTGAGAATTTAGAAGGAAATATACTGAACTACTGAGACATACCAACAATACTTTCTATAAATAGTGCTTCATAACTCCTCAGTACTCAACAAAAGATAAAAAGAGTTAGTACAAACAATCTTATTCCACTTGACCTTGCAATCCATATCTAAATCAAAATTTATTTTTCTGTGAGTCCTAATCTTTTTGATTTACAGTCACCTTCCTGCATTTTCTGACACAAATCTGAGGGTTATAAAAAAGGTAGATATATTTTACCTCTTTCTGTGGGAGTAGAAATTCATGGCTTCTTTTCATACTATTGAAACAAGAGATAAATTCAAGCTAAAAGAATTTAATGTTTTAGAATGAGCAGATTTATTCTTTTAAAATATGAGTGTTCTGATCCATAAAATATTAATAGCTATTTTCATATACTTTTACATGACAAAATCTTAGTAAAGCAAGGTTGATACATAAAAAATAGGTGGTATATAGTTTACTTTCAGTTTTATAGATATCAGATTAGTTACAGTGTCAGGATTACTTTTGAAATAAAATAAAATTTTTATTCTAGAAACAACTGCATTAAAAAAAAAAAGAAAGAAAAAAGAAAAAGCAGGGGGAAAGGGTCTTCCAGCTCTGTCCTTTCAAATTCAGAAGGAACCTGAACCAGCCCATTGAGTCCAGTTGTGGTTGTACATGTGTCTGAATATGGCAGAGATGACACACTGTGGGGCTTGCAAATAAGGAGGGTAAAGGTTAGCCAAACCATGTCTTCACCATCCCTTTCAATCCAGCCGTTTAATAGGATTAAAAAGAGGCCCAAAGAAGAGTCTGTACTCTGTCCTTCCAAGTAAACATTCCACCTTAATGCTCTGTTTAAACTATAGGGTCAGAGATGGTTTCCCAGGTACCACATCCAGTTCTGCCAGCAACCACAGTCAAATTCCACATCATGCACCACATCTGCTCTGCCATGACACACAAACCAAAGCCATGAGCCATAAGGGGCTGCAGAAAGCCAGGTATTGTCCCAGGCTTGATGATCAACAGTCTGAGGAGCACTGTAGCACACAGCTGATAGGTGTGAAACTAAACACATGAACAAAAATGATGGTGAGGAAGGATAAAAAGGTGAAACATGCTGTGTTCCATAAAAAATGCTTTAGAACAGTTTTAAAGAACAGTTGCACAAATGCACACTTAACAATGAATTTCAACAGGAAGTCATAACACTTCAGTTCAGTTGGCCTAAATTTAGATACTTTTACATTAAGCCTGCTTACCTAAAATTATCTAGTAGACAAGTCTGATACACTTCCTTAAAACTCATTCTCGTCATTCAGAATTGGTCAGTTCATGTTAATAACTCATGCTTACACAGCAGTTGTAGCAGATATAGGTAAATGATAATTAATATTTTGTATTATTTATTGAGAAAACAGTTCAAGTTCCTCTGTAGTACCATCTCAGACATGCTATCTTTTCTGACTATCACAACCTCCCTCTCAAGCCATATCATAATCTGTAAAACAGAAGCAAGAGGAAACCATTATGTAGGAGTGTTGACGCATATTAGTCCAAGAGTGACACTGAACATCGCAGTATCAATATCAAATATTCTCCCCCACACACCCCCGAGGACTTGAGAACTCATTTTATCAATCTCCAAAAAAGACACTAACTGGAGAACTTTCTTTACAAGAACAGTACAAAATGTCTGTCAACAGAGTCACTGACGTGCCTGAAGGATAATTCTGGCTGATTTTGATCCCCCAGGATCTGCAGAGTTCCCAGAAGGAAAAAGATTCTAGTTTGTGCTATATAGACCTAACAGTACAGAGCTTTTGTAATGTAAGCCTTGAAAAAAAACCATTTCCCTCTTTTGATCATCCTTCTGTTTGTTTTTAGGTCAGCCATATGTTTGCAGCACATGTTTACTGTGGACATCAGCCAAGCTCAGTTTGCATGAGGGCTGATTTAAGTCTCCTTGTCTCCCTAATTTATGCTCATAACATAGGCCCCACCTAGATAAGTATTGACGTAAAAATAGAAAAGAGACACTGATTTCTCTTTTTGAGCAGCTATGGACAGTTTTAACTAGCTAGATCTAGCTTAAAATGAAAGGAACAACTGAGACATCTTACTTTTCTGAATAGTGCTAAAATGTCCTTTCTAAAGACAAGTCCTTCATAAAGTCAGAAGAAGAAAAAATTTTTGTTATGTCCACTTAATCCTTCAGTAATTATGGATTTATTTTCTACATTTAGCAGATGTTTTGATGTTTTAAGCATACTAGACTATTCCCATATGGTTTCCATATACCAGTTACATGTTATTCTTGAAATAATTTTTCTCCAAACAACCTAAGCTTTTCTTTCCCATTGTTGTTCATAGCCACACATAATTGAAGAAAACTTCCTTAAACACTTTTCATTTTGTACGTCTGTCTCAACTGTCTGTGTTTTAACAAAGTTATGTTTTATCTAGCTATTTTAAACTTTTCTCGTGCATCCAGTATTATTTTTGTGATCCTTCCCTAAACTGCATCCAGTTTGTTAATGTTTCCAGTAGTGAAATGATGGGAGCATTCCAGATGCGACCTAGGTGCTATATGGAGTTGCAATTCCATCTCCCTGTACTATGACATAAATTTTTTAATGTCTTAGACCAAAATGTTGTTGGCCTTGTTTGCTACCTCATTCCACTCACAGCTAACCCTTAGAGCTAGCAATTTGTGCTGCCATTTCTTTTTGGTATCTCTGTGTTACAAGTCACTGGCTATCCATGTTTTGCATTAGTTTCCCCAAATATCTTGTTTGTATGTTTCCAAATGGAATGAATTCTCTTCTGCTCATAATTTTACCTTTTGGTCATAATGTAACATATCTGTTTCCAACTGTTTTTGGCTTCTATCCTCTTGTAGCTGTCTACTAAATTTAAATAGATCCAAATGGAATGATATGCAGCTATAAAGAAGTACTTAAAGAAATACATACATTACCACATTATTTTTCTCCATCTTTGTGAGTTTTATGTCACTAGGCCCCTTTTTCTTTTTATAAATGATCTGGAAGAGAAATTAACATACTTGGATGTGAATCATTATTTTCCCAATTAACCTCTTTCTTGATCTTCATTCTCTTATGTTTAATCATGTATTTTTTATTTACCCAAAGCTGGAAAATTTTTCTATTGAGTACTTATTTGCACATTTCTAAATGGGTACCATTAAAACCTACGCTATTTATACAGCAAAGCAATGGAATTGTCTGCATTATTCAATTTTGTATGGAATTTCAAAGGTGTATAAATCGAGTTGCATTTGATGTCACCTTCAAGTGTTTTCCCACCATGGGTATTTTATTCCATATCTACTATTTCAAAGGAGGCATGTCTGGCAATCATAATATCACAGTTTAACAGGTCAAGTGTAGAAAACATGCATCAAGAAAATAAGTTTTGTCTTGGTTTCTATGTTTTTTATTCTGGAGAAATCCTATGCCTTCCATGCAGAGAGAAAAAAGCCAACATCTGTTTCTGCTAAAGTCTGTTTTAGATAACTCTCAGATAGAACAAGGTTTCAGAGTACTGGAGACCAAATCTCCTAAAATTATTAAAATACTCTGTTAGTACTGCTTTAGCCTGGTTTTGAATGAAACACAAATCTATTTTAATGCCTGTAACTGGATTTTTTTTCTTTTTAATAAAGGTGAAATTTGAAAAATAAAATTTTATTCCTTTACATAAATAGAAATGAAAGAAAAGAGTTTGTCTGGATTTGTTAACCCTTACTCCCTTCCTACATCTGCAACAATGTACTACATCTGGGCACACTCGAAGTCTACCTGTCCATTCCCAAATTGTTATGTATATTCAAATAATTAAATTAAAGCAATAGACCAGCTAATTTATTTGTCAGAAAAAATTTATACATATAAAATGTAATTACCTCTTAAAAGTATATGAGGTCTCCCAACAATGCTCAGTAAATTGTTTGTCTGTGGGTATCAGAATAATAAAGGTCTACGAAAAGAATTGAAAGGAAGAGACACGCAAGTCTTACAACTTTGAGTAGCACCTGCAGAAAAAACTTTCTGGCATCCTTGATATTTGCTCCAGCTTGAGCATTGACTACAGAGGTCTCTGCCTCACGCCAGTCATTCCCTGGCTTTCCTCCAATAACTTATTAAAAGTTTGCACTAGGTTGTGTTTTTATGTCCAAGAACACTACCATCATTTCTTGGAACTGTTCTGATTCATCTACTACAGTTGTGCACAAGAGTTATTTCAGGAAGGCAGATATTTAGTTTGGATATTTAAAAATGCCAAAGTCTTACATACTCTTTGAAAGTTTTGAACCCAAATGTATAGAATGCTCGTAAAATTAGCTGTTCTTGTAAGATACATATATTGGGTTTTGGTCCTTATGTCATAAAACCATGCATGAAACTGATTATTTTAATTTTCCAGAGGATTCCCTTCCAATTGTAACTCTGCCTGAAAACAAAATAAAAATATGTATTATTTTAAATGGAGTTTTTAACATCTGCACATCCAAGTCACTCTCA
Source organism: Heliornis fulica (assembly GCA_013399135.1). Lineage (NCBI taxonomy): Eukaryota > Metazoa > Chordata > Aves > Gruiformes > Heliornithidae > Heliornis > Heliornis fulica. The sequence goes on from VXBZ01003023.1 coordinate 84,481, forward strand.
TACAGGAAAGGGTTTGGATGTAAATTGACGGGTTGGGCTAATTTCTAATCAATGTTTTTCTTACACTTGGTTTACATAATCTTATCTCAAAGGACTTTAAATCTGGGTAGTGAATTCTCAGGTAACTTTTTCAAGGTAAATGTATACCTGTTTTCTGATCTGAACCACAGACTAGCTCATGGTGATTCACCTGGAATCTTATTTGCTAACTGTAGCAAATATGGGCCAAGTCTCTCTCATGACAAAATATGCTTACATCTGAACTTCATCTACATCCACATTTCACTGGAAGAACTTCACATGGGTTTTTTTCACAATACATAATGGAAATTTAATTTCTTATATGAAATTAATAATTTTATGCTTTTTGACTCCTTCCTGAATATTTCATGCTCTGCTTTTATGAAATCTGCTTACTTCAATCAGGTGTTAATACATTTATAAATGCACTCTTACATTTCATATTGGTTATGCATAAAGAGAAACATATACGTAAGAGCTGTTATTTTCGCTCACACTAAAGGTTTAGCTAGCTAGCCACGTATCCAGTTTCCTGCAACAACCAGCAGAAGCCAAGCCCTTGCTTCACCACTGTCAGTGCATTCATGTGACAGGAATCATCTCACCACACCAGAGGATTATCGTCTCAAATTCCATGAAGACTGAAAACCTCCTGAACTGTGACTGGGGTTGGGTAAGTGGTTTCCTGGTGTGTAGGGTTGTTCTACCACAGCCACCAATCTCTGCTGCAAGAAGTCAGGATTGCCTCCAATTCTGCACTCCTCTACTACCAGGGTTGCAGGACAGTAGCTGTTGCCTACAACTCTGTTCTTACTCTACCCAGTCACAGGACTCATGCTGCTCAGGGATTCCATCACAAAGGCATCTCTTGTGCATCACTTTAGCCTCTCCTGAGGCACGTCTCACATTTCTCATTTTGTAGAACATGGTAAGAATTTATATTTTTTCCACCTTCTAAAATCTCCAGGTAAGCATGAGTCTTTGGGTTTCATTTATAATATACCTCAGTTCTTTAAGAACATTCACAGAAAACAATTGGGTCTCTTAATTCAGCTATTGCCTACCCAAAAACTAAAGACAGTGCTATATTTCAAAACTGATTTTGTAAATCTCCAGAATATAATCTGGCAGTTTGTCACTTTCATTCTTTGCATTTACAAAATGACAGGAGGCATATTTCCAACTGTTTGAGAGTCTTAGGTGAAATATACTCAGAAGTAGCATGTACTAATGATATCGTAATGAACACGTAACAACAAAGACTAACACACAATATAAATATCACATCTTTCCTTTTTTATCTCCACCTTGAAACAATATTCAGGTGCTAGTAAGCAAATCATATACCCTGAAGTTTAGCATATCTGAGCTATTTCTTACATAGGCAATCTATGTTATAAGGTAATAAATACTGACATAATTTCCTATAAGAAGGAATGTGTGCATGTGATGAATCTACCTTCAATATCAGTTGTTCTTTGAGCATTGTTTCATCATATGATTTGACATAACAAAGTTGTGAAGTTCATTGGTTTGGCATAGGAGTATTATTTTTAATGTACCCTGGGATTTCGTTTCTAGTCTTCAGGGGCAATAACCTGACTGCTTAGAGTAGGTCTGTTTAATTTTGCTTTAGCAAAAAACACACTTTTCATCATTCTTTACAATGGATTTCCAAAGTTTAAAGAAGAGAATGTACAAAATCAGTAAAGTGGGAAAAAAAAAAAAATAAGTGTACCTTTACCACTTTATACAGGTAGGTATATAAGCAAAAAATATTAAGATTTGGCAGTTGCCAGGTCCTCAGATTCTTGGTCAAAGGAAAGAATTATAAATTGATTTTTTTCAAGTAGCTGAGCAAATTTCACTTAATCCATCACTGATTCTTACTTTATTCAGCAAACATTTAGCCAAATTTCACATTCTGATATATCCAAAGTTTCCTCAAATTTATCTGTGGAGCTTTTCCATCTCCTTCCAGAAAAGCTCTCTTATCAAGCAGAATCATTATACTCTTGACTTAGCATGATTACTTCAAATCACAAGAAAAACACCAGAAACTTTCTTCATCTGCAGTCAAGATTTTTGATCCTTTGAGCACTGACTACTGTCTTTGTTTTAACTAGATTATCAAAAGCTCTTATAGGCATATTTTTTCCCCTTCTTCATTGAAGCTTACCCTAGCATTTGGTTTTTCTGTTTGATTTTGTGGTTTCTCTCTAGCATGACAGAAAGCAAGACAGCAAGGGCATGCATATTTCTAATATTAAGAAACAAAATGTTATTGCTAAACATTCAAAATCAACTCAAGGTTAGAGAAGATTGAAATTCAGTGAAAGAATCCTGAAATGCACTTGAAAGCAGAGCAGACATTTGTTTTGTTAGCTGTTGGCATCACTACTGTCAATACATGATAACTGTTAATGGCCACTGTAATTACAAGGTGCTGCTTTCTAATTTGGATTAGCTCCTTCGTGAGCTCTATGCCTTAAAAGAGTCAGTTTTCAGCCTATGCACCCAGTGTAGGCAGAAGGTTAATAGTCATATTCATCATGGTCAGAAAAAATAATAAAAAATTCTGGCTACTATAGATATCATTCATTATTTCTGAAAATAGCCAATTGGAAATGTTAAGGTTGTCAGAGAGTATTCCTGAATATTGTTTTTGCACTAGAAAAAGGTTTTGGAGCTAATGAAAAAGAGGAAACCACTAAAAATGTAACAAAAGCTCCCTATTCCTAAAAATGTGAAGATACAGCAATTTTTTTCTGTCTGTTACGTTTCCAGGGTTAGCATATAAACTCACAAATCATTTGTCTGTCAGAGGGTGACCTAGGATGCCCCAAGCTTTATTACTTCACCCAAAACACATACCATGGAAGTTTTACTACATGACTTCGTCTGTTTAATTCACCTCCTCTACAAGTAAAACAGGCAACCTCAATGAAAATACCTAAGTTTCTTAGGAAGTATGTGTTGATTTTAATGAAACTTCAGTTTCAGTTTTGACCTCACTGTCAGTGATGAATGAGAACAGTGTTGAGAATATATCTCTTTATATTATCAAGCTTATTCAGAACAATAAAGAATAGCTGATAGGGTTTTGCTTTTTATATCATTATATTGTGTTTGTCATTTCTTGTAAAACTCCCCATAATACAAATGCGTGCATGTATGTGTATATGTATATACGTATGAGTATAGACTAGCAGGTGAGAGAGGACATTTTGGATTAAGCTTTTTTTCAGGCTTCTGATTTCCATGTAGTCTTCAAATTATATTTGACATTTATATTTATTCTAGGTTTCAATATAATTGCATTTTACATTAAATTTTTCATTTTACATTAAAACTCTCTTATGAAAATGTAAACAGGCTACTAATTACTATAACAGCCAAGAAGCAAATTTGAAGAAGCACTGCAAGGACAGAAATAACAAGGATCTAGTGGAACCTGCTACACTGACTTCTTAGGGAGGTTTTGAAAACTCATTTACATCTTTCTTCTTCCCTTCTCCAACTCAATCCCTCTTATTTGTTGAGAATTCTCCTAGGTAGACATTATAGTCACCCTCTTTTTTAAAACGTATTCATTTGAAATAAAACTTCTTCTGGATGTTTAGATATAGAGTATAATGATGATACAATCTTTTACTTTTCAAGAGATAAAAAAGAGTACAAGAGTTTGCCAGAACTTTAACAGAACAGCAAGTACAACAATAGCTAATTACGTAAAATTCTAATTTCCTAAATGGTTGTGGATCTACTGTGTGAGAATGGTAACACTACAGAAAACACAATCCTGGGAAAAATCAAACTTTGTTTGCAAAGAAGGTCTTTGAATGGAATTATAAAAAGAATAAATTCAATGCATATTATAAACATTTAATAAATCTTTGCAAATGCCTGAACTCTGGATGCTATAATAATATGTCTGGTTTAGGGGAAAAGAGACAAAAACAAGGATCAACTACATCATGCCTTCTCTGTATTTATTCCTTGCAAGCAATGTTGCAGAGAACAGGTATTTCCAGATGTCATTATCTCATCACAAGTTTTATATTTGTTCGGATTAAGCTCCACTTTTAAACGCAACAAGTTCAGCTTTCATTACAAGAAAATACACTAGAATTTTAAAGTGTCAGCGAAGTGAACAGTAAAAGGTTATTAAGAATGACATAAATAATGACATAAATATAAAACACCATAAGTAGTTCAGTATTTTAATTGTGTCACACAGAAATTAATTTAATATGCATGTGACATCTAACCATTTCTCTGTATGTATATCTGCCCAACCATCTGTCTGCCCCCCTTCCCCCTACACCCCCCCCCAGTCCAATCTAGTAATTTTGGAACCCATTATCCATTTTTACCTAGATGAAAAAAATAAGTTAAAATGTCAGTAAATAATCCCATAAATGTCATGAAAATATGGATTGGTTCAGAAAAAAAGTTCCTGATATATGCAAGAAAGGGAAGCATGTTTGTACACTGAATTTTTGCAGCTTCCTGTTGGCCAAAGAGTGTGTGCTTGCTGGCCTGACAAATCAGCAGGCACAAAGCTCAAAACTGGATGTAATGCTTACCCTGGGGCCATTACAGGAAAAATGGGATTATTGAAATGTGTGGGACTGCAGAGAGGGGAATAAATCTTTAGGAAATCAGACATCATTATTTCGCTGCTCAGAAAAAAAAATTGTCTTAAATCTCATCATTTCAAGTGATGACAGATGGGTATGGCAGCTTAATCGTTTTGTTTTCAGGTCACTGCATATTCTACATTCTGCTAAAGAATCCAGAACCATGTGCTTTTTTTCTGGCTGCTACCCTCTGGATCAGCATAACTTCTAAAGAGGGAGTGGAAATTGCAACATTTCTTGCAACAGAAAAATGAAGATGCAGCCAGAGGCCTCTAACTTCAAGAGGAGATCAATGTGAGTCAGGCATAGACCCATGAAGGAGTCAACAGGACTTCTGAAGAAGACTTTCCTAGAGACCTCAGAGGATCTGTGTGTGGTTTCTGCAATTTAGGAAACCACCAAAGATTGCTGTTCCAAAGGGAAAGCCAAAAGGAAAGGTAGTGTCCTGCCAAGATGCAAATGAGAATCACAGAATCACAGAATGTTATGTGGCATTGGAAGGGACCTTGAAAGATCAAGTCCAACTCCCCTGCCCAAGCAGGATCATCTAGACTAGTTCACACAGATCTAATGTGTCCAGATTGGTTTTGAATGTCTCCAGAGAAGGAGACTCCAAAATCCCCCTGGGCAGCCTGTTCCAGTGCTCTGTCACCCTCACTGTGAAATAGTTTTTCCTTATATTTACATGGAACCTTCCATGTTCCAGCTTGCACCCACTGCCCCTTGTCCTATCACTGGCCATCACTGAAAAGAGCCTAGCTCCATCCTCCTGACACTCACCTTTAACATATATATAAACATTAATAGAAGAAGATTTGTTTTTGAGACATATTTTTAACCAATGTCACCCAGCAAGTTTTCTCTCTGGAAAGAATTGTTCCAGCTTCCTATTTTTGGATTTTATTGAAATACACCTCTAGATATTGGAAGCCTTCAGTGTCTTTTGGCATGCTGAGTTTTAGAGAACTGCTCAGTTTTAGTGGTGGAAAAATTCCATCTCAAGGCTTGACTGGGGATCCCGTCACATACAGCTCTTTCATGTCTAACGGTCATGACTCACCATTTTTAAAGCTGGCAAGGTTAAAGTTGTATGTTAGCTTTCATACCACAGCACATACATCTAAGACTTCGAAGTCAAATCTTCTGTTTGTTGCAACAGAGTGATGCAGGCGTCTATCAGTCCTAACAAATGCTTCCACAGAGACAGGTTAAAAAAATAATTATCTCTTGTAAGCATTTTTGAGTTTGGATATTTCAGTGTTTTGGGGAATTTCAGTACTCCACACAGTTTACCCACATAGATTTTAGAAGCAGATGCAATCTCCTTATATACACACTCCATATAAATGTGTCTAGCATCATTTGAAAGGTATGGGGCTGTATTAGCAACTTAAACTAAACCTCCTGTCTCTCAAAGACAGAATTTTTTACTTGGGATAGAGATTTTCAAGAAACAGTACTAGGATGAGCACAGAAATGTATTTCTCAGTGTATTCAAGTATGAGAAGTGTGAATTCCTTGTGAACGACAATTTATGATGGTAATAAAAGTTTATAATTAAATCTTTAAGCTAATAAGAGTAGTATGACAAAGCTGTGAAAGTATTAGGCTGATATTTAAAAAAAAAATGGCTCAGCCAAAATAAAAACATTACAGTTCCTTCTTTTTTGGGAGTTATAGCTCATCTATCCTATAATCCTTTTTCTTTTCTGAATTATCTGGAAAGCAACAATTTTATTGCACCAGGAGAGGAGACTGTGATGCATTTTGAGACATGAAAAATAATCTCTAATCATGTCAAACAGTGAGGAAAAAGTTACTGATCTGTCCCATTCAAAGGACAGGACAGAAAGCAATCAGCATTACATTATGAAATGTAAGAGTGAGGCAAGCTGAGCTAGCAAGGGGAAGACACTGACCAAGTAAACAATCAGTGCAGTCAAAGCCTGAGAAGGGAGACGGTAATGCAGCAAGGTTTCAGATATGCTACAAGGATACACCTGTCCTAAAGACTCAAGAAGATTAGGAAGAGTTCGCTGCAATTCAGGAATCTGTTAACAGACTGAGAGTAAACCTGCAAGAACTCAGCGGAGAACGTGAAACCAGGGAGGGAGATGTCTGAATTTTTAAACTTCCCTCTAATTTCTTCCCTTCTCATGATTTTTCCCTCTTTTGAAAAGTTTTATGATCATAACTTGGGGATTTTTAAAATTATTTTTATGGAAATATCATTCATTAAGAGAGTTCTACCCTGAAGTTTTGGGACTTAGGTAACCTATGAACCTTTTGCACTGTATTTCATGTGTCTCAAAGACACAACCCACCATTTTATAAAGTTTTGAAGCAGACTTTCCATATCATCAAAAATCCTGGTGTTGTAAATCCTAAACTCTTGTACATCTCTTCCCAGGCTATTTTGCAGTATCCCTCACACTTACTTGTAATGTCAATTATTACTTAAACACTTTGAAATTTAAGTTGCATTTTTGCTCAGAAGAAAACATGCTTTACACGTCAACAAGAAGAGCTGATCAGAAGTCAATTTTAAGGTTAGCATTTATAGATTTGCTGAGCACATTGGCTTGATAGAGATTGTGAGAACTGATTTAGATAGTTTTATTTTCTCTGTGTAACAGCTGTCCTGAATGTTTTGATAAATGTTACTTTTGATAAGGTTTGCTTTGAACTAGTGGAGCTAGCACTCCATACTGTCATTTATGATTTTGAAATGCAGAAAAGTGATTTTAAGAAGCACTTTATTAAATTAATTATATCAACTGTTACCTATGTGCATACCTGTCAGAGCAAAATCAGCTTGCAAATAAGCACCACACAGCTGCTCGCTCACTCATCACTGGTGGGATGGGGGAGTGAATCTGAAGGCTAAAGGTGAGAAAACTCACAAGTTCAGATCTGAACTCATGAGTTCAGATAAAGACAGTTTCACAGGTCAAGCAACAGCAAAACAAAGAATTCATCATCATTCTGAACACCATCGTTCTGAACATCTCACCCTTCCTTCTTCTGCCAGCTTGCTATGTTAAGCATGGTGGAATGTGCTATGGAATGTCCCTTTGGTCCGTAGGGGTCAGCTGTCCCAGCTGTCTGCCCTTCCAGCTCCTTGAGCACCCCCAGCCTCCTCGCTGTTGGTGTGAGGAGCAAAATAGGCCTTGGTTCCGTGTGAGCACTGCTCAGCAGTAACAAAAACATCCCTGTGTCATCAGCACCGTTTTCAGCACAGATCCAAAACACAGCCCCATAGCAGGTACTGTGAAGAAAGTCCCAGCCAAAATCACACAATGGCATATAATTGTATCCTTTATTTATTTACTTTTATGTTCTGTAATTTACTGTTTAGGATTTCTCACCTCTAATACATTTTACTTGAAAAATTTCAAAGATTTTTCCATTTGTCAGTGAAACAGTATTAACAAGGACAGAACTGTGCCCAGACCTGGTTTTTGCCCTATTTAGTCAGCAGGTAGATGCAGCCAGTGTGGCCTCAGTGTTGGGCCCTTCCATTACCCTGTGCTGACTTGAGATGTTTCATGTGAGATATGGACCTCTTTAAACTTACAAAAAGAATAGCAAAACACTTCACTCCTGACAGGGTCACAGGGAAAGGAGAAGAGTGAGCCCCAGGGTTTAGTAAAAACCTGTAGCAAATCATTCTCCTCCAAGTGCAAGACCAAAGGTGAAATTATGATCACAAGTCCAGTTCCACCCAAAGTTTCTCTCTAAGGCAGCTTCCTCTTCAGCAGAGGACTTTTATAATTTCAGTGCAACACTCAGATACAATTCACTGTGACTGAAGACTGAGGTACCAGGCCAGCCAAAACCATTTTTAAATAACATTCCTCCAAACTGCACTGTCTGTTCATTCTTCTAAAGAACACTTAAGACTTCGTATTTTTAAACAAATGGATTGTCCAGGGCAATTCTGCAAAAATAATTCAGACTGAGCTGAAAATATATACCACAGACATGGCACAAGCGATCCAATCTGAAAGATTGAACTATAAATTTTCCTCCCTGACAATGTAAAGTCTCTCTTTTTTTCCTTATTTTTTTACTTTTTTAAAATTTTTTTTCACTGTCTAACCCAATTAGTTCGGACTTTTTGCTGGAAGTTGGCAGTACTGTACTTCTTTGCATTTCATAATCTCTCTTGTGTTCAAACCACAACTGCAAATTTGCCAGGGGCTGGCTCCTTAGGGGCATCGGGACAGAATGGGTTTTGCTGTATCCCTTTTTTGCTTTGACCTGTGTTCCTCTGACATGTCCTTGCTTTTAAGACAAGAACATATTTCTAAAAGTTTACTTCCCTTTTAATTTTTGTAAATTATTCTTTTTGAAACATTTTTAGAAACCTATAATATGGACATTTAATTATTTCCTGTTTTCACAGCAACAAGACATTGGTTCCAGAGAAAAAAGTTTTGCAAAGCAGACTATTTTAAAAAATATATCAATTAATATGCTGAGTAAGTCCAGAACTTAATTATCTCAAGAGCTGCAAGTCCGTTTTCACAGGTTTGTTACTTAGAGATAATTATTAACATTAGCAGTTGATTTGGGGATAGAACAAGACAGAATGTGTCTGCTTTTCTGTGTTCTGTATCACATTACAGAAAATGTACTGTTAATGCTGAAGTCTTTTTTTCCTATTCTCAAATCTCATTTCTTAGTTTCTTCTCAAAATATTTAAATTGAATTGTGTTTCCCCACAGTGTGCTCACTCCCAGAGTCACATAACTCCATCTCAGGGATATTATATCACAGAAATCTGGCTATTATTAGAAAGCATTTGGTTTCCAGTTTTATTTGTAAATGTCTTTTGAAATTATAGGTTGAATCATAGGCCCAACTTGTTATTTATTTTTACACAGGAGATGCATGCTAAACATGTTTTGGTATCAATTTTAATAATTCTCTTTTTCCTGACTTTTCATTCCTGTTTAATTTTTAAGAATAAAAAACAGACACAGGAATATTATCCACAGTTTATTTGAAGAAAACATCACTTAGTCTTCTTTTCCTCCTTTCTGAACAATGTTATTGTTTTGCCAACTTGTCAATTTGTCAGCATTCCACAAATTAGCAGTGTCCTAAATCTACAATCAGATCATCTGAGCAAACACTACTTTCTTCATGTGTGCTAAATCAAATGCGATGATATACCTGACAGTCTCCATTTAGCATTCAGTTTCTACAAAAGAGAAACCTCATTTTCTCAGGAGCTGCTAGGTGCAAAGAAGAAAACATATAAGTCAGTAGCAGCTGCAGTGGAATCCTGTCATAAAACAGAACAAAAAAGAATAAAAAATATGTTAGAAGGAGTCCTCAACATCATCTATCTTGCTTCCTTTTGTGAGAAATTTATTTTTTCTCCTAATTGTAAATCCATTTCTAATATTAATATTAACCTAAGAAAATAACACAGGATTACATAATGATTTAAAATGTTATTTTAATACATGCAACTAAAAATTCTCTCACACAAGTGTTTTTACTCAGGATACAATAGTTACACCTAATTTAATCAATCTAATTTTTCTTTTTTAAGTTGTTAATATCATGCAGATTTCCGGTCTGATACAATAGGTTGTACAAACCATAGACCCTAATAAGTGCTGCTGCTGTTGTTTCAACAGTCCTGCACCTGCAACATTAAGTTGCATGCAGAGCCACCAGAAAAAGTTTTGGAAAGCATGCTCTCACAAGTGGCACATTTCATCGAGTAACAAAAAAGAACACCCTAAAAAAGCATATTCAAAGAAATTTCAGTAAGAAAGGAAAAAAATACAGTGGTTAATAATTAAACATTTCATAAAACTCTACTTTAGGGGTATTGCACTTAAGTTTTTAAGGCCAAAAATTAGTCTGTACCATTGAAGCATATATGTTATCCACACTTCAGAACAGTTTAGCCCAAGAAGAAGAAAAGCAACATGGAAGAGCAGAAAATCTGTCAGAGGTGCGAGAGGAGAGGAGATCAGAACAGAATAAAGTCTTAGTCTTCAGCCTCTGACCAGTAAACTGGTTGCAAGCTCTGTTATTACATTCATCTTTACAATGATGCTTGATGACAAACCTCTATAGATCTTGCCAAGAAAACATCCCATTGTGCCTGGCACAGTACAAACATAAATGCACCCTTAGTAGATTCTGAGGTGACAGAGGGTATAAAGGAGACCTGGGATCACATGCTAGACTGCCAAAACTACAGGTTATGGACAAAACCAGCTAATAAATGCCCTTGAAATCTAGAAAAACTGTTCTGTTGAATCAGTGTGTTTCTTTGCAAATGACTTCAGGAACCTCGGTGCAATTGATGAGGTAGTAAGAAATCATAACTTGCTTCCTTCTTTTTTTATCTGGAGTTTCTAAGACCTAAATGGTTGGTTTTGTAGGCCAATATCTCTTCACAGATAGAACTCAAAGGAACAGCGAAGCACTATTTTTCAGGTTCTTTACCATCATTCACATACAAAGCTCTACAATTACTGCTGGGCATCACCTCTGCTCTAGCATTGTCCTCTAACAGGCTTGCAGGAGGGTTCAGGAGCAGCTTCTCAACACTAACACAGGCTTCCTTGTCTCCTCTGTCCAGGCAATCAGCAACGACTACAGAGTGGTAACTCTTGCTCCATTCAACTTCCACTTTGTGACTGTGGAATCTTCAAGGATCTGCTTTAAGATTTCTCTTTGTGTTCCTGAAGTTGTCCAAGTTTGATTGATCATCTGTGCTACACAGATGAGTTCTTGTCCAGTTACCACACCGAAAGGCACAAATAGGCTTAGTGAAAGCATTTTCCAGCATTGTTGTGGGGATCGTGATTGTCATGCAAGTATCCTGGCCTGATTTTCCACAGACCTGTAAAGCAGGAGTGGTTGGTTTTCAATCAAATGTGGTTTTGGAAAAGGTAATCTTACGAATACGAAAGCAGCAATGGGTTAAACCAGACCTTAACTGCCATCTTTTACTAATTAAATAAATGGATTTTTCTGAATTTGGGAATGGAATTTAGTTATATTTAGCCAGGTCCCTAACATCAATCAGAAGCAACAGGAGTTGGGCTTGCTGGTAAATTACAAGTTTTGGAAGCTGTATTTACACACTTCTTTTGCTACCTTTAAAATCCTGCTATTTTTCCACAAAGCTCTCATTTGTAAAGATGCATACAAACTAAGCTGGTAAAATCTAGCTTTTTAACTTACCAGGTCAACAGTTTATCTTTCAGATATCATGTCCTTTGTCTTTTCTGGTGTTCTGCCCACAACTCTCAATGTTACCTTTCTAGTATGAGTCTGAACAGGACTACCTTTACAGTTTCCTAATCCTCAGCTACTGGACACAATGTTAATTACCATCATGACCATCATCATTATCATAATCATCATCTAGCTGGGGACATCTGTGCCTAGCTGTCAGAACACACTATTTGCTTCCTAAAATATGTAACACAAAGCAACACAACTAATACTGTTGCTGAGAACTCTTTTTTTTTCTTGTTATGTAGCTACATTTGTCCAAGCCAAGGTACTTACAAGAGGTTCCCAGTCTGTTCAGTTGTTTATGTCAAAACCTTACAGGCGCTGGTGCTGATGTAACAACTGGTAGATGGAGTCTGAGTTTGCTTGGATAACACTGCCCCGTGCTGGTTTGCAGGGAAAAGTTCCTGGTGACTTTTACCAAAATGTAAAAGGGGCAGGTGCTCTGTAATTTTAACTTGCTCATTTGTTTTGCTTTGTTTCCTCAGGGTGCTAACTGCATTTTGTTCAAACCTTTTTTTCCAGAGTATCACACAAAATACCCCACCTTGCTGTTTGTGAAGTCAAAATACAGAAGGAAAAATGTGGTTTTCTAAAATGCACTGCGTGAGAAGGCTCATTAATACGTGTTGATTACAGAGCACCCAGGACATGACCTTACAGAGGTCATGAGAACCAGATTTCCACACCTCAGCTAGGAAAGATCTCTGCAGTGGAAAGGAGCCTAGGAAACAGAACTAATCTGCACTGACCTTGAGAAACTTTCCCAAATTCTTCCTTGTGTTAACATTTATAAACATATATAGCAACACTTGTTATGTTGGGGCAGCTATTGAGATTATTGTATTTATTAATAATAAATATTGTATTCCTGTGTGTTAGTATATAAATAAACATAGATAAATGCAACAAAATACATACTGTTCGGTAAAAGTAATTGTTTCTGGTAACTTCTGTGCCTCACAACCTAATTTTGGTGAAATTAGCACTGGGCATGGGGAAAACAGTCAACTGCGAAGCTAATAAGTGAATAAGTACAATTCCCATGTTCTGCCTGAGCAAAACAAAACAAAAACAACAAAAAAGCTGAGTCAGTAGGGCAGAAATGAGAAAGAAACACCTAATCAAGCTGGAAATGCTTTGCCACCCAAACACTTGTGGCTGGCCATGAAGTGAAAACAGATGAACCATTGTCAAACATTCCTTATTTAACCAGCACACCACTGCAAAAACAATGAAATACAAGACTGTAAGGATCAAAGGCAGGAAATCAAATGTATATGACCAGAATGTACATATATATGTTGGTTCCATATATATCCCTTAATTTTAGACAGCCTTTGCCCCATAATTTTATCTATTAGTTCTCTCAACCTCTGCGATTTTCAGTAGATGTCTCTAATTGAAATACTAACTCAATATGGCTCCCATTCAGAGAAGAAATATGAAATGGTCAGCATTCACAATAATATGGTCACAGCATGATCCTAGACACTAACTGCTTCTGAATATTTAGCTGTTAAACTCCTCAAATTTGGTGAGATTAAACATATGAGAACATATCACCTTAAGAAATGCTTTTAAAGACAACCAGTCACCCTACATATATTTTTATTAATATCTCTAATTTTCTACTATTATTTTGTGTTGATTTTTCTTGGGTATTTTTAGGGAAGAATTTTTTTCCTCATCAGCTTTACATTTTAAGGGCACAGTATTGTGAAGAACTATACAGCTATAGGTCAGAAAGAGGATTTCATTTCAGATCTCCTGGGACCCATGTCTGTAGCTCATAAGGCAATATATGAAAGCAGTACTGTGACTGCAAAATGGGCTCTTTGTAGGCCTTCATTTGTGTCCCTGTCAGCAAAGGGTCAGGATATGAAGAGATCTAGTTGCAATATTTGTTTGGAAAGTAGATTCTTTTTCCCAACTTAAACACTTCTTATAAAGGCTTTCTCCTCTAATGAAGTGCAGATGTCTACCCCTCCCATCAGGATTGAATGCTTTTGCTTACCACAGTGAGTATATCTCCGTTATAAGAGAAGAACAATAATCTTCTCTTCATGTGACAAGTGTACCAAAAGCCCCATAAGAATAAAGACCTGCTGGGTTTAGTGTATTAGAAATTATTACGTAGGTAACAACTACTAATGATTACAACTTTAGAAACATTTTCTTTGAGTTAATTCACCCAAAAGAGTAAAAGCCTCAAACATGCATCTTTCATATACTTTTTCCTTCGCTGACATTTTATAGGCAGATTCCTACCTTGAGATTTCCCTTCATATGCAGATACTCCCACATGATAGAGGCAAGTCCAGCAAATACTTTGGTAAAAACCTTATGAATAAGAGAAAACTGAAGTGATAGCTGGTCTTAAGCTTTACATTTTCCCTAAATAATATTTCTACTCTCTCAGTAAAGATAAAAATTTGCAATAGCAATATATTCACATTTCACTATAAACCTTGAATTTACTTTTTTTTTCTTTTATACTATCATTCTATAAATATAACCTCACTTTGGGTGGGATTGACAATGACATCTCCTTTCTGAGACAAATTTTTCAACTAAACCTGTACTCACTTTATGGTCACTGTAGCTGCATCATATTTCCATAGGTTAAGAGAATGCAGAAAAGCATGAAAAGCCTTATTAAGCTCAAGATATATTTCACTGTGTGTGTACCTTCCTGTTATCCATTTAGTCACTTATCCTGTCAAAGGCCAAAATTGGATTTAGTCCTAAAAGAGAATTATATTTATTTGAAATTACTCGCCCTTGACAATATTATACCAGATAGTTTTTGCCTTGTCTTCTGCCTATTTACATTCTGATTTCTTTATAATTTCTTGAGACATTGTCTCTGAGGCCAAATTAGATTAACTAATGTGTCATTGCATAGCACTCCATTTTTGCAAAGTTATGACTATGTTTGACCTTCTCTTGTATTGTATCCACTTTTTCTGTCATCACTATTTTTTATGGAAACTGGTAGCCAGGGACAGAAGGCAGTGAAGAGGGGAGTAGAGAGGAGGGGAGGAGTTTAGTCATTTCTACAGGAAAATGGGGAAGTCATACTGTGTGGTTTGGGACATTTTGGATGCTGTGCCAATTTAAAAAATGCAGACAAGTACAAAGTGCCAGGAGATCAAATGTAGGACCCATCTACTTATGAAGGATAGAGCTGGACAGGAGTTATACATGTGAAAGCTGATGAAGGAACTGCAGGGAATGAGGAGCTTGACATTAGCTCTTGGTTATGTATCTCAGAAGAAGTTAGATAAAGATGGGAACAGTCAGTTTGGGGAAAGTTTATTTTATCAACTTGCATAGCATAACAGGCAAATATTACAATGCTTTATTCATCTATTTAAAAGGAGTCTGAAAACTGAAGATGCTGAAGGGAACCACCAGTTAGTCATTTTGAGGGCTGACAAATTGACAGAGACATCAATAGTTTAATATTGATTCACCAAAAAGACTTGGAGTCAGCGTGATTACAATTTGGGAATCCTTTGCTGGAAAGGAACTATATCACGCTAAAGAAAACTTTGTTCCTGAGAGCAAAAAAAAGCAAGGGCTTATTCTTCAGCCCATTAACACAAACCTCATTCTTCGATTTACATATCAAGGAAAAAGAAAATACAAGCAGCTAAACAAACATGTAAGCAAACATCTTCCCAGCCCACTTCCAGTCTCAGTTTAAGGGAAACACCAGTCCTCCCCATCCCTATTCTCAGCACCCCTCATTTTTGCTGTGGTTTACTCACAGTCCCAATCCCTTTGGTGAAGCAACAAGCAACACAAGCAGCTTAGATCAGGGGTGCAAATGTTACTTTCCAATGCTTCATGTTTCTTACTGGGTTTCCTCCACTTCTTGGTGCATCCCAGTGTCTTCATGGGTTCCTCCAAGGGCCACAGTCTTTAAGGGATATCCATGTCCCTGTGTGGGTTAACCACAGTTCTTCAGGGAGGTCTGACTTTGGCACAGAGCACCGACAAACACACCTCCAGCTACGTCTCCTTGGCAGCTAGTCTCTCAATACATCTCTGAAGCACATCCTCCACATGTTCCCTCAAGAACACCTCCCTGCATGTCTCCAAACATATTTTCTTCAAATATTTCCTCCCCTGGGCTCTGCTGCTTTGTTTTAAATGTGTCTGAGCCATAGTGCAGTACACTTCCCACCTTGGAGCATGATGGGATATGTGTGAGTGTGCTGTGGCTGGATGAGGATAGCTCACACCACATTCCACACAAGGCATCCTCTAGCCCACTGCCAGTGACATCTTGCCATTTATATCATATATAAACCCTAAACCTTCCCATTAAATGTTATACTAATATTCCCTTTGGATTTTTCTAACTCCTGAAAACTTAAAGTGAAAACTGAATCCTTTTTTAATATATGCTTTATCCAAGCTCGCATTACTACCTTCAGTATGTCAGATAATACATGAAAAAGTAGGTAAAAGAGTATAGAAGTGAGGTGTTATAATCATTTTGTTCTGGTTTTAAATTCTCATATGTCTGTAAAGCTGAGACTGCAAAGAGAAGGTTTCAGGAAGCAATATGTGCAGTCAGAAATGTATACACCGTGCACCCCAATTCATGAAAGTGGCAGTGGGGTCTCTGTTAAATAAATAAATCAAGTAAAATATATTTTGTGGGCAATATATATGAGATAGCAAGGTTGATTTATGGGATACTACTGCTGATGTAACTATACTTATTAGCATTCTCTCTCATTATATCATAATAGAATAATTAAAGTTGGAGTGGATCCTTGGAAGGTTGACCTCCTCTTCAAGGCAAGGATGGTTTCACTGATAAACCAGGTTGAGCGGGGCAATACCAATCAAGATCTAAAAGCGTTCATGGGCAGAAGCACCACAGCCTCCCAGAGCAGCCTTGTCAAGTCAAGGCAAGTCCAGTTCCTCATACATTGCGTACTCTAGACTCATAACCATTTTTAACCATCTCTTTCAAAATGGGAAACCTCAAAATGAAAATAGTACTCCAGATGTATCCTTACAAGGGTTAAATAGAGGAAAGTAATCACTTCACTACTCCCTGGAAATACCCTTTTTGAGGCATTCTTAATTTGTTTAGTTATGTTTTCACTTATACCATATGCTTAGGGGATATATGATTCCAAATTTAGATTACATATTCTATTTTGAGCTACTTTAAAAATTTACTCAAATAAATAATGTAACATAAAGATAAAAACAAATCTTCCCTTTCAATAACAAGTTGTCATATTTAAAAGAACAAGAGTTCAGCTCAGTTCAGCTTTCTTGTAGCTAAGTACTGTGCCTAAGTGAAATATAATTGCTGTCAGCTGAAGGAATTGATTAGTTACCCATTGGTTCAAGGAAAAAAAAATCTGAATGTCATTATCTCAAATGAAATTAAAAGAACTAGAATCATTATCTGTTCCTCGGCAGTAGAAAAGCACACGCAGCCTTTACGCTATGTTCATAAACAAAATAACTTCTCTGTATAGGAGCTTAGGTTGTGTGTGTAGATGTGTATGAAAAAAAGAGCCATCCTTTGGTGTTGTATCAACACCCATGTGGTTAGCATCAAAGATGAACAGACTCAGTAGACCCATTCACCACGTGTATTAACAGAATCAATACTAACACTAATAGGCTGTCATTCTGCACATCAGGGATATCAGATGGGATGAAGCATTTTGCCAATACCTTTTAAAGCTATTTACTGGTACCAGAAAAAGTCCAGATTTCTTGATCAGCAAGGCCATGTTTCTCATTTGGAAAAGCATTCTGCCCACCCACTTGAAAACAGTGGGAATATGTTCTGTAATGTCTTCAGGAACACATTACCTGCCTCAGTGTCTGTACATTGGCATACCATGTGACTTCTGCTGAGGTGAGACTGTAAATAACAGCACTAATTGAAGCATTTCTGTCTGTCACTGTCATCTGCTGCCACATGGTCCTCCTTCCACTCCACCATTTTTTTGTGCAGGTACAATTGTCTGTGGAGCTCCACAACAAAACAATTTAATTTTCAAATAATGCAGCAGTAAAACTGGCTATGAGCAGTCAGGAGGACAAGTTCTGGAGAGAAACTTCTAAGATACCACAAAATCAGACTTTAAATTCATCCCAACAAAAGCCCAGAGAGAGAGCAATGCTATCTCCACAGGAACTGAACGAGTCATTTTCCCTGGGGAAGGGAGAAACAAGAAGGGAAGCATCACAACAGGAGCTTGCTGAGATCAATGTCTACCCAAAGAGATAACACAAGAAAAAGACTCTTTCAGAAGTGCAGAAGGGGGTGTTGGAGCAAAGTTGTGACATACATCCAGCAAATATCTTTTCACTGTGTAAATCCATAAACTTCTCAGCACCTTACACTTTATTTCAATCTTAGTCCCATTTACGCCCCCTCATATTTCCTTTTCCTCTCTCTCACTCTGTCCATACTCTGTCTCCTTTTCTCCATTTTATATCTCAAATACCACTTGATTGCCCTGCCATTCCCATAGCACCTCTTAAAATATTTTTCCATCATGCTTTATGGTTCTTGGTGCCCATTTTCTTTCTGAACCCTTCTCAGTGGTCACATCTCTCTGGCTTGTGTCTTCCCATGCAACCTTGTTGAATAACATTTTTTTCCAGAATCTCTCTTGATGTTTTCCTCATTTTTCCTATATTTTATAAGGTTCTTCCAGCCACCAAAGACAGCATGTTTCTCAGTTCCCCACCCCCCCCCCCCCCCTAATCTTTGTCCCTATCTCTTCTATATCCGAGTCTTAGCCTCTTAGACAAGTTAGTTCAAATCTCTCACAGCTCCCTGTTTCTTTTTCCCTTTCAATTTCAATCCCTTTCAGTTTAGGTTTTCAAGGATAACAGCAAAAAGATATTGCAGGGTCTAATAAAGGGAGTAAGGGACAAGTACTTGGCAGAACTAACAGCTTTGCCTGTAGCAGAAACAGACCTGTTAACACAGATGACAAAAGTAACACTTCCACTGAATTTCAGAGAAACAGGTCTGCGGCTGTGTGGCAGGCCAACATGCACACATTTCTGTAATAATCATGTTTCAAAAAAAAATATTACATATGAAACCAAAATATGTCATTCACCTGAAAATTCCATCCTCCTTGTAACTAGGGGATGTTATTTTCTAAAGGAAATACTCATCAAAGAAGAATTTATCACTCATGTATTTTTGAAGTTATCTGTTATCTTATTCTTGGCAACAGAGGAATACAAATGATAGAAATTTGGCAAATAATGAGAAATTGGAGCAGGCTCCCATTAAAAATAAAGCAATAGTTAAAGATGACTGATGTCTGACGTTGGATCTTCATCTCATTATCTGGAGAAAACTTATTTTGTGGTGGGATCTGCAGCTGAGAAAAAGCAACATGATCTTATTTTTAATGATATAACTAAACACTTCCTATAGTCATTATTTCCTATGGATAAAAGATCTTTCACTTACCTCAGACAAGCTCAATTATACGTTACGTTCGACGATGAATAAATATCCCACCACTCTATGGTTTACTTGGAAACAAGAGAATATGTCAGTATGCATAGCTGGGGTTTTCTCCTATGAATTTTCTTTCTTGCAAGTAAACACATTTTTTTTCTGTAAGCAATATAAGCAAAATGGATAAAAAGCTTTGTGAGCTTTTATGCAACACACGGCTGGCCATGGGACATGAGGGATAGTTGTTTTGCAACAGGGAAGTGTTTGGGGAGTTAAGAAACAAACCACTGAAAGACTATTTTCCAGGTAGAAAGTTGTTTGAGCTGAACAATGACCACACACTAGAGAAATTTAGTTTATAATCAGCTTCCCAGTGTGTTGCTGTATTGCACTACTGGGACTGGCTACAGCAGAGCAGTCATATAGAAAAAAATACGTGAGTGACACTGCACCCAGCTTCTTTCTTTTTCCAGCCTACACACTACTTAAGCTCAGCAATTTCTGTTTAAGATCTGCCCAGCATGACATTTTTCCATGTGCCTGGGAGACGTTATGACTATTGATGAAGAATTGCTTCCTTTTTTCCTCAAGCAACTTAGGCTTTGAGGAGACCAAATTAATCTTGGTAGAATGAAAAATAATCCTCTTTGAAGTAATCATGTTTGACAACCTTGTGTCCTAGCAGCAAGCTGGGCCTTTCAAAAAGAATAGGACAGGAATTTAATGCAAAGACCATAAGAGAATCTCAGTAATGACAAAAACATCAAACCTTTACCTGAAAAATATCTGAAAGGTTCTGCAACTCAGAACTCATCCCACATCACTTCACAAAAATTGAAACTAAAACAAGAGAAGCTTTCTTCTAATGGTTACTAAGATTTTTCTAAGTCTATATTTTAAACACATTATGAATTTCAATATTTAATATTTTAGAATTTTAATTCCTTTAACGGTTATACACAGAAAAATCCCTGTGAGATTAGCACACTATTTACAAAACACAGAAAGGCTGTTCCTTAATTGTTCAATCAACATCTAACAGGGATTTGTGCCATAATCCTCTCAGCTAATACAATCTAAAGCACACTATTTATTTACTCTGGTTTTAACCACTAGTAAATTTCATCAGCTCAAGTGAAGGCCTACAACCTTGCTAACAATAGTGTCTGTGCTGCTCTCCAAGTAAATGTTTCCTTCTTCACCAACAAAACTAAGAATGTGGCAGAATGAATTTCTGGCGCTTGAGAATGACTAAACCAGGACTGAGGTGAATAAATTACAAACCTAGATACATCCTACCTGACCAAGGGAGAGCAGATGGTTTATTATAGATTGCAAGCTGGCTAATAACTCACAATGCTAAGCTGTCTTGGAGAAAACCAGTCACTGTTAACTGGATCTGAAAAGAATGAACGGAGACAGCAGGACTTGTGAATGATGACTCTTATACCAAACAAGTACCAAACCATATTTTGTTATAAAAAGCATATACCAAACATCTGCAATGCCCTGGCCAATGTTCTCTGCACAAAACTTCAAACCAAACCTGCAAGAACCATACCACAATCAAGTAACAATACAGAAAAAAGCATCAGGAATACAGAAGTCCAGTAAGTATGATTTATTTAGAAATACTTAATCATTAAATTATCAGTGTTAAAAGACTGAGAGAACAAAGGGAACTGTGAAAAGTTCCTGCCAAAGAAGGGGCATTACCTTTCATGTCAGTCATGGGCACAGCAAGAATCTAATGTGCTTAACATTCAAAAGAAATATTTCAGGCTAGACATTAGGAAAAATTTTCTAATGCAAGTGAGGATGCTAAATAGCAGTCTATCCACTACTGAAACACCAAAAAAGGTAACTTGGCCAAATGAACAGGAGAAATACAGAGAAAAACATGTTAGAACACATTTGCTTTCCCCATTTGAGAGAACAAAGTGGCATCCCATTTTTTAGTTACAATCTCAATTTTAAATTGTTCATAAACACTTAATTTGAGCTTTAGGTATAATTTTTCCAACTAGTGGAGCCTTCAAGAAGGCTGCCTCAAGCCTTCATGAATTGGGCCTTAGAGTTGCATAGCACAAGCAATTAACAGAATTAACACAAAGTGGGGCCTGCTAGTGGGAGATGAATTTTATTTGCACGTAGAAACTACTCAGAAACAATACAGAGCTAAGTAATTTCTAAGTAAAATTAATTTTTATGCAAATTCAGCTGATTTTTATCATCATTTTATCCTTTTCTAATATTGATTGAAAAAAAGATTATTTTGTCTTTCAGTATTGCTTAAATTTTGTTGAGCAGAAAATTACATTTAGGAATTCATAGAACCATAGAATCACAGAACGATTTGGGTTGGAAGGGACCTCAAAGTTCATCTAGTTCCAAACTCACTACTGTGGGCAAGGAGACCATCCACTAGCCCAGGCTGCCCAAAGCCCCATCCAACCTGGCCTTGAACACTGCCAGGGAGGGGGCAGCCACAGCTTCTCTGGGTAACCTGTGCCAGGGCCTCACTACCATTACAGGGAAGAATTTCTTCCTGATACCTAATCTAAATCTACCCTCCATCTTAGGTCCATTACCCCTTGTCCTATCACTGTATGCTCTTGAACAGTCCCTCTCCAGCTTTCCTGTAGGTCCCCTTCCTGGAAAGAGGAAGGAAAACTGCAGTAAGGTCTCCCCTGCAGTCTGTCCCCTGCAGGAGAGTCAGCAAAGTATTCTTCAAGAGCTTTCCTATATAAGTAAGTTTGGTAGGAATATTACTATAAACAACTATAAATGTAAAACATAAACCACATTGTATTAAATTAAACATTATTCAACTTTTTATCTGTTCACATTTTAATTTTATAAAAACACTAGATGGAGATTCCATTATTCCAAGTAATTTTTACCACAGTCTGCCATGAGTGATTTAAATATGCTTTGTCTCAATTTATTGATCTAGAAAATTAATATGATGCTAGACTCATAAGATTCCATTAGTTAACTCAGTTTCTCTTTTTTTTTAGTTATGTGAAATAACATATACTCGCAAAAGTACATCGAGTTCTTTATTCCACTCAGAAATATAATTTCTGTGTCATTTGTTTTTTATTTTTCCCTCCCTATTGAAACAGATGAAAGATGTCAAGGAATCTGACACTGGAATAAGTCGACTTCCTGTATGCATAACAGTCATCTTTATCTACACCCATAAAGTTTATGTTTGCATGCACGTTTCTAAGGTCACCATCCTAATGCCGTCAGCATATTTTCAGAAACAATGTGAACCATAGTTTCCTCCAGTATAATACCAATATGTCATCTATGACAGCATATGGATATAGGTTTCTGGCTGATGTAAGACACTACCATTCTTCACATTTACATTACAAAATATTTTAATTTGACAAGTATCTTCCAGAAGGAAAAAAGTTCATTTGCTCTTTCAAACTATATATTATATTCTACCAGCATTAAATCCTGAAGTAATAAATGTAATTCCATGTTGCATGTAAAAATACACTAAACTCTGTCAGTGAATGAGCCAGGTGATCTACAGGTAGAGAAGAATATTTGAAAATTTCTTTCATTTTAAAAGGGGGGAAACTGTTATTACAGTCTCAATTCACACACTAAGATTCAGAAAACATGGAAATATTCTCCTTCAGTTTCATTTGATCCCTCAAGTAAGAGTCACTGTTTCTGACTCTCTGGAATAGCAGACATATTCAAAAAACACAGGCTTGTATACCTCTTATGGATCTATTCTACCTCAATTATTAAAAATGAAAAACTTTTCCTTTGTTATAAGAGTGTTTATAGTATCTCTAGTATATATGCCCATGTGCTGAAATGTATTCAGGTTGTGTCCACTCTGTACCATACTTGAACCATACAC
This sequence comes from Heliornis fulica, assembly GCA_013399135.1. Taxonomy (NCBI): domain Eukaryota; kingdom Metazoa; phylum Chordata; class Aves; order Gruiformes; family Heliornithidae; genus Heliornis; species Heliornis fulica. Next base: position 107,792 of record VXBZ01003023.1, read on the forward strand.
TGTGCAGCTAGATCTGACTAATGCAAACACAGCATTGGCTTTGCCTGAGACAAGTATCTGAAATGTCAGCATCCACAGCAGCTGTGGGTGTTGTTATTCCTCATTTGGGGGTCACTTGAGGTGATCACCTGCCTATACAACCTGTGGATGAAATTCTGATCATACCCAAGTCCTCATAACCTGAGCAACCCTAGGATTTCATGATTAGTATTAACCTGTCTTTTCCAGCTGCGTACACAGGTATTTTGGCAACCCTTAAAGTTCAGTAAAATAACTTCCATCGGGAAAGAGTTCTATGTTTTACTTTGCCTAATTGCCTATGCCCAAGTTTTCATTATGCATTGTCCAAGTATTATCTTTCGTCACTGGTAGGATGAAATTTGCTTTATTCCCAAAAACTTATTTCTTAATATTTCATTTCTTATGATGTATAAACTTTGTCATTAATCTTGCTATATGAAGTTAAATGATGAAATTAAATCTTAGAAAATTATATAACCTGCCATAATTCAGCACAGACCAAATCAACATTTAAAGAAATACCACTAGAAAAACCCAACCAACCCAACACCTCCCCCCACTCCAAAAAATGAAAAAAACCCAAACCCTACAACTGTGAGATGATGTGGCAGTTATCCAGGAAAATGGTATACATTACCTTGGCTAGAGGCAAACAGCAGTTATTCGAAATGAATTATTCTAAATGCTTGAACCAGCTAATTCTCTATTTTTTAATAATGTCCATCATAAAATGTGAAAAAATTATAGCCAATGTTAATTTTTCACATTTTTATATTTTCATATTTTAATATAATCCTCATATAACATTTCAAGAGCCTTTATGCCCCATAATTCTACCAAATAACCACAGTCAAGCAACCAAGATTTGTTGTAAAGTTTATAATTTTTGCCTGCTGACCAAGTTATAACATACTGGCATTTACTGACAAAAAGTAATCATGAAGTCATTTGTTCTGTCTCTAGCTTCCCCTTCCACTTGATAAGGCAAACCACCAACTGGTTTATTTCAACTTAAGTCCTCTGAAGATAGTTCACAGCAGCTGAACACAGGGCTCGGTGACCTGTGCTTGATTCACAAATCTGGGATTAACAGACACTGGGACCAGTGCTCAGGAAAGGCTCATGATTTTTTCACAGGCAAAGTGTAGCAATTCAACTTTCAATCTCCATGGAGTTATGTTATAATGAAGGATAATGGGCAATAATCTGGAAAACTGGAAACTGCATGAGCAAGCCAAAATGTAAATCTGAAATTTAGCTAATCTTAGAATGAATGATGTTATATGTCTCTCTCTAGGGAAGACAACAAATGTAGTAACACCTTTTTTTTAATGAGGGTTGACCCACAAGCCAGTTTCTCACAGCACAAATAGTTTCTCTTTTGCTGGTCTGAGCTTGTTCTGGGAGAGTTTCTTTCTCTTGATTTTAAATTGCTTTCAAATATTAACAATGTATGGCAAACTCAGATGAAATCTGATTTATTGGATTGCAGTCACAGACTGTCTTCTGTATAGCTGATGTTTCGTGGTGCCTGATGAACACTGACAGACCATCCATAACCCAACTCTAAATCCATTATTTATTCCTAAGAATTATGCACTCAGAGTTTCTGAGCCTGCATGATACTAAAACACTGGTGCTTCCAAGTTTTCCATCCTGTACAGGCTGAAGTAGGACTGATAGAGTGAGCAAAGGAGGAAAGACAGTCGGAAGGGAGGTGCACCAAGGTGATGGAGAGCTGTGGGCTGGGTTACTGGCCTGGCAAATGGGTTAGGTGCAGAACAAGTTTGGGCAGCTGTGAATTAAGTATGAGAGCTGGAAAAGGGAGTCTGTGAATTGAGTGCTTGTGAGGAAAGGTTGTGTCATACATAACATTTAGATTCTCAGTGGAAGCATAAGATGCTCAGGCTCAAAGATTGTCACGTCCTAAGACACAACAGGCTGTGTATTCAGTATAAGGCATTGAAGAACTAGCATACACAAGGGATAGTTGATAACTCGTATTAAAACCTAATCTCCAAGACTCAGGCCTGATTTTACTTCAGCCATTTATTTATGTGTGGAATGTGAGATAAGAATGTGCCATATTCATTTGGACTCACTGGTATAACAGATTAAATGGCAAGACCCGTTTTAGGTGTTAAACTGAGCACTAAAACTATCATGTCTTATTGAATTTCAAGAATAAATTAAAATATTAGAGTACAACTATTCTTAAAATATAAGTTCCAGGACTCCAAAATAAGGAATTCCTAAGGCTATTGTAATTCTGATATTTGCATTTGTAGTTTCACAGTTAAACGCATTATTTTAATATTTAATTAAATTATTTTAATTTAATAGAGAAGTCTTGATAATAAGTCTAAATTCACTTTAATAACAGTAAATATTTCAGTAAATATATAGTGAACATTTCACCAAAAGCTGACATTGATATAGTGTGTTAATATCTGAAAGAGAAAAAGGATTTTAAAAGTTTTTGCAATCATGTCATACAATAATTAGCTGTGAAATCACCCTATTTGTGCTTTAAAATTAAAAATAATATTGTAAAGTAGCTTTGTCACAACCAGCAAGGGATATCTTGCAGTGTTCTCTTCGCTGTTTAGAGTGTAGTCATGAAGAGTTAGAGGGCAGTCACAATTCAGAAAAAATCCTGTGCTTCAATCCAATAACTGCATTTTTGGTTCACTTATTTTTGTGTACTTATACTATGATTGGGTTTTGTTTTTTTTTTTTTGTATTCTGATTTAACTGTGGGAACACTAATGGGGGGACATCAATGTGTGAGCATAGTTATTTGCTTCAATATCTGTATCTCAGAAGGGCTCTAGTCCAACAAGAGAAATGTGTTTATATATCCAAGAGGGATAGCCCTATCATCTGCAGGAGGACTCCAGAGAATGGAGGTAAACTTTAGACTTTGACATGTCCTTTTTGTTCTGAAGACCTCTCAACTCTCTTACTGAAACCTTTGAAGTTCAAATAAGGTCTTGTGCTTAGACTAGGAGCCAGAAGATCTGGGCAGTCTGACCTAGATTTAATCTTTGGCAAATAATGCTATTACCACACTTCTTATCTGTAAATTCAAGATTATCTTCGCTTCACTATACTTTACTCATCGTCTTCTGAAGATCAAACCAGAGCATTGGAGTGAATAAAATATTTCCTGATAATTTTCTAATATTCTCATTTTCAGAAGTGAGGTCATTGAGTTATGAAACTCAGAATTATACCATGTCATCAGCTATGTTAAAATGTGTGCTCAAACTTTTCAAAGAAAGAAATCTGGGTATTATTTAACTTTTGGTTTCTGAGAGCATGATTTCAGCTCTTGAGCTCAAGACATCTTCCACATGCGTGAGTAGGAACATTTTGCGAGTTGAAGCTGAGTTTTTCCATGCTGTGACTTCTGTCAGCAGTAGAGACTTTCATACAAATAATAAATATTCCAAGACTTGTGATAAAACTGTTACTAATTTAAATGTGACATATTAATAAAGTACTTGCCTCTAAATATTTACATGGGACTATTTGCTTATAATCTAGAGCCTTAAAAGTAGCCATAAAAACTACAAGGTAACTAATAATTTATACGTTGTAAGACTTGGTCTATAAACCAAAATTGACACAACATTGTCATCAGAGACTTCAATAATGAGGTATCCCGAAACTTCGACTAACATCTTGATACAAGCTTGCAGCAGCACCCTGTCTGTCCACCTGAGACACAGTCACTGATCCAAGGAATAGAACTGTACCCAGACAAAACCCACTAAGCTTGCCAGACAAAGCAAAAGTGCAGTGTCCATGGATATATCACCTGGGAACAAAGTACTGTTCAGATACAGAAAGTAACGTGCCATCCCTGGGTAGGCTTAAACAAAAAGTTTGCTGCATGACAAGAACTATCAGGACAGAACAATCTTGTAGATAAGGATGGCAAGAAATGAGTTGTACCCAGAAGACTACCTCTTCATCAAAAGACCACTGGAGACCACCTAGTGACTGTAGTACACAAGCACAAGATGGGGTAGTATGCTAAGGATTTCTGGGATAGATTAATTTTCCTAACAAACTTGTAGTGTTCCAATGTTTTTGACAGGGAAAAATAGGAGAATTGAAGAATAATATTTTTATATGAAAAGTGCAATGTCAAATCAAAAGTACCATTAACCAGCCATAAGAATAGAAATGTGCAGAATTTAACAAACTTCAAACAACACCCATGTGAAATTTAATGAAGAAATGGAGACTCAACTGTGTATTTATTTTGAATAACTATTTGGATTGAAATAAATCAAATATACCTCCTGAAAACCTGCTTTTATATACATTTAATTATATATATATGAATTAATATTCACAGCAGTCCTGGTTTATATAACGAAGACTTATGGCACTAATTGTCCTTTTCCACATCTAAATGGAAACTGCATTTCTTGTTGAAAATATGCAATCTGATTTATAAACAGAACATCTCCTTACACAGATGCACATAAAAGCTTTGCTACTGGAATTTCATATAATTATGGTACTGCTCAAGTCTTCACAACCTGTAATTAGAGTAGGGTGCAGTTTTCTTCCATGCACTTTAATTTTTGAAATGTTTTTTCCTAATAAGACATTTCTTTGACATCTGAACACACCCTGATAGCTGAGATCTTTTCCCAAAGCTCTTTATTACTCAGAAGGAATCTTTCCATTAAGTTTGCTGGATTTTGAATCAATATCTACATTCACTGTTCAATTAAAGCCTGAGGTGTGCCACATGTAATAATCAAGCTTTTCTTAACTTTCTTCCTAGTTTTTAGCTTGTAGCACTAAATGCATCTGTTACTTTATTGCCCCTCAGTTTTCTTGGTCTATTCCTTTTTCATATGTGGTGCAATAATTGCATTTTCTGTTATTTTGCTATCACCCATGCATTTAATGCTATGTAATTTTTTCCCTCTATGAAGTAATTTAGAAACACTTGTCCTAATTCCACCAACTTATCTCTTAATTCCAAGCTTTTTTTTGTAGTTGCTGTTATTGCTGTTGTTTTTCATTTATTACTAACATTTCCTTCTCTCTGTACTACTAGTTTCTACCTATGCTATTATTCAAAGTAATCTAAGATGCAGATTTGTCAGTTTGACTACCAACTTTGCTGATCTGAGTCAAAAGACTAACAGGCAGACTAATTCACCTGTCAGCAAGCTTTTATTAGATTTCTCCTTCACCTTTTGAAAGACTGCTTTTCACTTGCACAAATCAGCAGTTTTAGTTATTATTAACTACAGAGGTTTTTACTGGTACTTACGTTGACTAAATTCTCATCACCTTATGACTTCAGAAAATGCTGTCCAAGCTTCCACTTAGCATATAAGACAAGAATAGTCCTAAAGTATACCGAATGCAGTAACGATCTTGAGAAAAAAATGACTGTTTTTGTAGACCTGGATTAATCTTTGGCCACGTCTATCTATAGCCATGCCAGACATACCAAGCAATGGACTAAGATCAGGATTCAGGTGGTCCCATCAGGAACAAAAGGAGCTGGGGCCATGTACAAGCTGCCATGTACATTGTTGAGGGAAAAAATCCATCCAGGAGGCTGACTACCTACACGGATGGAGATGGAGATAAAGACTGGCATTTCTGCAACATCACAGGGGCTAATGGCTCTGGGCTGGGCTGAAGCAAGGTCCATGAACACGGGTGGATGGAGGCCCCAACAGAGGCCTTCTGGTGCCCTCAGAGCCTTGACAGTTTTCCTGGATTTATGCTACCTTTTTGACATTGATACATGTGGTTGCAAACAACTAACTCTTGATTCCATATTTTCTGTAAGTCCTTAAGATGGACTCCTCAAATAGATCTCTGAATAATAAATTGAATAAATGATTATTCCTCATTTAAAAGACCAATAAAAAAATTACTTCAGATTTTGGTGTGACAGTGTCTGGCATTCAGTGTACCTCCCCAAGGCAAGACTATTCTATTGGAGGATAAATTAAGTTGTTGATGCATTATCTTATTTCCTGTAGCAAAGATTTTGCTCCTGGCTCTGGCAGCAGACAAGCCTTCACAATCAGCTCTTAACTCCTTGCAGAATCTTGGCAAATGATTGCTGGAACTTTGCTGTGGGTTTCTCTTGTACAGAGCATTTCTAGGACATAAGTAAATATTTTATGAGGATTTAAGGACTATGGAGCTGTCTGGATTAACAGAGGGAGGTTAAAAAAAGGCACATCCCAATTTTACAGCCTAAAGATGGAGCAAAACTTCAATAGACCAGAGTTTGTGGTGTTAGGTTCCTTCTGTTCAAGTGATGGTGGATGTTGCTTATTTCTGAATTGAACTAGGTGGTTCACCAGGACAGAAATAAACAGCACGATATTTATATTAGTCTGTGATAATTCTGGGTGTTGCTTATAAAAACACTGGGGTTCTTTGGCAAGAATATCATCCTACTCTCCAGAAGTGTTTGAAGTAACAGTGTTAGTTTTCCCACTATTCCAAAAAATATTTGTCTTGCTTTCAGAATGCTAAGTGTCTAAAATTTTTTTCTGTCTACTCAGGTAAAAAGGATATGTTTGAAAGTTGCTACATACAAGAAGAATCAGACTTCTTTCAGAACTTGTGCCCATGTCAAAAAACAACAACAACAAAAGATATATTGAATAATTTAATTTCCTGATTAGATAAGGTGTATTTTGTACATCAGCACTAACCAAAATATCTTCTGTAATATTGTGGATCCAGGACCTGTGTAGATATCTTTTCAGGAGAGTTTTGTACTTTGTTATCATTCTTAAATGAGTCACTATCTCACTTAGAATATTAGCAAAATATTTCTTTCTCATTATCTCACACAGCTTTATTTAAAACCATCATTATCAGATTTCTGATTTTCTATTGAACACATTATTCAAGGGATTTCTGCTTCAGACATATCAGACAATTCTTACTTTAAATTCACCACACAGTAACAAAATTACTTTCTGTGATTCTGTGATTCTTCTACCTGGCACCTATTCTACTTACAAGAAAAAAACTTCTAAATCCTTTTATTGGAGAAGAGGTGTCAAATGTAAAACTTACATCATTATGGTATCTTTAACATCTTTTTTAATATTACTCTTTTAAAAGTGATTCATTGTTTGGAATTTCTCTGTGCTTTAGGGTGAGTATTATAATTTCACATTTAGCCATGCTGTAAGCTATCACATGAAGACAGACAAGAGAAATAGAAGCAACAAAAGAAGGGCAAAAAAAGCTGAAAAGTATTTGTTCAGTGCTACTGAGAAGTAATGTCAAAGTCAGATCTGAAAAGCAAAACTTCTGTGTTCCCATTCTAAACCAGAATATAGTTCCCTTTTTTTTCCCCAATCCCTCCCTGTTCCATGCATTGCTATTGAAAACCAACAATTAAGGCATGCTTAGGCACATCTTTTGTTATTTATAGTTTGCCTTTTTCAGATTTTAACTTACTCAGAGGCCTTTGTCACCTGTTAGTACCACAAGTGATGGTGCTGTGGGATAATATTTGGCTTTTGGAAGAATGAAATTTAGGCACTAAGAAGCAACAGAAACTGTGTAGGAAATTGGTAGTATATCAGACGACAAATCCCAGCAGTACACCACTTGCAGTTTAATAAACTATAGTTCATTTGTATTTAAACTGCCTTCATACATTGTTTGGCCTCTTTTTGGTGAAGAGAAGAAAAATGTAGTCTATTGTTTCAGATTCCATGAGAACAAGAGCTGTCAAATTTACTAAGGTAACAAGAGGCAAAATTTCATATATGGTACCACTAAAATTTCCCCTACACAGTGTTTGGCTTTTTAACAATATGATTATTAGCATTTGAGTAGCTCTGTAGTAACTATGAAACTGTAATATTTTCCTAACATGGAAAATAAAATTGTGCATCTGGTTTCTTTAATCCTCATCTTTGTTTATCTTTGATTAGCTTAGGAACCACTGACTCATGCTCTCTTTGTCATGGTTGTCCTCTTGCCTTTTTTATGTCATTGCTATGACTAAGATAGGACTCCTGAAATACTTGTTTGTTGATCTTGAAGTTTTCTTTTTTATGTATTTTAATGCTGTGTTTCAAATAGCATGTGTGTTGTTTTAATATATGATGCTATCAGCTTAAAAAAAATAATTCTTCAAAATATATATGAGACCTTGCAGAGAAAGTTTCATGCCGTTCTTGTTTAGACATCATATTAAATAGGATTAAGAGGAGGAGCTTCAGGCAGTCTGCACTATTTCCAGCTGTTTCCAAGAAACAGGGATGAATGTGGCCATGTTGATCATTGGCACAAAGACATTGGTGTCTTGTGGAGCATTTTAGCAAGACACATCATGCTGCCTACATTATTATATGTCTTCTGTTAAATCATTGCTACTTGTGACTCAAATTTCCACAGTACCAAAGTAAAATTATTTGCACAACTACATTATTAAAACCTGTACCTGAATTTCAAATAACAGTTTGGTGAATTGGTAGTCAAAGCATGAGCTAGAAACATCCACCGCAAGTGGCAGTGGACAGAGACAGATGTGTATTTATTCACGTCACTATGGTTTTTACATGTTCTACATATACTACACCAGAATTATTTTTTTATACTTTCTGGTATATAACCCAAAGTAGTGGTATTCATGTTACCATAGTGTTTAACCAAATTAGTGATGTCATATTTTATATTCTTCAGTGCATATCCATAACTCTTTTGTTTGTCCGTTTGCTTATCTGTTTCAATAAGCCTAATAAGAACCAAAGGAACTGACTGACCATAGCATCACAGAGGTGAAGATGCTCCTTTAGCACTTCTGGCAGGACAACTTGCTAATCACAGAAAACAGATATGCCATGCTGTGCAATTTCTGTCACAATGTCTGAATCTTCAAACTTGTATCATCAAAACTGAAAGGATCTTGCCACCTTTTTTTTTTAGTTATTTGTGTACGTAATTCACAGAAAAAAGAAGATGGCATTTTAGCAGCTTCTCACAATGCTGAAAAAATACATTTAGGAAACCCGGAACAAAATGGGTTTACTCAGGACTATGACAGATATAGTGGGTTTTCCACCCACACAATTTTAAATAGTTATCCAAGTGTTATCTCTAGTTCCACAATGATTCATTGTTATTCATTATTTAAAAATGTATTCAATGCCAGAAAACTTTGTGATATTTCAAAGTACCAATAAAATATGATTTCTTAACACAGAAGTCTTGTGGTCTGAGATTCTGATCCAGCAAAAGACTAACCACATTTTTTATTTTAAGAAGTTGCAGGGAGACATTAATGAAACTCTATCAGGAGGTAGATTTGCTTCAGTTAGTTTCTGTTTGTAGTCCCAAGGATTGGATTCAAAGCTCAATGGCACAATAGGAGTCTGCATGATTGTTAGGATAGTTTGGATCAAGGCCTAACTAGCTATTTTCTTTTCATTTCACTTCACTGTGTTCATAGAGGATTTCTTTTTTTTTTTTTTTCTTCAAACTATTTTTGTTTCAAACTAACTTAGCACATTTGGAGGAGCCCATTTTTGAAGTATAACAGTATAAATTATGTTTATGTTACTGTGAGCTGGGTAGGATTCTAGGAAAGTAGGTTTAGGGATCTATTAATATCCGAGAGGTATGTTTTATACAAAAAAAAAAAAAATTTAAAACATGACTATTGTAGGTAGCTATTGTGATTCCTACTCATTTCTTTCAAATTAAATTTGTCAATTCTCAAACCCGCAACAGCTATTTGTATCAAAATCAAAGTTATAAAAGCCATGAAAGACTAATATGAGAAGTACCTAGGAACTCTGCATCCATTAACTTACTTTCTATTTAGACTAGATATGGTTCTATGTTCATCTGCAATAAGAAAGCATAGTGTTTCATAGCATTGCTTGAGCAAGAGAGAAATATGAGTCCATCTTCTTTGTAGCTGAGAACTGAAATGGCAAAACAGTTACGGAAAGCCCAGTAGTGCCTTTGGGGGCAGACACTGGTTGTAGTGTGAGTATATCCTGCAGACACAGGTGGATATGATTCAGTAATGTCCTTCATGTGTGTTTTTCTACTCAGAAATACACACGATAAATAATTTCAAGGAAAGGCTTTAACACAATATAGTGCATACAGTGCACTGGTTATGGATAAAACTTCTGAAAAGTACTTTCATAATGAGACAAAATGACAATAAGAGGATATGCTGATCTGAAACATTATTTAACCAGTTTAGTTAATGAGTTCACACAACCCAATAGTAAAGAGAATTATTTAACATGTAGCTATTAACTGATTTAATCCATGACCTGAAAGCAAGGTTTTCTTAATATTTCTACTGATTTCAGTACTTTTGCATTTGAATTTTTTGCTTGCAGCCTGCAGCAGAAAATACCAGCCCAAATCAATTGTAGAATAATATAAAAAGAAAATTCAAAACAATTTCTGACCAATCATATGGATTTGCACTGTATTTCACAATTGTTTTAACATCCTCTAAGGAGATGATATACCATTGTGACCGTCAAACTTTAAGTATCAGTGGAAGCAGAACAGAGCAAACCATTAAATGGATGATAGTAGATCTGAAATGTCTCCTGGGTGTCTGATTCTGAAGACTGAGATCTGAATGTAGAGTGCACCATCATAGCAGCCCATCATAACATCATTAGCTCTGTGGGATCCTGGGGTGCATTAAAAGGAGTGTAGCCAGCAGGTCAAAGGAAGTGATCCTCCCCCTCTGCCCTGGTCAGGCCTCACCTGGAGTCCTGTGTCCAGTTCTGAGCTCCTCAGTACAAAACAGACAGGGTTCTCCTGGAGAGAGTCCAACGGAGGGCCACAAAGATGATTAAGGGCCTGGAGCATCTCCCCTATGAGGAAAGGCTGAGTGAGCTGGGGCTGTTCAGCCTTGAGAAGACTGAGAGGGGATCTCATCAATGTTTATAAATATCTGAAGTGTGGGAGACAAAGGGAGATGGCCAACCTATTTACAGTGGCCTGGGGGGACAGGACAAGGGGCAATGGCCACAAGTTGGACTACAGGAGGTTCTACACCAATGTGAGAAAGAACTTCTTCATGGTGAGAGTGACAGAGCACTGAAACAGGCTGCCCAGGGGGACTGTGGAGTTCTCCTTTTCTCCTTCTCCTTCTCCATCTGGACACCTACCTGTGTGACCTGCTCTGGGGAACCTGCTTTGGCAGGGGGTTTGGATCTCTGGAGGTCCCTTCCAACCCCTACAATTCTGTGATTCTCTGATTCTGTGATTTTGCGTGAGCAATTACCATAAAAGAGACTGATATATAGTGAACTGTATTTGAAAAGGAATATTCCAATGCTTAATTGCCCACTGAAAGAAATTTTAAATGACAAAAAAAAAATCTGGAGAAGCCAGTTAACAAGTATTAATACTGGAGCTTGAGTTTGCTCTAATTAATGACAAGAATTCTAAAATATTCTAGAACAGAAGATTTTTCAGATTGTTTTGAAGATTGCCAGACTATTTTCTCAGATTAATTTTAAGTCCTTATTAAAGGATTCTGATATTAAAGGAATTCTAGATTTTAAAATCATATGCTTTCTTGAAATGCAGGTGCAATGTACATACCCATTATTGTCTCAAGTTCTTCCAGAGAGCATCAGTTTTATCTTTTATCTAAATTCAGGTCGACAGGTCAGTGACTAATTTTGACTGTTTTCTTTGAGACACTAAGCCACCCACACAATAAATCTACTGTCAGAAATCCTTTCTCACATTAAAAGAAAAGTAAAATGGAAAGGTAGTTTTTTAGCTGGCAAGAAGGTGAAGAAGGCAACTAGTGAAGTGACTTTGCTGAATCCAGCTGCAGGGCTCCCCAAATCCTCCTGAGCCAGGAACTCTTTCCTCAACAGTGCATTTGAAGGCAAAAGGGTCATTTGAGGAAAAGTGAAGAGTGAACATTTTGAAGATAACTGGGTATCTGGAGTGCCAAACTGAAAAATTATCAAAATATGTAAGAACAAAATTCTTACGTATGTGTTAATTTGTGGTGCCCTCATTTAGACACATTGAACATCCTTATACATTAATGTGAGAAGTTTACTATTATTTTGAAGGGCTGATGTTTTATAGTTTCTTATATTTCAGGTTGCAGTTGCTAGTTAAACTGAACTGGAACATGAGGCAGTTATTCCCTGTAAAGACAAACCACTAAAAAAGGATGAAGGGCACATTATGCAATACACCTCACAGTGATTTACTAAACAACAAAGGAATGTTGAGGCTTAGGGATCCCACAGCCATTGCAGTGTTTTGGAGAAAATTCACCCTTGTAGCTAGAAACCTGAGTTCAGTATAATTATCTTGTCCAGTGCATCTGTCTACTTAATGCTGAACCTTTGCACATGCTTAACATAGGCTTTAATTTCCATGCTGTAATGTATTTCTATTTCCACTGTAAATGCCAAAGACCAGTTAGTCCCTATTAGCACACCATCCAAAGGTTGACTTTCTCTAAAAATTGTGCAATTTAAGTACATAGTTTCATTCCTACTAAATAGTAACTAGATTTGGACATTGCTAAACATTTCTGAAAGTTCAATACAGCTTACTTTTAATGAGACATAGCCAAAAAGCTGTTAGATTAAGTTATTTTTTTATTTGGATGTGGACAAAAATTCTTCTTGCATTTATGTATTGTCTCATCATTTCCATCACCATCACATATTGAGGAGGTAAGAAGGAAATCGCCCAGTGTGAATGGGGATGCTGGCCTTCCGCCTCACACAGGGGAGCCTGCCTCAGCAGCAAAGCACTCAGTCTATGGAATGCAAACTGTGGAGGAAGGTTCCTCCCACAGTGTCCGAAACCACAGGTTCCCATAGCCTTCCAGTTGTCCCCTTCAAATATGTCTCACCAGCCTCATTAGCATTTTTGGTAACCGAACCTTTTATGGCAATATAACTGTTTGCATTTCTAGGGATGCCAGTTCCATGGCAGCCTAGCAGGAGTTGATGGGAACTGGTATCTCTTCAGTGCTCTGAGAACAACAGATCTTTATCTGCACACACACAGATCTAGGAACACTACATTTTGCATATGCTTTTTTAATAACAATCAGTTAGCATGTGTAATTATAATTTATCACAATCATAATAACAGAATCACAGGATCAGGGAATTGCTGGGGTTGGAATGCACCTATGAAGCTTATCTGGACCAACTCCTGCTGAAAGCAAAGACAGCAGGTTACTCAGAACATTTTCCAGCCAGGAATAGTCATTGTAACCAAGTAATGTTTTTCAAAAATTCACCACCAATGCCAGGTTTCTGGGATCATGGGGTACACTCTCACAATAGAATCATATTTATTTGGGGCCACATTTGTGAGAAAATTATTTCATTGTAAATGCCTTGAAAACACTGAGTTGCTCATAGCTTCCTCACTCAGTAGTCAAGGTTGTCATTGTCTAAATGTTGAGTATATGAAGTGATGAGCTACTTTTAATCCTATTACAGCATGTGGTGCATGGAGACAGACCTGGTAAACAGTGTCAACAACAGCAAATCTGTTCATACTCAGGTCTACTGTCATCTGAACAAGTATAAATTTAGTTTAAAAGTATGTATAGTTTCACTGAGTCACTTAGAATCTACATCTACTTATGGTTGGATATCTCTCCAGTACCACATCAATGGAACTTGCTTCTGATGTACTAAATTCAGATCAGCACTCAGAAGGAATTCTCTCTGTCTTCTGTGGCAAAACCCAGATATTTTTATATTTATACTTTTATCTTTTCTTTTAGAATAAACAGGATCCATTCTTTGCCAGGTTCTGGACAGGTCAACTAAAGTCTCTTGTCTTCAGGACTGTGCTAGTGCCACTTGAAAGCTACTACTGCTTTAACAGATCATGTTGTCAATCTTGTGTTTTCTGGTGCTTTGCAAGCACGTTGAGTTTTGCTGTGTGGAAGGAGGAATAAACAAAGCCTGTGGAAGAGACAATGGCATCAAGGCTAAGCATCATAGCTGCTTCCAGTTGCAAAACTATATTTCCTATCCCATATTCTAACCTGGACCATTGTTAACATCTATATCCTAAAGCCATTTCATTTGACTGAATGACCAGCCCACCTGGAATAGCTACATTAGGCACATGTTCAAATAAAAAATATTGGGAAGTTACAAAATTTCTGATAGAAAGTGCTGCTTTAATAAAAAATATGTGGCACTTATTTTTGTGTCACTGAAAAATAAGACAGTTACAGCAAAAGAAACTAATCTAAATTGCAATTTGGACTTTTCTATTTTTTTTTTCATCTGACACTCATTTGTTACATACCAAAAAGACAATTGAAAAGAACTTCCAAAAATCAGCCTATGTGCATTTGTGGTCAGGGTCACAGTAAGATCAAAATGTGCCTCTTTTCGGAATTTTGGATTAAATTTGGCTACAAGTAGACATATATAAATGACTTACCTCTCCCATTCCATTTTTTTTTTATGCTATAAGAGTTCCAGGCATAGACATATTAACTGGCACAGCAATCAGATAAAACCACTTAAACTGATTAATGAATGATAACATCTTTTTTTAATAACTAGTGTCTGCAGTGACCATATTTTTTTCTCTTCTTGGGTTGTTTTTAATGAGGCAGTTTGACCTCTCTTCTTTTCTTTGGAAAACCACCTTATAAACAAAATGATTAATGTATGCACATAAAAAATAAACTGGTGACATCATTAGCAGGGATAACATGCATCTTTCATCTGACAATTCTTGGCTGCCATTTGCAAGTTAGAAATATACAGCCAATGCTTTTAAAGCCCTAAAGATACAAAAGTATATTATTTTGCATTGAATTCTGTTTACCAGTTTGTGTGACTCCTACACTCATGTCTCTGAACACTTATCAAGAATGATGCATTCTGCAATGACTGCAATTAGACGTATTTTATAAATACGTCTAATATGGTTTATATTTTGTTATGCTCCAAAATGACCATAAGCTGTATTCTGTCTTCATTCTACATTTGGAATTTCCACTGACGTCAATAGAACTGTTAAGCAAAATGAGAGAAAATAGTCTGAGGTCTAGGTAAGGAATTAGGCTTTTTTCAGTTGGAAGGACGTCAAGCTGACTTTATCTTTTTCCATCTTCATTCCCTCCACTCTGCCCCTAACTCCACACAAATACATACTGTACTGGCTGCCCGGCGTGAAATTACAATAATTATAATTAGTGGGAGAAAATACAAAAATATTTGGTGATAAACAGGGCTACGTCTCTGCAGCTGCTTATCCTTAAGAAATGAACACTCCAGTTAGAATATCAGAGAACTTCTTGAATGACTGGTATTTACAAATTTAGATATTTACTCAGAGTACTTTTTTCTCAGTTTTTAAGTTCAACTAATCTACATATCGTAGAATAACAGGTTGTAAGGGATTTCCACCTTTCTTGGCAAAAGCTCCGTCTAGAGAAAGGCATCATCTAGACAAGATGGGCCAGCACCCTGTCCAGCTGAATCTTAAAATTTTCCATTGTTGGGGAATCCACTGCTTCCCTGGGGAGATTATTCCAATGGCTGATTGTTCTCATCGTAAAGATATTCTTCTAGAATCCGATCAGAATCTCCTCAGGGACTTGCATCCGTTAGCCCTTTGTGTTTTCCATGTAGGTCTTTGTAAAAAGGGAGTCTCCTTCTCCTTTGTAGTCCCTCTTTAAATACTAGAACATGCTCATGAGGTCACCTCTAGGCCTTTTTGTTGGGGCCCTGGCCATGTGCAAGGCACCCTGGCCTTGTTGCGGAGCCGGAGGGCTGCCTAGGAACAAAGAAAGGGGTCACAAGGGGAATGGCTGAAAGGTTTGAAATTCGCGGTTTATGCATTAACCAATCAGGACCGAGTATTCATTGCATAATCGGAAAGATATAACCAATGATAAGTTCACCCTTGGCAGATGTTCACGGGTATTGGCTACTAAGGGGTATATGATGATGTGAGGGACAAGGAAAAAACAGATTGAATCTGCATCACGTTGATGTGTACTTTCACTCCGGTTCGCGCCACAAATCGCGGGCTTTGGCACCTTTTCTCAAGGCTGAACAAACCCAATTATGTCAGACTTTTTTAAAAATAGGTATACTGTATGAGATTAAGTTCTAGAATGAGTTAGGAACAACAATTATCTTTTATACCCTTCTTTAAGTTTCAAATTAACAGTCTATTTCTAACTCAGGAGCTATCTCGAGAAAAAATTTTGTTCTATACTCTTTTTTTTTCCTGTCACACTATAGATCTTTCATTCTTTTAGTATAAAACATCTTAGAAGAATGATGTTTTAAAAGTTTGGGGTTTTTTTTCTTTTACAGGCAGAGAGAGATTTTGATTCTCAGAACAGCCACATTTCTGTTTTTAGTTTTAGCATTTTCAGTCCTGGAAAAAATTTGAATTCATTGGGCTTTATAATGTCAAACAATTTACTGCAAAAAGTGCAATTAAGAAATTTATCTCATTATGGCAAAGCCTGGTGGTGGGTGTTGTCATAGATCCAGAGAGCTACATAAGAAAAATATATTCACTTTTTGGCCACTGTTGTTCTCCAGATGATTTGCACTTCAATTTGATTGAGAATTGTTCACCTAACTGTATTTTCTCTGCTGTTATTTTCATTTTACATTGTTTTTTCACTTGATTTTTTTGTGAAGGTTTCTGTCTCTTGATTTTCTCTTTTTCTTTTTTAATGAACACACTCACACACTCCCAAGTTTTATTGCTACTCCATTTTATCTCTTCTCCACCAGGATTACTTTCCTTGCTTTTTTTATTTCACAATATAGGTCTGTGCTGTGTATGAGACTGGGAGTGTTGGGCTCTTCAGAAGTTCTCTAATGTCTTTAAATCAAGTCATGTCTGCAACGGCATCTGGAGGCGATGAAATCTCATGCTGGCTATGAAGTTGTGCCATTTGCACCGTGTCCATCCATACCTCCTGTAAGATTGTGTCACTCAAAAATAGTAAAATATTCCTGATTCACAAAAAAAAACCAAACAACAAACCCTTCTGTGTAGTACTTAATCTATGCACATTTCTCCTTTTTTAGGAAAAGTTATATAAATACCTTCTTAAATATCTCATTTTTAGAGTGTTTTGAACATCTCACAGGGAAATTTTTTTAAAAGCATGAATTACATTAACAAATCTGGTCATAACAGAGCTTGCCTGCAAGCCCAGAGGCCAACTCCTGGAGCCTTTGGGTGCTGTGCTGAGGGCTATCAGAACAGATAAAAATATAGGTCTTACTCTTCCGGAAGTGGAAGGTACCCATGGGGAAAAGTATGGATGTAGCCTCAGTAAAGCTGTCCTACAGTTCTTTTCACCAGCAATAATCATGATGTTATTTGTAGTCATTTTATCTGCATCGTTCATACTTAGGAACACAAACAAAGGAAATTAGAATAGAAATGAGCTAATGGAGCTAATAGAAATGAACTGGGATTTAGTATAGCAAGAGCATTTCCAAATATCTTTGTTATTTTAGATGCTCAAGGGTATGAAGCAATAGTCCTTGTCTTTCTTTATGTTTGGAAAATTCCTGTGGGGTTTATGCATCAAGTTATAAATAAAGAACAATGAAGAAAGAAAAAATAGGCTGACCACTGGGACTTTAATTTATTGCTGAGTGACAAATCATTTTTATAGGAAACAGTGAAAGCATTCTGTGCAAAGACTCCAAACAACTTAATGTCAATGAAAACAGTGTCTACGTGTTAGAACTTACCTTAGAGTGCGTTTGTACTTGCAACCTCATTTTACATTTTCAGCTATGTATATCTTTTCACTCATCAATGCAAATTATCCTTGAGGTTCCCACAGAGGTTCATTGCACAGAAGTATATAATGCAGTTGTTACATAACAACACCATATAACCAAACAAAGCCACTGACCAAATTGCCACTGAGCTCAACCAAGTGTACAGTGACCCACAGATGGCCTGTCCAGGTTGGGGGACTGAGGTGTAGGTCTGCTACATGTGTCACTAAGGTGAACATAATAAAATTATTTTTTCCTCTTTCTTTTATTTGCTTTTTCTTTGTGTCACTGAAACTGTTTCAATAGTATACCTTAAACATAATATGGGATAAGTAGGAAAGTTCCTAGCAGTTCTAGAAAAGTTCCCAGAATTTTTTTGTAATTATTGAGTTAATTTCCTTATTTTTGCTCCCTCTTTAGCTATGCCAATTACTTCTATCATTTAAATGTGTATGGCACTGATTAGTGTGCAAACTATTTAATTCCTAAATTGATAGGATTTTGTCCCGGTTCTGTCCAGGCCAGAGCTGACTTTCCCTAACCGTCAGCACAGGTGACCTGAGTTGGCTGGGGCTGTCCCCAAACAACCAGTACAGGTGAGCTGAGTTGGTCAGGGCTGTTTCCACACCCCCTGACATCAATCAAACCCGTATAAAAGGGCTGGTGGGGCAGAACCAGTGCTTGGTTGGTTGCATGGTCCTTGAGATGGTATAGTGGTCTCTGTGAGTTGGTAGGTAAAGTACTCCACTTTATCACTGGTTGTGTCTGTTTTTTGTTCCCCTCCCAAAGTGTTTATCAGTAAACTGTCTTTATCCTAACCCATGGGGCTTAGGCTGTTTTCTCTCCTCAGGAAGAGGAGTGAGGGAGCAGCTGGTGGTGCTCAGCTACCTAGTGCTGAACCACAACAAGCTTGCATAGTCTTTTTCATTTCTACCAAGACATAAGTTTCCGGATAACAATCTTCAAAGCTTCCACAAATGACTTAATTTCACCAACATTGTGATCTTTTTCCCCACAGACATGGGATACAGTAAAACTTAGAGCTGACCTGTGTTTTGATCCTCATGCAACAGTAAAATAGAATTGCTTTGTCAGTTAAATGGTTCATCATCCTCATTAACTGTGTCCAGAGCTCCCTGTTGACACACTGACTAGAAAGACATATGAAAAAAAATAGAAAATTGGGTGGAGGAATCTGAATTACTTCAGTGAATTGCAAGACCTTATTCAGATGTTTATAATAGAAGTGTATACAACTGCAGTGCACAGCAGAGCCACAAAGTCATTAAAAGGATCCTTTGAAGTGTCAAGAATAAGAATAGTTTGAGCTATTCGGTGAACTCAATATTTTTAAAAACAGTTCTTCTGAACCAGAAATATGCCTTCATATAAACCTACGTTCCTGCTTTTTTAGCTGTTTGTAATCCTTTCAATTCCTTCCCAGCTGGACCATAAAATGCTTAGATCAAGGGTAAACACATGATGGACAAATTTTTGGTGTTGTCAAGGTAAATCCTGCTTTTCTCTTCTGATATATTCCTCTATAATATCAGTAACATTTTCATTTGAAAGCTGGGTTTGTTTCCTAGCTGCAGTTCTCTGCTTTCTTAGCTCAGCTGATCTTGGGTACCAGCAAACATAGAAAGTTCTATAAACCTCATGACAGCTTCTCTCAACAACTGCTTCCCTCAGCACATTCTTTAGCTATTTTTTTATTGCATTTCTCTCAAACTGAAGTGGTACAGTAGGTCAGCTGTGGTATGTAGAAGGGATTGATTTCACTGGATCATGTACAGAAGAATGAAATGAGGAAAATGTTAAAGAGGGAATTTACAGAGTACCCTAGGACAAGCAGTACTTAGTTATGAGGAAAGATACCACCTAAATATTTAGAAAGTTGTCTGTGGGGATTTTTTTTTTTTTTTTATGTGCTGCCATTCAGCAAGACCTGGACAGGCTGAAGAGATGGGCAGTGAGGAACTAGATGAGATTCAATATAAGCAAGTGTAGGGTCTGGAACCTGGGAAGGAACAACCACAGGTAGCAGTACAGGCTGGGGGATGACCAGCTGCAGAGGAGCTCTAAGAAGGACCTGGGAGTCCTGGTGGATGACAGGTTGGCCATGAGCCAGAAGTGTGCCCTGGTGGCCAAGAAGGCCAATGGGATCCTGGGGTGCACTAAGAGGNATCAATGTTTATAAATATCTGAAGTGTGGGAGACAAAGAGAGATGGCCAACCTCTTCTCAGTGGCCTGAGGGGACAGGACAAGGAGCAATGGCTACAAGTTTGAGGTTCCGCACTGATGTGAGAAAGAACTTCTTCAATATGAGGGTGATGGAGCACTTGAACAGACTGCACAGGGGATTTGTGGAGTCTCCTTCTCTGAAGATATTCAAAACCCACCTGGATGCCTACCTGCATGACCTGCTCTAGGGAACCTGCTTTGGGAGAGGGGATAGACTCTATGATCTCTCAAGGTCCCTTCCAACCCCTACAATTCTGTGAATCTGTGAATTGCTCACAAATGTTGTAAGAACTTAGGAGGGGATCCCAGAGTATGAAGCAGTTGATTAAATAGGCTAGCTTAGATCAGCATAGTAGGAAGAGTTTCACTGCCCTCCTAAATTTCCCATAGATGAGAGACTCAGCTTCAGTGAACAGTATGAAGAACATTCACATAAGAATTTAAAATAACCCTCTTAATATCAGAGCCAATTGGCATGAAAATTCAAATTCAATAGTTTCCAAAAGTTGATTTCTAAGTATACTTAGATAACTTGTGGTTTTGATTCATATCCCAGTTTTGATGCATTTATTTCTAAAGAAAATGAATGTGTCTATTATTACAAGAGTCATTTAGACAGCATCATCCATTTACACAACTTAAATTTTTTCAGTTCCTACCCCAAATATTTTGTCTTGTTTGTTTGTTTGTCTGGGATTTTCATGGTGATGTCTAAGTATTTAAGTCTTACTGTCTAATAAGAAAACGTGTTCAGCCTCTGTCAAAACTAGGTGTTAGATGCTATCCCTTTGAGAAAATACTCTTATTCAGTTTTCAAAGTTATTAATGAGAACAAGTAATTAGAAACCATAACAAATCCAAAGATATCATAAATGTCTCTGTAATTTGCAGGTCTTGACTGTAAAAAAAACATTATCAGTAGTTACATTTTAAAAGTTCATTAATTTGTACCAGTTTTATTAAATGTACTATATGCACATTTAGAAATATATTTTCTAAAATAATTCAAAAGCTTTAGAATTATTTAGATTACACACTCACATATTTAATAAACTGTCATGATAACTTGCCTGGAAATTTCCATATGATGGGCATGGGACCTTTAACTTTAAGATAACCTTGCAAGGGGTGGGATTAGATGACTGTCATATTTATTTATTTATTTTTCTTCTTTATCTGAAAGGAATTTCACTTGCTGCAATTTGTGTCCTCTGCCTCTTTTCATTAAACAATTCGGTGGGGGAGGGATGGAGCCTAGTCCTGCCTTCCCTGCACTCTCTTTTAAGCAGTGAAGGATTTCAGGTGCCTTGACCTTCTTTCTTATGGGCTGAACAAACCAGTAGTCTACCCACACGTTTTCCTTCTCCTCATCTAACTGGGTAGTCCTCTGAGTTCACTTCAGCTTCCCAGTAACACCCTTATACTGGGGGAACCACTATGGCAGCAGTTTTCAGTTCTTTAAATATCTTAAGCATGTTTCTTCTGCTCTTCAAGATCCTATTGTAATATCCTGGCCATGTTTTGCATCGTTTCCATCACTTCAGGAATGCAAAGGAAGTAAAAAGTTTAAAAGCTTTGAAAAAACATAGATATGTGGTTGGGTTCTTTTCCAAAGGACAAGTTTTAATGAAGTTATTTCAAGAGTATAATTCACAAATTAGCCTGCTAGTATACAGAAATGTACATCTCCACAGCTGTTTGCTTTATTCTGGCTACTCCTTTGATATGTCTAATGTTAACAATGAGTCTGGTTAAATACTAGGAAAAACAGCATATATGGTCCACACAGTTGTTTTTGGAGGTCTACAAAATTTATTACAGACAAGAGAGCCTTTTTTAACAAATGTGAAATTAACAGGAGTCTAGAATTTAAATGCTCCCACCTTGAAGTGAAAGTAAAAGGTTAAAGTTTCACCCAAACCTGGATTTCCTATGGTCTACCACAGTTAAGATAACATTTCTGTGAGATTTCTCCGTGCCACTGTTTTTCCTCTGAAAATAACCATTTGTAATAACAAATGGACCAGGAACTCATCAAGGCTTTCAGGGTCAAGATGAATCTGATTTCCACAGAACTAAAACCAAGAATTTAAGCCAGCTGGAAAAGCAAGTTAAAAAAATATTTTTAACAGCAATTTGAGATGATCCAGTAATTCTATTGTTGTACTGTGGAATTATTGGACCTGCTTCTAACCATGCCTTCTCTTTGAGAATGCCTCTAGCACATCAGTGGAGACAGAGGTGTCATACATAGCCCACCTGCACACACTGCAGGTTAGCAGGAAGAGCAAGTGTCCTGTACTGAAATTACCATGAGGCCATAATGAAAAAATTTTGTGAAGTCACATAAAGTATTTACTAAAGGTAGATTCTGTGTTTTTAGGATTCTTCCCAGAAGTTTTGCAGTAAGTGTACCTTCACAGGAACCAGCCCTAATAAATTAGCTGAAAGGGGAGGTGGAGTGGTTATTTTTAAACTTCATCTTGGAGAGGCTATCAGGAATTCCAAAAGAGAAAGGTATGACACATGGCAAGATTATTTTAGGGTTGTATAAAACAAATGCTTTTCACTTCATATAATTTTTGTGTACAGTCATTGGAAATAGAAGACAGAGTCTGGCATTCATTTTTGCCTTAATATCAGTCCCAGAAATACCTTATAATGAAATTTACAATACAGGGGATTTATGTATATACACCTATGTCTACATCATCAATTATTCATTTGTTAGTGGGTGTTTTAATGTCTGCAATGAATCTTGATAAATCAGATGGAAATTTTACTATAACATATATCAGACTGTGAATCTTTTGCTGTGATAGAGAATATTTGTTTGATTATGAAGCTTCTTTTCCATCAACCTCATTCACATAAAGGCCAGGTCACTGTCTTGGGCATATTTCAGAACTGCATCCAGATGGAACGTGAAACATTTGCTCTTTTTGTTCAGGAAATACCACAAAAGGGATGAATTAAATGCATGAAGGATGAGAGCTTCATTCCACTGAGAAGCTTTGAAACACCTTACAAAACAGTTTTCATTCTTCATAGAAGAAAAAAAACAAAAGCACGTCAGTTATTTCTCCACACAAGTAAGCACATGTAGCCTTGACCCTTCTGCACAAATCCAGTACTTCATTCACATTCAAGACCCATCTAGATGCCTACCTGTGCAACCTGCTCAAAGGAACCTGCTTTGGCAGGGGGTTTGTAATCAATGATCTCATGAGGTCCCTTCCAACCCCTACAATTCTGTGAATCTGTGATATTGATAATTCATATAATATCTATTGATGTTCTCTTTTTTCACATATACAAAATATGTGAAATATAAAAAAATATACAATATTACAAATCTCTGTACCACTGAATTGTTAAATGTCTATTTCTCTCTATCAAAAAAACCCAAAACCACTTGATGGAAAAGGCATACACCAAAAGGAGAGTAACAACTCATCAGTAATATTTCAGCTGCTTTTGCACACCATGAGATGTTCTTCATCATGCTACCTATGAGAGCTCAAGAGGCTTTGCTCTTTCCATGGAAATTTTATCATATAACAATATCAATGATAAAATAGTCATAAAATTCTCACTTCATAATTTCTTCCCCTGAGTAAGTGGAAGGATCCCTGAACCTTTGAATAATAATCAATATTTAATGAAAGAAAGCTCTGTGTACATTAAGCTCAGGAGGATTCATCTTGCTCAGGTAAGTTGCCTGGTAGCAAAATGACTACTTTTGTCACTTTGATGGATTTTGCTCCTGGAATCTTCTCCCCTATCCTCCTTGCAGCAACCCCAAGACTTTGCAGATCCCTCCAGAGACCCTAGTCCCAGACACGTGCTCCAATTTTCCTTACCAATTCCAAAGTCATAAATAAACCTTCAATACAGTGGAGTCCACACATCTAACATTTGAAATTTGAAGACTACTGACTGTAACCTCCCTCCCTCATTTGTGAGCACTGACCATTATCCTATACACTGTTAACATTATAGCCTTCTATCATGCATAGTCATAAGTATTTTCTAAATCATGTTTAGAGTTCCAGTGACAATGAGAGATAGTGAGAATCACAGACTATTAGGAGCTGGAAGAGACCTCGAAAGACCATCCAGTCCAACACTCCTGCCCAAGCAGGATCATCTAGAGTAGATCACATAGGAATATATCCAGGTTGGTCTTGAAAGTCTCCAAAGAAGGAGACTCCACAACCTCTCTGGGCAGCCTATTCCAGTGCTCTGTCACCCTCATTGTGAAATAGTTTTTCCTGATGTTTACATGGAACCTTCTATGCTCCAGCTTGCACCCATTGGCCCTTGTCCTATCACTGGCCATCATTGAGAAGAGCCTGGATCCATCCTCCTGACACTCACCTGCTGGGGTCTTTTAGTTCCATGCGGGTCGAGAATGACCAGACACATCAATATGATGCAGAATCATTCTACTTTATTAGCAAACTCCGTGACATTATATAGGAAATCATTTCTGTACATGTGCCACACATGCATCACAAGCTAAGCTGATTGTCTACCTTATCTTCTATAGCTACACCCCTATTCAGACAGGTATCATCCTTTCTTGGAACTTCCCCAACTTAGTTGCCACATCAGCAACTTCCCTCTTTCACTGACCTTGGTTACTGCTGCCTGACCGCCCACACCAAGTATATCTCAGACAAAGCCGCTTGGGCCCCAACACTCACCCTTTATATATTTATAAACATTAATGAGGTCACCCCTCAGTCTCCTCTTCTCCAAGCTGAAGAGACCCAGCTCTCTCAGCCTGTCCTTATAAGGAAGGTGTTCCACTCCCTTTATCATCTTAGTTGCCCTGTGTTGAACTCTCTCAAGGAGTTGTATGTCCTTCTGGAATTGAGGGGCTCAGAACTGGATGCAATACTCCAGGTGTGGTCTCACCAGGGAACACATTCTCTTTTTTGTCACTAAACAGTCAAATTAATTAAAACCCAAACTTTCCAGTCCTTTAAGTTTGATGGGGTTTTCATGTGTATATATAGCTGTTATATGGTGGAAAAAGTTCAGGTGTGCCTTTTCTGGTTCACTCGAGGTTTGAAACACTCAAGGCTGGAAATACAACTTTTTCACTCACTATAGAAACACTTCAAGTAACTATATTCTTAACGCCAGTACCAAACATGTTTAGCAGTCCAGCTTTGAGCATTACTTTTATTTTAACTATCTCTTTACAATCCAGTATCTGTCTTTTATGACAGTTTCATTTTACTTTATTTTTACTTAAAATTGTTTAGTTTAACAACATAACATAAATTTCCAGTGTTGTAAGATACAATATTTAAAAATTCAATAGAAATGGTAACTTATTTCCATAGTTATACACTCTACGGCAATATAATCTTGAACTCTCAGGATCTGTAGTTCTATCTCATCTTCTTTTCCCATGTTTCATCTATGCCTTCTGATCTTCATTCATGGGGTATGCTTATACTGCTTAACAAAACCAGAAAAACAAGCAAAGTTTCTTAACACAATTTGACTGAAACAGCAGCTAATTCAATATCACGGGAGTTTTGCAAGTGAAGTTAGCAGGCTGATTTCAGTTAAATGCCTGAACCCTTATTGTCAATAAAATTTAATGGTGAGCAAACTAATTAGTCATATTACACTTTTCACTAACTTACAAATGTTAAAAAAAAAAGCAGTTATAAGTAGGGTTGTTGAGTTATACATGCTTTAAATTATACATTCTTAAAAAAAAACACAACTAGTAATAATATTGCAATCATCCAGATGAATTCTTTATAATCTTCTCTAGATATGGATACTCCCAGCCAATCTCTTTTTTAAGACATTTACAGAAATAGTAGTAGTATGGTGGACAAGATTCATATTCAGGACCTCATTTATCAGATCCTGTATTAGGTGTTGCCCCTGCTATTGTGTCCGAGTTCAAAAGAATAGGCAAATAACATCATATCCAACCAGAGCCTGGCTTCCTGCACAGTCAGGGAAAAGAAAGAATTAACAACCCTTTCATCTTCAACACTGCCAGAGGTATAACATCTACATGTGCACTAAGAGTTTGCTTGCAATCTTTAAAAAGACAGGTACACACTTAAGGCACATGCATTTTAATTTAAACCCTCCACAGCCTACATATAAAAATACCTGAGCATTTAGAGTACTCCACCTTCATCGTGCTTAAGTAAGAATTTTGGATGATCACAAACAAATTTCAGGATCTTATACTCTGTATAGATAAACTCCTCAAGACAATTGAATACACAGATACATTCTGGAAAACAGGTCTAATCCAAGGTCTTCTGTGTGTACCGGACAATGGTGAAAAAAGTTGTATGTAGCTTGAAATAAAGGGGTTAGGGGAGTGTACTCAGATATATAGATATAGATATAGATGATAGATAGATAGATAGATAGATAGATAGATAGATAGATATAGATGCGATAGATATAGACGCAATAGATATAGATGCGATAGATATAGATGCGATAGATATAGATGCTATAGGTATAGATATATATATGATATAGATAGATATAGATAAGGTAATGAAGAGCAGGTGCACAGGAATTCAGAGGATCTTTGTAGTTCAGTGAAGTGTAGCAAAGAAGCTGTAATCTGGGAGTTATTGGAACAGGAAGATACCAGATGTAGTTCAGAAAAGAGTGCAAATTGTTAAAATACTTTAAAATTATTACTTTACTACCATCACATGAGTCTAAATATTTTCCTTGTGTAATCAGGGTTATTTGTTCAGACTGTTCTTGTCCTTGGGACAAATACCTTAATTAAAATTTTCTGTTCAGGTTTGAATGAGTGTTGTTTTATCCTTTTTTTCAAAAATATAGCTATTGTGGTTTTTCTCCATATTTTTCCTATTATTTACCATGACAAACAATTATCTTCATCCATGAAGATCACTTATTCCCAAGAAAAAGATAAATCACTCTGGTATAAGACAAATCATAGGAAAACGAGACTGCAGTTTGAGTTATGACAGGCCGTGTCATGTTTAAATAGACCATTAATGTGAAAAAGGTTTATTTAAAAAAAAAAAAAAAAAAGAATGCAAGTCTTTAAGTGGTTTCAAACAAGCTCTTCCAAAGCTTTTTGGCACACAGAAAATGAAGGAGCAGATGTGAGGGTATGCTATTCCGAGTCACAGGCATGAACTCATGGACTATAACACAGCAGGAACAGCACATCTCTTATTTAAACTTACAGCACAGAGTATTGTGTGAAAGTCAGGTTATCTACTGCCACCTTTATCACTAGTTTGGTTTTCCCACTGTCTTGTGTTTTAACATAGGTTTTTCCTGCAGTTATTTCACCTAGGAAGAGCTACTTTTGCTTAGCAGTATATTTCACACTATACATACAAAATACACTCTGTGAGGCCATGATAATGCTCTCAGTTTACACCAATGTTTATGTTAAGTCACACATAAAGATTATCAAATCCTTAGCAAGTTCATGAAATTAAAGAAGTAGTGTACAAGAACGTATGGCTAACCAGCAATAGATACATACCAGCACTCCGATAAATCACAGGAGAAATGAACAATAAAACAACATTGAATACTACAGTTTCAAAATGTGTTTTACATTTAACACACATACATCCACATCTACATTTTTAGAAACTGAAAACTACACTAGATTTACTAGTTTGATCAAACAATAGTGTTATTCTTACATATTATTATTCGGTTAACTAGATTAAAACTTTGGAAAAAAAAAAAAGCTTGTCAGTCATACAATTTATCCACAACTTACCATTTCTAACTGCAGTGGATGACTAGCAGTTGATCAACCTATGGTCCCATACAAATGACCATCCAAGTCTAATTTGGTAATCAAAACTATAGTCCAAAGCAAAGTTTTTTCTGGTGCCGCAGCAGACTTATCAATTCATCAAGTGGGGAAGGTTATAGAGCAGAGCATCCTGAGTACCATCACACAAAAGTGCAGGACAACAAGGAAATCAGGCCCAGTTACTATGGGTTATTGAAAGGCAGGTCCTGTTTGACTAACCTGAACTCCTTCTATGACAAGGTCACCCACGTGGTTGATGAGGGAAAGGCTGTGCATGTTGCCTACCTAGACTTTAGTAAAGCCTTTAATACCATTTCCTAATGCATTCTCCTGGAGATACTTACTGGTCACAGCTTAGACAGGCGTGTCGGAAAGAAGACGCTGGGAGACCGAAGGTAGTGACTACCTTTTATTGTCTCAACTACTTGCAGGAACTTCATGTGATTTTATACTTTTTAGTTACATTACAGCAATTTGAGTGTCAGTACCTGATTGGTTAATAAATTGTTTTTGCAAGTATTGATTGGTTAGTACTTAGCAGAAAAACATGTTTTAAGTTTACTGATCAGGGGTTCTAGATAGGAGCTAAGAGTATGAGAACCAAACAAGACTGTTTTGAGAGAATTCAGCTAGCTTCTGAAAAACAACATGGGAACGAGAATGTTTTGGGAACCGAACTGAAAGCAGTGCCTTCGCATAACTCATGATGCTCTCTTTCTCATGGTATTCTTTCTTCTTTGTTCCCTGTTTACCACTTAGGCCTCATCTTGTTCTTCTGTACTTTTCCATCTGTAATTGGCATCAACTGTAACATGTCCGGCTGTTCACATCCTCGGTCACATAACCATTCTTTAACGATGTCCTCCACACAGGCGTACTCTCCACTGGCTAAAAAACTGGCTGGAGGGCCAGGCCCAGGTAGTGTGTTGGAGTTAAATCCATTTGGCAGGAAGTTAAATCCAGTTGGCAAGAACACATGTGGTCTTCTCTAGTACTGGGCCCAGATCTCTTTAATATTTTTATTGATGATCTGGATGAGGTGATCAAGTTCATCCTCAGTAAGTGGGCACAGGCCAACTTTATGGGGTTCAACAAAGCTGTTCTGGGTCCTGCACTTGCATCAGAACAACACCATGCGACACTACAGGCTTGGGAAAAAAGCATCTGGAAAGCTGCCCAGAGGAAAAGAACCTGGAGGTATTGGTCTTCAGCCATCTGAATATGATCCAGCAGTGTGCCCAGGTGGCCAAGAAGGCCAACATCACCCTGGCTTGTATCAAAAATATGGTGGCCAGCAGGTCTAAAGAAGTGATTGTCACCTTGGCACTGGTGAGGCTGCACCTCAAGTACTGTGTTCAATTCTGGGCCCCTCACTACAAGAGAGATGTTGAGGTGCTGGAGCATGTCCAAAGAAAAGCAATGAAGCTGGTGAAGGCTCTACAGCCAAAGTCTTATGAGGAGCATCTGAGGGAACTGGGGTAGTTGAGTCTGTAAGAAAGAAGGCAGAGGGGAGACCTTATCACTCTCTACAACTACCTGACAGGAGGTTGTAACCAGGTGGATGTTGGCCTCTTTTCCCAAGTAACAAGTGATAGGACAAGAGGAAATAGCTTCAAGTTCCACATGGGGAGGTTTAGATTGGATATTAGTAAAACCTTCACCAAAAGGGTTATCAATCACTGGAACAGCTTGCCCAGGGAAGTGGTTGGTTCAGCATCCCTTCTGGTATTTAAAAGATGTGTAGATGTGGCACTTGTGGGACAAACACGGTAGGTGGTTCAGTGGTAGACCTGGCAGTGCTAAGTTAATGGTTGAACTCTTAATGGTCTTTTACAACCTGAATTTTCCTATGATTCTTTAAGTCACCAAATGTTGGGGAATATATGTATGTATCTATAGGTATATTTATCATAGAATCATAGAATGATTAGAGTTGAAAGGGACTCCCAGAGGTCATGTAGTCCAACCCCCCCCCCCCCCCACTCNAACAGCCTCTCCCCTTCTTTCTTGTAGGCCCCCTTGAGGTACTGGAAGACCTCTATAAGGTCTCCCCGGAGCCTCCTCTTCTCCAGGCGGAACAGCCCCAACTTGCTCAGCCTGTCCTCGTAGGAAAGGTGCTCCAGCCCCTTTATCGTCTTTGTGGCCCTCCTCTGGACCCTCTCCAACTGGTCCATGTTCTGTACTGGTCCATGTATTAATGTATTAAAGGTTAGATGAGGTACTCAGGGGCACAGTAATACAGGTGGTAGTTGTAATAAGTAAAAAAGGCAGTAGGATAAGGGTTGGACTAGATGATCTTGGAAGTCTTTTCCAAACCTAATGATCCTATGATTCTATGCTTTATGCATACCTATGCTGTATTTTTTTACAATATTTTCAAACATTCATAAAATTAATGCTTCTAATTTGATGTATTGTGCTAGTATGTCATGTATTTATGAGACATCTACTACTGCAACATCTAAGCAGTAAACTTTACAAGATTTATAATACAATTTTAAATTATATCAGAATGACATGGAAGCTGAGATCCCATTTTCAAGGTCTAATGAAGAAACATAGCCACGTAACTCTACGTGGCTCTTATACAGTCAAGGTTTTGAAATTGCTGCTCATTTCCTAATAAGATATAAACCACTCTCATGCTCATGGCATCTAGGCAGAAAATTGCAGCTGGTTACAGACCCATGTTTAGCCTCAACTTACACATACAGGGATTTCACAGTACAGTAAAAAAACTGAATAAACTGTTTGCTGAGACATTCCTGAATCATACAGTTAAACTGTATTTTTCATAAGAAAAATGTAGGAAAAGCTGTCCCTTTCTTATGAAGCCATTCTTCTAGTCTTTATTTCCCAATAGATTAATAAGATGTCTTAAAAAAATACAAAAGTTGTCTAGTTTTCAGATCCTAAAAAAAATTCAAAATTACTGCAACTTCTATTGGTGCTAATGGAAACAGCTTAGTAGCAATCTATAAGGTCAAAAATTAGAGAAGAATCTTTGTAGAAAAAAGTAGTTTCAAAAGAATGGAAAATGATCAACAAATGTTTAGGAACACAGGTGTGCACAAGGACCAACAAACATACACATCCTATTTTAAATTTTTTTCAACTTTTGAAATCATCTGCTGATTATCTGCTGTCTCGAGGAAAGGCAAAGAGTTTAAATTTGTTTTCCCTTCATTTTTTTTATTATTCTCTTTCCTAACATCTACGTCTTCATGGGTATGTCTAGTTTGGAAAGGAGGAGGATGAGGGCTGACCTCATTGCTCTAAAGAGCTTCTTGAGGAGGGCAAGTGGACAGAGAGATGTGCTGAGCCCTTCTCACAGGGTTCCAGTGATTGAACATGTGGGAATGCCTCAAAGCTTCATCAACAGAGGTTCAGACTTGACATTATGAAGCATTTCTTTACCAAGAGGGTGGTCAAACAGTTGACCAGGCTTCCTAGAGAGTTGGTCAAGAGACCAAGCCTGTCAATGTTTAAAAGTCAGTTGGACATTGCCCTTAACAACATGCTCTAACTTTTGGTCATCCCTGACATGGTCAGGAAGTTGGACTAGATGATCCCTGTAGGCCCCTTTCAACTGAATTTATTGTATCATATCCTATTCTATTCTACCATCTGTGCATAGCGATATGTCACAGCCAATGGTCACTAGTGTATTGGAACACTGAGATCCAGTTAAACGTCCATTAAATGTCACATACTAACAAATAACTGTGGATTTACTATGTTTGTACAGACAATTTAAAAAAATTATTTTAAAAATGCCAAAACTTTGCTTCATAACAAATTCAGAATTATTTATATTTCCAGGTCAAAAGAATAAACTGTTCCTTCCTGAGGAACAACTTGCTTTCAATGAAATTATATTTCCCAATTAAAAACTTTTCATTTTTAATACTTCTGGGTTGCTGTAATTGAGAAATTACTTTAAGCAACACAGATGCATATCAACAAAGGATTTATGACAAAAGAGATCTCCTGAATGTAGGCTTCAGGCAAAAGTGAGTATTCATCATGGGAATGATGGAATTGTTTGTTTCTCTTCTAACTGATTTGTTTTGGGCAGAGAAGTCTGAGGCATTGTTCAGGGGATGAGCTGTTTCAGATCAAACTTCAAAGATGGTTTTGGAAATAATAGTGAAACATTAAGCTGAGGTGTTTTTTAGCTGGCAGAGCAGGCAGACAGCCTAACCATTTGCATGTGTGCACGAGGTAATTATTGGTAAGAGATGTTGTTTTATCACTGTAATCTTATTTTCTTTAGAATTTATTATAATAAAATCATGACAAGAATTAGTCCACAGTCATGAACTAAAGTAAATATATTTACTGAAAGACATTCATGACTCTTTTATTTTTCACTATGTTTCTCAGCTGTGTTACAGCGTTCATGTTTGTAGTCTTCTTTCTAAATAAATAAATCCCACATTCAAATGTGATGAGGTATTTTAATAGCATATTCTGTTCGTATTTAAGGAAGCAAGTGATACTGAAGTCAGTGTCTTTTTGAAGATGGGGGTGGGGTGGATAAAATCCCTGCATTGAGGTCAATGACAGTTGGGCCATAATATCATCCAGTTACTTTAAAAAAATCATTAATGAATTTCCTACCCCATGAGCAGGCTGGTTAATATAGGGTGCTTAAAAACTAGTTAAAGGGCAAGACAAGTGGTTGTGGCATGGAAAACACAAGATATCTATGGCAAGAAATAAGTTAGAAATTGCTGCGTATCTCCTCTTCACAGCTTCTGCTCAGAAGTTCTCAGACCTGATGTCTGCAACCTTATTTTCCTGCTACTTTTAATTCCTAAAACCAAGTCAGGAAGTATCCAAAGTAAGACCACAGCCCATGCAGCCACAATGCTTTTTGGAAGGGTATGTTTTTCCTTTTACTGCTCCAATCTATCTGGTATCTCTTTTCTATAAAAATAAGGGTAAACCTTACCACGAATGTTTGTAAAACAGACTGCAAAGTTGCAGGGGAGCTCACATTTGGGATTGTAGCAGAATTTAAAAATATTACCCAGTTTAGTAACTAGAAAAATAAGAAGTAAAGTAGTATATGAATTAATACTACTATAATCTAGCCTAGATATAGTCTTTGTCCCAGGATATTTGCACTAAAAATAATTTGTCATGTCTTCTTGTTCACCCTGCAAAGTCATTATGCAAAATGCCTGGGTTTTTTTCATTTTGTTTTGTTTCTGGCTTCTGTATCTGGATTTGGTGTTCGTGGTTTCTCTGATGTCCAGAATCAGACTGACATATATTCTGTTAAAGCCTGACATTTTCAGTGCACCCTACTGCTGCATGGATATTTGTGTCATCTCCACTTACTGTGTTTGATTTCACATAATGCAGTGGTATCAAGACAAAATCTGAAGAAAAGGAATGAGAAAAAATGACCCTAACGTCCAACCCACAAGAGGATTGGACTAAATGATGATCAAAGATCCAACCCAAAGCATTCTCTTATGATAGATTTTCATAACGTCATCTGGCTTGATTGTACCTTCTTCTATGACTGAATGGGAAACAAACACTGAAAACTTCACACTCACAAATCTCTGTTCTCTCAAAGGAAAGCTAAGATCAAGGGTTTTCTGAAAACTTTCCTACAAAAGCAAATGAACCAAAGTGAAAGCAGAATAGAAATGAGCTTATATTTCTGTAAATTCTTAAATAAATGAAGGGAAATCAGGCAGCAAAAGTGAGAGATCCTTCCTCCCTTGGAAGGCTGTGGGCTTTTTCCTGCTTCTGTTTTTCCTTGTAGCTTAAGGCTGCTGTTGCCCAAACTCCCCAAATCACTAGAACACAAAAGGTCACACACAAATACAGAAGGAAATTGAGAACCTAAGCCTCACTAAATAGTTGGAGAGACATCTTTGTGGAAATACATGCATACTATCCTCCAACCACTTCATACTCCTGTCCTCTGTCCTCAACTTTTTCTGCTTCTTTTGAGAAATTGAATTGCAAGAGGTAAAGCTCACAGGTTGGACCACCAGCAAGGTGCTTGAAACAGTTTTACACTGCCTCATTTTCTGATTTGCTTTTATAGCAGCACTTTAATTTGTTTGATGGATAGACTCAGGGCATAGTTAACCATTCTGGGAAATGGCTAGTTGTTCAGCCTCTTCAAAAATCCTGTTGTATTTATGGATATTCCATTATTTCATTTGAAATCAGGCAGTATGTGCACTTCTTTCCAAATATTGACCAGTCTCTGACTGTACTCTGGCCAGCTGGCTCAACATTGGATCACATGGTCAAACTGGCAGTTTGGAGCAATCCACGAGGAAAATGTGGGGAACTAAAAGCTGGATAGGAAATTAAACAGCACTGCTGTAATCTGGCCTGTACCTTGAAGCAGCTTGGCTTTGACTGTTCATGCAGAAGAGACAGTGTGCAAGGGGAATCTGATACCACTGGCAGACCGAGATGGGACTGACTTCAACTGGTCATGCATTTTCCTAAAATTTCCCAGATGAGCATCCGTGCACCACATGTCATCTTTCGGGCCACACTTGTCCCAGACAAAATTTATTTACCACAAGTGAGCAAAAAGTTGACACAGCAGGAGAGCATGCACATGAACTCTTCTGGGTAGGCAGCATTACTGCTAAATTCCTCATGGAAAATCTGGCTTAGAGCTGTTATGAGACCAAAACAAATATTAGGAGTAATTAGGGGACTTAGAGAAAGAATTATTCACACCAACAAAGCTGTCTCTCAGGGCTTGTCTAAGACGATCATAAACTCTGGTGACTGCTGCCAAGTCAACAGAACAGCATCTGAAACTGGGAGCATATCAGGCAAGATACCAAGCTGGAAAAGCCTGGCACAGCAGGAGTAGAGTTGGAGAATGCAGACCAGAAGGTCCTATGTTGCACCATGGGCAGTAACTGAGTCATAAATATCCATATTTGATGTTCCGCAGTGGGTCTCACACACCTGTAAGAGTGTGTTCCATGAAGCTACACTCTGCTGCTGTCAGCAGGTTGTGGTAGAGACTTCGGCCACTCAAGGGCTTGTAGCTCACACCACCACAAAGCTTACCATGATAAACCCCGGGTAACACAGTGAGTAGCTTTGCTTACTAGTTACTGCTATCTGAAAGTGGCATGACTTGACACAAACGAGTACAATAGTTGCAAAATAGATGAGGCATTCTTAAGAAACTTAAGAAGGAAGAATTAGTGGAAAAAAATGTGAGTTGCAGAAAATATTCAGAAAATTGGTACAAATTATGCAAGAGCAATTGGTCTATGTTATACAATAACTTCTATCTATTGATACATTCTAATTAAAATAAAAATTGTGTTATGGCATTTCTATACTGATCTACCCTATGTACATCTGAAAGAATGTTATGTGTATGAAACCAGTTTGGACTGTCAAGCAATCTCAGATATATGGCTTCTCAGATCTATATAGAAATGCAGCTAAAGTTTTTAAGCTGTAGCAGAGTTTGGTTTTGTTGTATCATATTTTTGAGAGCTGTGAAATTTGCCTATTAGTTCTAATAATAACTATTTAGAAATGTTTGCTTAGTTGTATAGGAAGAAGTGGGAAGATTTTATCTTTCACTCTGTTAACTGCAGCAAGCTTGGAAGGTGAGAATATACTGTGCTTACCCTTTGCAAAAACACCATTCTGGATCAAACTCGGCACTTGTTATTTTAGTATTGATGGCAGTCATTCCCAAAAGCCCTTTCTAGGTTTGCATGTTTTACAAACTTGTTCCTGCTGTGAAGTATTTACGAAGTAAAAATACACATAAATGAGGTTAAAAGTCCATTCAGCTTATTTAGTTACATGTGTCATAGGATTTATTTATTTTCTTTGTTTTGTCTTGATTGTTTGGAAGACAGAATCGATGGGGCTACACATGGACCTGTGAAAAAGAGAAGAAAAAAGGAAGAAGAAGAAAAGCCTCCTACCAGCCTGGTCATGACCATCAGCCTAAGCTTTCCTGATATAATGCCAGAACTGCCTGAACGACTTATTTGAAATAGGACAGTTGTTCAATCACACAGCTTTTTCCATGCTCCTAGAGCATCCAAAGCAATACATGTCAAATAATGGATTTCAACACTTTGATGTCACTTGTGCTGTGTGAAAATGTAACAAATTTGGACTTTCAAATTGAGAATGTTTTTCAGAAATGTGTCATTGTTTGAGATGACCAAGTTCTGCCAAGTTAGAAGTGACATAACTTTTTTCTATAGCAGTAGATATATATGTCTTATTAACTACCTGGCCCATTGTATAATCCTGTAGATTCATTGGTTTTGTCTGTCTCTCTAGAACATTAAAAACCTTGCTCAATTAGCAGTAAAATTTATTACATATACTTAATTACTTTTGCTGTTCTTTCTTTTAATTTTACTGTTGTTTCATTACTGAATTTCCGAAATGCCTTACACTAAGACTGTTACAAATCTTTCAAAATTAAAAGTAGCTGGCTAAACAGACTTCTAAGGAAGGAGGTTCACGATATCTAAACTTAGTTCTCCCTTCTTGGATGTAATTTTCTAAACAAAAAGATTTGATATGATTTGTGTTTTTCTCATTAATATCAGCTTGCCAATAATATTTTGTACAAGTGGAATATCTGACAAAGAAATGAGGCATTATCATATCCTTATTGTATCCTATTTTGTGCTTTCAGAATATGGAGTAAAAGCTGGTATCCTATGTTACTTCAAATCCTGTGTAGTGTAATGAGACAAAGCTTTAAATTTCAGATAAATTCTCCATTATTTTATGTAAGTTAAAAGTATCATTATAACTGCAAATAGAATATATGCCCTTTTTTTTCTGATGATGTGTTCCTCTGTCTAGCTGGGGAATGATCAGCTAACAATCATGATACTTTCTAGCAATTTTATTCTGACCTCATTAGTCTTTAACTAATACTGCAACTTGTATTGCAAGAAGCACTACAAGAAGACAGATCTGATCTGGACCCAGAGGGTGGTGATCAGCTGAGCAGTCTGGCTGGACACCTGTGACTAGCAGTGTTCCCCAGGCCTGTGGGGACAGGACAAGAGGCAGTGGTCACAAGTTGGAGCCCAGGAGGTTCCACACTGATGAGAGATAGATCTTCATGATGAGGGTGATCGAGCACTGTCACAGGCTGCCCAAGGGGGTTGTGGAGTCTCCTTCTCTGGAGATATTCAAGATCCGTCTGGACGCCTACCTGTGTGATCTGCTCTAGGGTACCTGCTTTGGCAGGGGGGGTGGAGTCAATGATCTCTGGAGGTTCCTTCCAACCCCTACAATTCTCTGAATCTGTGAATTTCTTAGTGTGCAGCCATCAGGCAGCACAGCATTGATAAAACTTTTCAGTCTTTTGTCATTATTACAGAAGGGTCAAGGAAGTTTAATAAGAGCTTCATCTTAATAAAAAGTAAGTCTAGCAATATTTCTGCTGTACAACTAGCAGAACATAGCAACCATTGTTAAAAATCCTTGATGTCCTTAATAACATTGAGAACACAAAACCAAAATGTTAATGTCTGTGTATTGTTTGGATCTTTTTGTGGATCTTTCCTGTGAACAGAGCAAATGAAAGACACTAAAAAATTCGACAGTTGTGCTGAGATCATTTGTGTTTATGGTTTCATCCATGTCACACTTTGATTGCCCAGGAAGTTGTATGTGTTTTACTGTAACTGTGCGGTGGTGGTGGCGGCTCTGTAGTCATTAAGCATGTCCAACAACCCTATGTGGGAAACCCACTCAAATATAAACAGAAACCAGAATAATAATGGACTTTCATGTAAATAACTAAAGAAATGTCATATAAAACAGATGTGCAATCTGTGTGACTGAATCCTCTTCATTAGAAAGTAGACATCACTAAATATATCATCTCTAATCACATCAATAAAAGCCTTGGTCATCATGCTGGTGAGATGGGCTTGGACACATTTTTTTGCAACATCAAGACATGGTTCCCTCCCTTAAAAGGAACCCATACCAGTGAAGTCAGTCTATCGGTTTATCTCAATTTTTCACGAAATGAAGGAATGATGGAAAATGAAGGCTGAAAGAAGTACAAAACAAAACAAAACAAAACAAAACAAAACAAAACAAAACCATGATCTATTTGTTGGCTTACAGTAAAATAGGCTACAATGTATCAGAAAGCATTATTTATTTTAATTTCGTAAGTGCTTTAATTTGTTTCATAAACCATTTGTGTCCTTCTACTATTATGCAAACTAATTGTTTTACTGGATTGGAGCATTGTTTGGTTTCAACTGTTAAATATTCAGAAATGGGAGAAAAGCCAGAGACATTGTGTTTCATGAATGTTCAGTACCATAAGTGTTTGGGTTTTCTTGTATCATCCCTTTAGACTTTAAAGAGCAGCACCTCATTGAGTTTAAGGAATTTTGTGATTAGGAGGATACATTTTAAGTACACTGGCAGCAGTTTCCAGCTAAGGATGGGGTTTATCAAAGTGAATAAAGAGCAACATATGCTGCTCGATGACGCTTCTATTGATTCTTTTCTGTCTCTATGAAAAATCAAAGCACATGAACGCGCTAGCCCAATTAAAGCCAGTGGCAGAAACACAGTGTAGCCCCCAATAATACATCATTTAGTCTGTGACTGAAGCTTTTTTTTTTTGCTTTTTTTTTTTCTTAGTTTGGAGGTATGGGTAACCTGGGGTTTTGTTTTTTCCAGCTCTCATGATGGGCTTCCAATGTAGCCTGAGGCAATTGGGCAGTCAAGTGACAATGAGTGTCTATGAGATTGAAAACTCCTTTGAAAATCCTCCTGCAACTTTCTTTTCCATCTTCCCATTTGTTTTTAATACTCTGTGACTTTCATTTCAATTATCCAGGTCACAGAGATATCTATTCCTCCTCAGTGATTACCAAACAATAGGAAAAGCAATACAAATCCAACGGCTTTGATGCCTGTTAGAAACTTTCCCATCTGTGTATCATTTCAGAGCACAATATTTGTGAATTTATAATGCCAAGAAGGATGGCTCAGGAAGTCTTTGCACTATAGCAAGTAAACAACTGAAAAATCATAGCAGAATATGGAATATTATATGAAAGAAAGAAAAAAAAACTTTGAAGGCTAAAACCGATTCTATCTTTATGACTGTGAGACTTTTCATACATGTTCTCAGAATCACAGAATCACAGAATGTTAGGGATTGGAAGGGACCTTGAAAGATCACCTAGTCCAACCCCCTGCCAGAGCAGGATAACCTAGATAGGCCACAGAAAATAGACAGTCTAGTCAAAACAGCACGAGGCTTATGCAGCTTTACTGTATTTGTAACATTTTCATATGCAAACCAGTTACTTGCAATAAAACAAGTTTGGCCTAGAAAGGATAATGCTGCAGTTCAAAAGTTGATAATGGCCTTGTCTACAATCATCTACTCCATATTTCTGTGAAGGTATGACAATAAGAACTATTTGGACTTCTTCAATTCCTCCAACTCCACATAGCCTTTTCCTGAGCATTTACAGCATAAACTTTTTTTTTCCATTATATTCATAAGCTGTGATAAATAGAAAAGTAAAACACAAAAATATTTTCTGAATCCCTCTCAAGAGGCAAGAGATACCCATACAGGAATACCGTATGAACTGTGCAAGCATTAAGTTGCTACTTCTCTTATAAATCCTCTTTACCAGGGTGCAGAAAGGTGCTCTGGGGTAATCAGGATATTACAGGATCTCAGAATGACAGAGGTTGGAAGGGATAGTCAGTCCAACCCCTCTGCCACAGTAGAACTGCCTAGAGCAGACTGCACAGGGCAGTGTCCAGGGGTTTTTAATATCTACAGAAACAGAGACTCCACAACCTCTCTGGGCAGCTGTATTGTTCTTCAGTTTTAAATCCTGCATCTAAAATTAAGTGTAGAACCAGTATGACAATACTCCTGTGATCACTTGCACGTCTGTATTAGGATCATATTTTTCACTACCAGGAGAAGGATAAGATACAGAGCCAAGTTCTATTCTCAGTCACTGGTGTAAATCCAAAGTATCCTCATCAAACCCAGTGAACTTATTCCAGATTTACACTCCTGGGCCTAAAGAAGAGTTCAAGATGTCTTGCTTTAATATTCTTCAGTTAAGAAGAATGTCTGGCTTTCCAGAACTCAGAAACTGTTAGGCTGTGTACTGCCAGCTTGACAATAAAAAATCGGATTCTTTTGTACTCTTTTCCTGAACACAGATAGAGTGAAATGACATTGACTCCAGCCCCCACACTCCTGTTGCCAGAAAATAAGGAGCATGTTAACAACTGTTTTACTGTCCAAATGCATCCATTACTATTATTTTATCAAATCCACAGGCAATTAATAAAAGGTTTTTTCTGCTCTGAGGCCGACTCTTGTGGAGACAGGTTCCTCTAACTCTTTGTCCACTCTTCCACAAAATAATGAGTTTGTTGAGTCTTAAATCCTGTAACATAATACTCATGGTTCTATGTGTGCAGTACCTCCATAGGTACTCCCAAAAGGCTGTGGCTTTTGTCAGGAGGCATTTCTTTTCCTTCTCTTGATGAGAATATCGAGGCAATATGTTCAAGTTAGGAAGTAACCCTAGAAAAAATGACCATTAAGTGCTTAGTAATAGACAGGAGAATTAAGGAACAGAAACTAGAATTTTTCTCAGTGCTTTTTTCATGTACCAAAATACCTGTACAGAAATGAGAAGTTGGAAAAGCTTGCAGAGACTTAGAAAATCATCTTGGGCATCCAGCCATAAAAAAAATATTGGAGAGTGTGGGACGTGACAGCACAGGCTAGCCCAGAACAAAACTACCTCATTGCTAATGCAAGCCATGGAGTTCCAGGAATGCAATAGCGAATCACAAACCTATAACATTCAGCAAAGCCACACACAGTCTCCAGACTAGAAAAGTGTGCGGGGTCAGCAAAGGAGAAGCTGTATCAGAATCACAGATTCACAGAATTGTAGGGGTTGGAAGCAGGTGAGGCCTGACCAGGGCAGAGTAGAGGGGGAGGTTCACCTGCTTTGACCTGCTGGCTACGCTCCTCTTAGTGCACCCCAGGATTCCATTGGCCTTCTTGGCCACCAGGGCACACTGCTGGCTCATGGCCAACCTGTCATCCACCAGGACCCCCAGGTCCTTCTCTGCAGAGCTCCTCTGCAGCATGTCATAACCCTGCCTGTACTGATACCTGTGGTGTTCCTTCCCAAGTGCAGGACTTGCTTTTGTTGAACATCATCTGGTTCCTCACTGCCCAGCTCTCCAGCCTGTCCAGGTCTCATTGAATGGCAGCGCAGCATTCCTGCCTGTCCGTCACTCCTCCCAGCTTTGCATCATCAGCGTACTTGCTGAGGGTGGACACTGTTCCCTCATTAAAGTCGTTGATAAAGATGTTAAACATGACTGGACCCCACACCGCCCCCTGGGGAACACTGCTAGTCACAGGTGTCCAGCCAGACTGCTCAGCTGATCACCACCCTCTGGGTCCAGATCAGATCTGTCAGCCAATTCTCGACCCACCTGTCCACTCGTGTATCCCACACATTTTTCAGCTTTGTTATCAGGATGTTTTGGGAGACAGTATCAAAAGCTTTGCTGAAGTCAAGGTAGATGACATTCACTCTTCTCCCTCCATCCATCCAGCTGGTGATAACCTCGTAGAAGGCTATGAGGTTGGTCAAGCATGATCTCCTCTTGGTGAATCTATGCTGACTACTCCTCATAACCTTCTTCTTCTCTTCCAATTGCTTGGAGATAGCATCCAGAAAAAAGCTGTTCCATCACTTTCCGGGGACAGAGGTGAGACTGAGTGGCCTGTAATTACCCGGGTCCTCCTTTTTGGAGACCGGAGTGACATTGGCTAACCTGCAGTCCTCAGGCACCTCTCCTGTTCTCCAAGACCTGTCAAAGATGGTAGAGAGCAGCTCAGTAATCATCTCCACCAGCTCCCTCGGCACACGTGGATGCATCCCATCAGGGCCCATGATTTGTGCACACTGATCCCACCTAGACGCTCCTGGACCATGTCCTCCATGACCAGACGGAAGTTCTCTATTTCCAAAATTATCTTTCTTCCTTCCAGGATCCAGGAGACCTGAGAAGGGGTCTTTGAAATGAAGACTGAAGCAAAGAAGGCATTCAGCATCTCCTCCTTCTCAGCATCACCTGTAACCTGGACACCCTCCTCGTTCAGCAGGGGACACTCATTATCCCTAGTCCTATTCCTAGTCTTCCTCTTGCTCTGCTTCAAAGAGAACATTGCACATAATCATAAGAGAAATAGAAACACAGAGTATTACTCTATGCAAGACAAAGGAAATAGAGAGCAGAGAATCAAATTTTATTTGTATATAAAACAGAGGATTATATTTCATATGAAAAGAAGTAGGATTGGGCATTTTAAATGGTATGGCCCACTACTGTTGGAAAGACTAGTGCGGGATTAGGGTTATAAATCAACTGACAGCATATTTTAAGCCACCAGTGTCTTTGAGCTTGTCATCTATGAAATGGTACCTGTCTGTCAGTTAAGACTGAGCGCTGTAACCTGAGGCTTGGGTTCATTTTCAAGAACACATTTTAATATTATCTGAACAGCTGGAAAAAATCCTCTCTTATAGAGGGGAGCTGTAGAAAATTTTGCCCTGACAAGGTCACTGAAAAATACTAATGGAAAATGGTATAACTGACAACAATAAAAGCAAGGGGAGTGAGGGGAGTGGGGCAGCAGCATAAGAGCGCTATGTGGAACAGATCTTCTGAGGAAATAGAAAAGCAGTCTTTATGCAGGAAGAAAGCATATGTGATTTAACTGGAAAATGCTACTGTTTTCTAGAACACAACCTTCAGGTTAAGTAACATCTTTGTAGGGGAGAAGCCCAAGGTAGACGCTGGTATTCCAGGCTAGGTAGCAGGAACAGAATATCATACATGACTTAAAAGTGCAGTGGAGGTAAATGAGGTGAGGAGAAGTGGGGACTAGAAAACCATGACTTGATAATGGCATGAGCATCATTCTCTGGAATATTTAAATAAGCGAGCAACACCAATCCAACTAACTAACTTGGCAATTGCGTCTCATATTCCAAAATATCTCAACAAATTAATGACAATTTTTTGTTATTTTAGAAATAAAATTATATTCTCCAGCTGAGGTTGTAAGGCAGGCCTGCACTGCAGCCAGCTTGCAGGCCAGGTCTGGCCCACAAAGCAGTTTCTGCTGCCCACCAGGGATGAGGCAATGTGCACCTTTTGACTGTGCACTTCCCAGCTGGTGCCAGTCAGACTATTTATGTCTTCTTACTGCTGGCTGGACTAGAATACAGTTCTGCCACATACTGGCCTTGCCAGAGGACTTGTATCTCCTGGTTGGCCACTTCCCTCTGCTTCTTCTCCCCTTCTATAACTCCTGGGCAGCACATCACACAGTGTCGCACAGCCCAAGCTAACCAGGGAACGGGGAGAAAAAAGGCATTGGAGTGACTGAACGAAGCTGAAAGGACAGCATGAGGTGTTGGGATGAGTGTTAGGAAGTAGAAGTCATTAGCAGCCTCTGAGCTCATTTGAGTTGTAGCTTTCTGCAATAAAAAATTGTTTAAGAGGAAAAGGTGAAAACCATTTCCTGTGTCAGAAGGATTCTTCCCCCTCTTTAACACAGCCTGTTTGGTCTGAGGGAGACGTTGCTGCTGCAGGGTACTCAGGTAACACCACCAGCAGCAACAGGAGCTCCTCAGAACTGCATGCAGGCTGACAAGGGGCTGCATGATGCCAAACAAGAGCAAAGAAAATAAAATGATTAAACTAGTTCTCTTTCAGACATAAGAAAGACAGGTTTTCAGTAATTCCAAAGGAAGAGGACAGATATCTTTAAGTATCAATGCTGCCTGGATCCAAGTGAGACAAGTGGAAACAAGATTATGCAAACACCTGAAACATGGACTGGTATTTGCTTTTCTTTAGCAGAATAAAGTGAGGTTAACAATCCCACCAGCAGTAGGGGAAGTTGAGCCAGTTCTTAGAGGAGCAGCAAGTGTGTTGAGCTCAAACTGTATCTGAGAGCACCTCTTCAAAAGAGGGGCATTCCACTGGTGGGACACTTGACATGCAACATAACCCAGCAACTGTGTGCTGCCCTGTGGCAGGTGAAGGACAACCATTTTACTTAAAAGTTTCTCCCAGTACAGGTATGGGCTGCAGGCCTGCCTGCAAAAGGTGTGCCCAAGAGGAGGACCTCTTGCAGGAGACGACTGAGCTGCAGGAGAGGGTGAGAAGGTTGCATAACATCAGGGAAGGGGAGGAGTTAGATAGCTTGTAACAAGCACAGTCCACAGTGAACCCACAGCCCACATCCAAAAGCGGAAGCATCGCTATTAACACACACACACAAGGGAGGAGCAGGTCCAGATTAGGGCCAAGGAGAGACTCAGAGGGCTGGAGCACCTCTCCTATGGAGAAAGGCTGAGAGAGTTGGGCTTGTTCAGCCTGGAGAAGGCTCTGAGGAGATCTTATAGCAGCCTCCCAGAAGGGAATGTACAAGAAAGCAGGATGTTTACAAGGGCATGTAGTGATAGGAGAAGAGTTAATGGCCTTAAGATAAAGGAGAGTAGATTTACATTAGCTATTAGGATGACATTTTTAATAAGGGCACTGAGAGACTGGCACAGGCTGCCCAGAGAAGCTGTGGCTGCCCCCTCCCTGGCAGTGTTCAAGGCCAGGTTGGATGGGGCTTTGGGCAACCTGGGCTAGTGGAGGGTGTCCCAGCCCATGGAAGGGCATTAGAGCTAGATGATCTCTGAGCTCCCTTCCAACCCAAAGCAGTCTGTGTGGCTGTGATCTGCAAACAGCAAATGCAGAAGACAGATCCAGCTGCCTAGTTGGCAAAGCACTTTT
The DNA here is from genome assembly GCA_013399135.1 of Heliornis fulica. Lineage (NCBI taxonomy): Eukaryota > Metazoa > Chordata > Aves > Gruiformes > Heliornithidae > Heliornis > Heliornis fulica. The sequence goes on from VXBZ01003023.1 coordinate 152,595, forward strand.
GGGTCTGTCTGTTGGTTTGTAGGTGGGGTTTTGCTTCCTTTTTTACAACACTCTGTTTTATTTGTTGCTTAAGCACAGAAATGAAATGTTTTAACAGAAAAGGGAGGGACAGCATTGCAGTCCCAGCTGAGGGTACAAGCCAGGTCCCCTCTAGGGCAGAGCTTCCCAAAAGAGATGCAGTCCTCATGCCAGGACCTTGATGAGTCTCAGTGGTCAGAGACTGGTGCTGACATGCCTTGATAGATCCTCGAGACTTCAGTGCATGTTCCAGGGCCCAGCTAATTTTCTGCCTGCGCATTAGCCCCATGAAGCTTCAGTAGGGTGTGCTCCATGGGAACTGCTAGGATGGGGCAATAATCCAGGATAGTCTCAGCAGCTGGACGAACAAAAGGAATCAGGCATCTTGCTTAGCATACAGCTTCACGGGCTGTGGAGAAGAGGAGAAAGGGAACAGGGAAGCCTTAAGATATAGGCGAGCAGTTGACTTTTATTATGGTCTTCCTATCTATCACATTGCTCTTCAGAAAGAAAACTTTGGGAACCCCTATTTTAATATGTTTTGCTCCTTCCAGAGAAAAACATATTTGCTCCTGTAGAGCTCCTTACAGAGCAAAACATTCACTTATTCAGGAAGCAACCTTCAGGGGGGTGATTCCCGCCAAAGGCAAGAGGAGCCAGCAGTGGGCAAGGAGCTGCCTCTGCGTCTCTGCCTGCAGCAAGTACATGTTTCCAAGCTCGTGCTCTCATCCCTGTGCCAGGGGCTCTGCTGGCTGAGGCTAAAGCACCTAGAAGGAGAGGTCATGCAGTACAGCCTGACGCCAGCTAGCCAAATGCATTTCACAGCATTTAAGCCCAGCAATTATTTAGTATCTCCTGCCAGGAGCCACCTTGTCTGTGCTGACATCATCTGTTCAGGTTTTTTACACTTTCTTACAGAAACTATGACACACTCCAACAAGAATAATGCCACTTAATGCCAAGAAACTGACAGCCTAACTCAGGCCCCCAGATGGGTTTGAATAATTTATTTCTAATTCAGCTCTGTTTTTACAACTTTTGGAAGAAAGTTTTTGAGACCAAAACTTCCATACACAGGTTTTTTTTTCACAGAGCAGTGAAACTTTTGAAAACATGTTTGATAATTTCAAGTTGAAAAATCAAGTATTTCAGAGTATGTTTCCCTGATAATATATTCTATGTGTTCACTTGCTCATGACAGACTTTTCTGTGAAATATCCTATTTATACATGTCTCTAAGTCATATTTCTATGAAAGTACCTTTGATATATAGAAAGAAATACACCAAGAGGGTTGTTAACTGCCAAAATCAGTGCCACTCATATACTGGTAAAGAAGGAAAAAATAACAATTTTTCAGCAATTTACTATGACATTGCTGAGCACTAAAGGGGAAAAGCTCGACAGCAGAAGTCAGTTAAGAAAATAGTTTATTTTTGACTCAGGTTATATATGATTTTATCAATATCTCAGTGCCATCTAGAAACTGTCAGAAGCAGCATAACACAATTATGGTTAAGCTGATGATTTTAATTTTCAAAACAGGACTGATAGGGTCCATCACAACTTCACAAAATTCCTCCTACTTCCTCAGAATAAATGCATAGACAAACATCAATTAAACACTGAAAAGCACTAGTTACATGGTACACTTGCATTTTATGGCCCAGAGGTTAGAAGAATAGTTTTTCTGAATGTGTCTAGAACCTCTCCGAAAGCCAGAGATGTCCAAGGACAGATTCACATGGAACATGCTAGATTTCAGATCCACATCTCAGTAAGTTTACTGGTTTGGCAACTTTTTCTGTTTTCAGAAAAAGCAAGAGAGTTGAGAGTTGTGCATCAAGGGGGAAATCAGGAATAGTATGAGAAATAGTAAGAAAAAAGCTTATGAGCAACCTTCAAGGCATCAGTGGAAAGGGAAGAGACAGCAGCATCTTCAGGGAAGTGACAGATTGCTCCGGCCTGACACAGCAACATCAGTAGTGTCTTCTCCCACTATTTTCCATGTGCCTTATCTCAGGACCTGCTTCCCACATCATTTTCTTAGTCAGCAGCATAACCCTTCTGCTGAATAGCAACAAACAAGAAAGTAAAGGGGGAGAAAAGTACAGCAGCAGTACTGCTCTCCAGGAAGAGGGAAACAGTCCCTTGAAGATGTGAACTGATTTTACAGAACAAACATTTCCACCAAAAGATCATACTGACTTCAGTGCAGCTGAACACATTATTTGGTACATAAGAGTATTTTTATAGAAGCTTCTACTGTATCATGTTTCTGTGCAAACTCCATAGATCTTTGTTTCAAAATACTGGAAGTTTGAAATAATTAAATGTGTAGATGAATCAAATAAATACTCCCACAAAATATTGCTCTTTCTTTAAACCAGAAGACATTATTTAGCGATAGTAGAAATGATAACGTGAGGTAAAGATAGACTGTTCTTGCCTCCTTTCCAAACATTAACCTCAACATAGTTGAATTTTCTTTCATGATGTCTGAAACTGGCCCTAAATCTCTAATAATTCATTTCCAGAATAACTCTTAAAAACCCAGGTCTCTTTTTTTCTTCCCTTAAATCATTTATTGTAATAGTTTTACACATAGTGGTTCTTCTCCTATGCTGGACAAAGACTAGAAGAGCATTTTCCGTTAACTATTTTTTTTTATGAAATCATAATTTTTATGACTTTATAAACTGTGTACTAGCAGTACTATTTCAGTCTTCAGATGTGATTAGCTGTGTGAGTAAAGTAATTTTTTTTCCTGTATTGTGACTGATTCTTCATAAACAGAAGGAGACACATTTTCCTGCCCATAAAATATCCATGTCTGGGTCAAGATTTTAATGAATTTATACATTCTTTATAAATGTTTTGCAATATTTATAAAAATATTTTGTAAAACATTTATAAGACAATTTTTATTACAAAGAGTTATTTTTTGATAATGGCCAAGACAGAATCACAGAACATTGAGGGTTGGAAGTGATATCGAAAGATCATCTACTCCAACCCCCCTGCCCAAGCAGGATCACCTAGATTAAATCACACAGGAACGTGTCCAGATTGGTCTTGAATGTCTCCAGAGAAGGAGACTCCACAACCTCCCTGGGCAGCCTGTTCCAGTGATCTGTCACCCTCATGGTGAAATAGTTTTTCCTTATATTCAGATGCGGCTTTCTATGTTCCAGCTGGGACCCATTGCCCCTTGTTCTACCACTGAGAAGAGCCTGACTCCATCCTGATGACACTCACCCTTTACATATTTATAAATATTAATGAGGTCACCACTCAGTCTCCTCTTCTTCAAGCCTAAGAGACCCAGCTTCCTCAGCCTATCCTCATAAGGAAGATGTTCCTTAAGACAGTTTGATGTCTTAGAAATGTTGCTGTAAATAACTCTCGTCAGAGCTAGAAAAGGAGAGAATTAAGAGGCTCCAAATACAGCCGAAACAGCTGTCTGAAATCTAACTAGAAGAGTGCTTGAGTTTATCAGGCTTATATGCTCAAAGACCCAACAATCTGTATTTTTATTCATGAGGTTAGTGCCTGTATTTTATTTTATGCTACAGTTCCTTCCACAACCAGTCTGTCCTGGCACAAGGCTACAACAATTTTTCTAAGTCTTGTAACTTTTTTTGCTAAAATGGATGGTGCGTCTCTTCCTGTCCTCTATTAACCACTCACCCCTGTTACTAATGCATTTGAGACATGTAACTCTGGGCCTTCAGTGGCCATGAAACACTGGAAAAAAAAATTGAAATGGCATAGATCACAATACATTCATCTAGACACACCAAACAAAATTAATCTCATTAATTGACAAACTCCAAGTCTGCTATAAAACTTTCTCTCTGCATAGGCATTGTACTATGGTATATTAGTGCATACATTCACTTCACAGAAGAGGTTAAAACTAAAGGTATAGTGGGAGAGAAATGCACGTCCTGTAAAAGTGGTAATAATCTGTGGAATTCTTTGCCTCAACTTGTTAGAGATTCTGAATCTGTTTCTCGTTTGAAGTTTCATTTGAAGTTTAATGCTTTGGATATGTCTTTTTTCTAAATATGTGAGTGTTTGTACTTGCTTCCAAGGTTACCTGTATTTTATTTTTTAAAAATAGATTAACTTTAAATACTTGCAGACTAAAAGTCACTGAAATTAATGGAAAGCCTCCCAATGACTTCATTGGTCTTTGGATCACATCTTTAGGGACCTCTCTTCTTACAAAGTGAGATTATCAGACCCATGTATGTCAGTATTGACATTAGTGCAGACAGTGATTTATAATAGCTGTATAACTGATTCTACGTCCACTGAGCTCAGTTTTCCAAAACCTGAATCATTGTAATTACTTTGTATTTCAGCCATAGATTATTTTGCAGTGGACCACAAGAGTGCTTTGAGCAACAACTACAAAAATTCATCAAGACCTTCCAGAAACTACATTCCAAAAAGTATGGTAGCTTTGTGGATGCCCTGAGCTACTAAATCTGATTACTGCAGTTTAACAGGGCTACCTTTTCACTTGTAGAATTGCATCAAGATAAAATGAAGCACTTTGCCCCTGTCACCAATACAGATAGGACTCCTGTTTCTGCATAGCTTTGATTTATCCAGAAACTACATTTTGGAACTTTTACACTATACACATCTGTGTGTACAAAAAAAAAAAAAATAATAAAAGCAAAAGCAAAGGAAGCGCAAAGGATTTGCATTTTATATTTAGTTCTAAAATTCTGAAAATCTACACTAAATTTTCATATATAATGTGATTTATCTTTTAAAGACAGAAACTCAGAACTTTCCAGTGCTGCTTATCTGTTTGTACAACCGAAAAAATTACAGAGCATGAGATTGCATGTATTATTTAATTTCAGAAATAAAAGCATTTCAAATGAACTTACATTGATCGAGGTCTTTTTGGTGTTCCTAAAAGAACCACTTAAAATAAGAATAAACAAACTGAAGTGGTGTGTCAATAACCCTGTTCATTTCTGCATTTATAAAATGCAGCAATAATTTTGAATAATTGAAATCATAGTTTTAATGTGAGAGAAAAGATGCATCCATCCAGTGAAATTTTAAAGCATACCACACACTAGCTCTTTTGTTGCCAGAAGTTTTCAGTGTATGTGCTGTTCACTAAATATAAAACAGTAAACACTGGATCACTGACCCAGAGATATAACACTACATGTTTTTTGTGAAATTCTTTAAATTAGTTGTACTTTTTCTCAGCACCAAATACACACACACACACACACACACACACACACTCTCAACTTTTAATACTCCTCGGGCTTTCAGTTATGCTGAAATACAGCTAACGATGAGGAACTGCTATAACAGAAAAAGTATTTTATTTCTGCTTTAGGCTAATTAATGTGGAAAATGTTTCATTTTTACAACCTATATATTAAACCTTTGACAGTTATACAAGTGAAGTCATTCTCCTGAAAAAAAAAGAAAAAATTAAACTGTGGACTGTTCAAGGTGATAATCCTTTTAAGGGGCAAACCTTAAATTCCTCATAAGAGTATTTGATTGACAGCACTGTAACGGTTGACAGAGTTTATCATTACAGTGGCTACTCTACGTGAGCCCTGCCAAAATCAGTCATTCTTGGAAACTGGAACATTCCCCGAGTTAGCAAACCACTTCTTTGCTCTAAAGACATGATATAAAATTATTGAAGGCCAAGAGAAAGACTTCCCCTTGATCAGCATCAGAAGTGGCTGAAGATTTAATGAAATGTTTTGTTGACTTCACTTACGTATAACTAGATGAAAGCAAACTGAAGGAAACAGAAAAAATATGATCCTGACTGCAAGACACTTTTTGGGTTTCACATGTAAAGTGTTATCTCTGTGGTCACTGCTAACTCAACAGTAAAAGCAGAGCATCTTGCCAAATGTCCTCATTTTTTCATCCCTCTGTTATTTGGGAGAAATCTCAATCATCATGAAGATGAAGTTGGAAGGAGGGGTGGACTGTTTTGGTGGGGACTAGCTGCACCAAACCTTTTAGCTTTTAGCAGCACTAAGGGAATAGAAGTGGAGGAAGACACAAAATCAGGTTCACTAATGCTTCTTGATTCAAACAGTTTATCAGGTCTGAAGAGCATGAATGGCTGACAGGAGACAGTGCTTGAAATGTCTATTTTATCTTTGGCAGAAATAACTTCTACCAACACTGGTAAGAAACCTTGAGCCAGACGTATTACAAAAGGTGAACTACTGAAAAATTCAATGTCTTTGAGATAGGTGGGGCCTGAAGCAATCATCTGAGTATTAAAGAAGTAATGAAGGTGTTTGAGAGTCTCTGGGATATGCATGCTGAGTCCAGGAAGTCCAAGAGGTATTGGTGTACAAGGCATTTGGGGCTGGGTCAGAACTCCTCAGGATGCTGCACAGCACCAGGCCCACCCCTGCAGCCATCATGCAGAGAGGAAATACCTACCATGTATCTTCCTGGGTAAGCAAGGAAAATTAACTTAGTCCATGGAATAAAAGGTTTTGTCACCACTGCCCTGTGCTGTAGACTTCAGTATTTTGAGAGAAAGTGCTCAGAATGGCACTTTTTATTTCAGCTTCCCTTCTTACAACTGACTATAGGTAAAGAGATGAAGTGGAGGATGAAACAACATTGAAGCACCAGCCCAAAAGTTAACAGACCTCAAAAATATACCTTTTATGCAGAAGATAAGATAAAATTATCATTCACTTTTTGAATTATGTCTATTACTTGGTTTTCTAGGCAAGTGCTGACGGCTGAGCTTTGCAGCCCAGTTCAGCATAAAGCCGTATCACATGTTATCAATTAACCTTCAAGGACTGAAGGACTAAGCCTTTAAATTCTTTCTAGTTTCCCATATATTAATTTAATAGTAGAATATTTTATAAGCAACATTGTATTCACCTTCACTTTGTGTTTTTGATGGGGTTTTTTTTTAAGTCAGCCGTTCCCATTTTGCAAAGCTATTCATCTAGTGAATGTACCAAATACTTTTTAAGAAAATGCATTATCCATACCTGGACTTTCTTTGACAGAAAGTTTCATATTTCACTTAAAAATTATTTTATATATGGTCATTAAACTGGGAGAGAAGATATAACTGCTGGACAGACAAAAAAAGGTGAGCTTAAGAGAAACAAAGAACAGAGGCTCTATCCAAGACAAACCACATAATAGAGCAGAAAACTTTAATTAAATAGCCTAAAGACAAATTCTGGTTCAATTTCTGAAACATGTATTTAGTAGTTAGAAGCTTGAGAGTTGGGAGGTACCAAGCCTTTGTTAAAGATTTAATAATACTTCTGCCAGTTCTGAATCCTTCCTGAGCTGCCTTTTATACAATATTTATGCAGCATGCTAATCACACCTTTGCTTCTCTTGAGTTCTATGACTCTGTGATATGTCATTGCTGTCACACATGTATCCCGTCCTGGTTGCCCCTGAGACAGCAGCAAGAGGCCGTCCTTTTGCTGGCCTCTTTCCTTCCCACTTCTCTGTCAGGGAAGGATGCTTTATTTTGGCTGGAGACTAATTATGGGTCTTGGTTAATCTCCTTTTTCATTTCAAGGTAAAAAAAATAGTCTTTTATGTGCTCATCACTGACCTTCTTGATTGCATCCTCCTTTTGGTAGACATCCCTGACCTGAATGTTGCTCATCCCCTAACACGGAGTTCTGTCTTTTCTACAGAAATAAGTCAGAATTGCTACAATCCACTGTCATAAATTAGAAGGTTTCATTGCTTTCCCTCATTACAGAGAGCTTTGCAAGGCATTTTAGTTTCTTTCTGCCTCCAGCAAAGAGTAAAAGAAAAATAAAATCAAGGTTTCCCAGGAAGTTAGAGATCCCTGAGGGGCAGGTAACAAGGAACTCTGTATTGCTCAAAAGACAGAAGTGAAGCAGAAGAGTTCAAAAGACCAGGAGGCTGTCCCCATTTCACAGGAGTCGGGACCAGGCACTGAATTGTCAGTGTTTCCAGACTTCAGTGCAGCTCAGGAGATCCAGAGCAAAGAGGAGAATGAGGAATGTGTACGGCTCTCAGCCTGTGCCTGGTGCTGGCAGGCTGTTTCTTAATTTTACTGATCTGGAAAGGTGAAATTCTGCCATATTATGCCTAGGTCTGATACCAATTATTTTATCTTAGGGAGTTTCCAGTTGAGTGCCACTCGTGAGATACCTACTATCTCAGTCCACACTTGTCAGAACTGTTCATCGTGACAGAAGAACAATAAGCCCTTAGGGGAGCAAAATAAGGTATCATGCATGCCAGGCTCTGTCTCTCAGTGCAGAGGTATGCTGGTAACTTGAGGTCAGGACTTAACAAGCACCCATCACAAATGTAATTCTGTAAGTCTCACCTTCCCTGGAAGCTGTTGCCCAGAGTCAGAGATGTCACGATCGCTTTAGAAAAGGGAGATGCAAATGGTTAAATCATTAGACTGAAGGAATTTTGACACAGATTTCTCAAGTTTGAACAACATCTTGAATTTTCCAGGAGTCTATCTCTTTGATTTCTTCTTTTTAATATTTTCCCTTGCAGTTACATTATTCTATCTCAGTCTTTGACTCAAGAACTCAGTGAAGTGAAGAGAACAATTTGAGGATAGTGACTAATTGGTATAGTATTTCTTATATCAGATATTGAAGCCATGTAAAAATTATGCAGAAGAGCATGATTTTGAGTTCAAGTAATATGCAGAATAAACATCACTTAATGCCTGAAAAAGCAAAGGTTAAAACACCCACCATTCATTTCTCATTGAGCAGAAAATATTTAGCAGATATGTCTCAGTTCCTACAGGAAATCAGCAAATTTAGTCTTCAGTGAAAGATGAGGATGTGCATGTATACATGTATGTACATGTGCTCTGGTCTCACCTGAGTCTGATCTCTTATATAGGAGAACTGAAAAAGGTTTATTATTTACGAGTAAATTCTGTGGGATTGTATTAAAGGTATCTTAAAATTAGTTTGTGCTGGAAAATGTCTGTAAATTATAAGGAATGACATTGTTGATTTCCATAAGACTAGGGGAGTCAAGGCCTTCTATTCAGCTTCAGGATTCCCTCAGGAATATTTCACCTTCCTATTCTCCATCAGGAAAGAGTGAGCAGATTAAGAGTTACCACAGAATTATAGAATCACTGGGGTTGGAAGAGACCTTTAAGATCATTGAGTCCAACAGCATAACCCTGCCTAGTCCATATTAGATCATATCCTTCAGCACATCACCTATTTACCTTTTAAATACCGCCAGGGATGGTGACCCCAACACTTCCCTGGACAGCCTGCTCCAATATTTGACAACCCTTTCATTAAAGAAATTCTTCCTGATATTTAACCTAAATCTTCCCTCCCATTTCCTCCCATACTATCGGTTGTTACCTGAGATAAGAGCCCTCCACCTCTCTGCACCCTCCTTGTAGGTAGTTGAAGAGAGCAATAAGGTCTCCCCTCAACCCCCCTTTTCAGAGGTCTAAAAAGCCCCAGCTCCCTCAGCAGCTCCTAGTAGGATTTGTGCTCCAGACTCTTCACCAGCTTCATTGCCCTTCTCTGTACATGCTCCAGTATCTCAACATCCTTCTTGTAGTGAGGGTCCAAAACTGCTCACAGCACTTGAGGTGCAGCCTCACCAGAGCTGAGGACAATGGGACAATCATTTCCCTACTCCTGCTGGCCCCACTATTCCTGATACAGTTGGCCAGGAAGGCCAGCTTCCTGGCCAACTGGGCACACTGACTGCTCATGTTCAGCCAGCTGTCAACTACCACTCCCGGGTTCTTCTCCTCCAGAGAGCTCTCCAGCCACTCTGCCCCAAGGCTGTAGCCTGGGATTACTGTGACCAAACTGCAAGACTCCACACTTGGCTTTGTTGAACCCCATGAAGTTGGCTTCTGCCATGGTTATCAATGTCCAAAAAAATATTTTGGAAGGCTAAATAAATCTATAGCTACTAGATATAGGGTGAAACATTTCTGGTATCGTTTCTCACAGATATAAGTCTATTTTCACTTTGCCATATATTCTTTTGAAGCAACGGATATGTCTCATTGTCAGAAACAGGATATTAGATAGACAGACAATGAGTTGGTTCTCACTGAAGCTATGTCAGCTACTTTTATCTGAGTGGGTATGTGAATGTGAACATTTCCTATTTGGTCATCATATGAGATTATGGTTATGTAATCTACTCTTCCAATCTTCCTTTTGCCTCTTTATTATGATGCCTACCCCCATCTCTCTTGGTGGCAAGATAGAGTCTGAAAGTGATGGTGAGATATCTAGACAATTGTAGTAGATAAATATTCATCCACACACAGAGATCTTGAGATACATAAGACAGATAAAATACACATTAAATAGAGTTTATGAACATAAAAAGAAAGGAAATGTTGGCTCACCTAATCTGAATGACTCACTGAAAGTATGTTTCAGTGATATCCCTCTATTCTGTCATTCTTTTACTCAATGGAAAAAAATATGTTGCCTTGTTTAATTAAGTTTTTAAGTAACATTACTTCATTATGTTAAAGGGAAGACTTAGGTATCCAAGAATGAGACCCATAAAAACCATGATGTTAAGATAGTACCAGTCTGATCTAGCCAATATCACTGTATAAACAGGGGTGTATCTTGCATTCCATGCCTTCCTGGGGCTAAGCTGTTAGAATCTCTTAGGACTCACAGCTGAATGTCCTCTCCTGCATAATTCAGGTCTTGGGAAGTCATCAAGTCCAAACTCCTACGGAAAGCAGGGTCAACACTGAATTCAGACAAGCTTACCTAGGGATAAACCTCTTAAGGTCTTGAAAACCTCCAAAAAAGGTTTGGATCCTCCTCCCCAAGGAGCTCCACTTGTAACCAGCCCCATGGAGAGAATAAATCTTTAACCACACTCATTAAAAACTTCCTTTCCTATGGATCCCATGGATCCATACTTTTTTTTCAAAAAGTGAGAGCATCTATAAGCTGTCAACTGGCAGATTCATACCCACATAGATAAGGCACAGACAACTCATTGGATCCATGGGGCATCCTCTCAGCATTAATTAAGCACACGGACCGTTGAAGCAATTACCACAGGCCATAGGCAGCATGCACACCAGCAGAGTTTTCTAGGGAACTGTTGCAATAGATAAAGACTATTTACATATTTTGGAGTTCCTCAAGTACCTACAAAAGTTTGGAAGAAAAGTCTGCAAATTAGATATATGTTTGGAATGTGAACAGCAAAACACATCATCTACATAGAAAACAATTAAAGCCACAGTATTTAATAATACACAAGCTCAGAATTATAATTGTTTTTCCAGCTGTAATTGTCCAATTTATAGGAATTTTATAAAGATACAGGCTTTAAGGGTTTTTTATTGTTTTCCAAAGAACAGAAAAGTAAGTATTTATACAACCCATATCTAAAATTGAGAACCAAGTTACTCACAAATAAGAAAGCCACAGACACTTTTGGGAAACTCTACTTCTGTAAGCAGATCAAAGAACTAAATGAAAGCAAAGCAGATTTGTTATTGTGCTTCAATATTTTATTTGTTCTTTAGTAAAAATCAATACCTGCTAATTGTTTCTACTGACAGCTTTAATCAAACTTTATTAACAGGCTGGAATGTAATTATTGAATTACAGGTATGTTTCTTCAGACAGCTGTAGGCAAGTGCTTTTCTACTCACAGTTTAAGAGAACTTAATGTAATGGATCTTGTCAGTTTTACGATTTTAAAAGGTTATCTTGCTCCCAACAAGTATTTATGTCTAGCATTTTAGATGTAACAGTTAAAGAAACTTGGAGTGTTTATATATAAATTTTGTTTCAAGAGTTCCAGCATGCATTGCAAAAAAACAGTTTTGAGCTGCATCAGAAGTTTAGTGTAATGGCTACTTTTGATGGGAATGTACTTCTTGACTGTATTTGAACTGTTTATAAACGTGTATGTAATCCTGCAAGGCGGCATCAAGTTTCCACCCAAAGTCTTCTCTGTAAATTATAAAGAATCTACTGGGACAATCCTTACCTGTGTTTAATATGGCATATATAAGAATTTTTAAGTCCTCAAAAAATTTTTGTCTTTTTATCACACCAAAATCCCTCATAAACCCCTGTCATTTGTCCCTATAAATTAACTTTCAGAAGATATTACTTCCTCTGATTTTTTTTCTAATTTGGGAAATATGTTTTATAACATATTGATGATTACCTCCAGTTTTCTAATGATAAATTTCCTATCCATTTCTTTCCCCCATCCAGGTGACTTCAGTCTTCACTGGACTACTCAAAAGGAAGTCTGGCACAGAATCATACTGTCATTTTGCCCAGTGTTACAGTGATGTCAAAAAACGGCAGGAAAAACACATGTAGAGCTGTCTGGAAGTCACAAACCACTGGAAAAGGGATCTCCAGAATCACAGGTGCTGACCTCAGTCATGTCCAGACTTCTCGACCATTCCAGTCTCCTAGAGAAGACTCTGCTGACTCTGCATTTTTCTGCCTCTTGCTCCTCACAGCAACAGGTGAGTGTCCTTTGTCCAACAGCCCACCGGTACCCTCCCCTAAGACATCCATCCCAGTTGCACATTCCTCCTGGCCAACTGGCTCTGTGACCATTTTTTGTCTTTGCACAATCACAAAATTCACAAAACTAGCTTCTACACTGGCAGAGATTAGCAGCACATCCCGAGGGAAAGTGAAAGACCAGTAGGTTCAAAGTGGAACACAAGTTAAGATATCAATTCAAATAATCCATAGTGTCAGAAAAAATATTTAGGAAGTTCTGCAAACTAACAGCAAATAATTATTTTATTCTTTTTCTGATGTCATTTGAAGCTATTCAAGTGCTAAAAATGGAAAAAGAAATGTCTATACTGTGACCTTAGGTTCAAGTTTTAAATTTTCTTAATGGAATTTATGTTATGTAATGCAGCATTGTGGTCATCTTTCACCTCCAGAGGACACAGTTTTATTGATAAAATTGCTAAGTGGAGATTTGACAAGTCTTTATTTATTGAAAAATACATTTTGCTATCTTCAGCTCTGTAGGTCTTTCAAGGATTAACACAAATTGTATTCTATTAGTGGCATATAGGGGTCTGTGGAAACCTGAGCACATCTCTCTGTGGACATAATCTGGTGTATGCTCGCAGCTATGCATTTACTTGCACATTCAGAAAAAAATGGGAACTTTTGTATATGCTGCTTTTTATAGACAATTTAAAAGTCAAGCAAGAATAGAGAAACCTAAACATCTGATGATAAAAAAAAATCCTGAACACTCACTGTCAGACTGTAGACAAAAGAGGTAGAACTATAACCTGGCACCAGGGCATAAGGATCTGGTGGCACCCAAATTCACATTCATTAGCTTCCCAGAGGTTCAGAGAAGTTTATAAAAGGCTGGAATGATTTTCACTCCCCTTGTCTTTGAATTTTATGATGTGACTTTCTGATTTCAAGGATGAGATGGCGTTGCTTGCCCTCTGTTCTTATGGCTTGAGACTTGTATTAATTCTGCCTCACAACACCTTCATTCAAGGTCTTGGAAAAATTAGGCTTAAGGCTTGCCTGGAGTCATGCACCTTATCACAGTCAGAGGTCACTGATGGACAGGAATAAAAATTAGTGCTTTGCTTTAGTTAGCAATGAAAAAATAGCCTGTATTTTATATGAAATAGAAAGTTATATTCATCTTGCAAAAACTATAACAAAACTCCAGGTATATAACATAACTTCTGGAAGACAGTGAATGGAAAAGAAGCCCAAACAACTAATAATTAGTAATAAAAATATGATTGGAAAAAATGTCTACAGGAAGCACCCAATCAATTTTCATTCAACACTAAAATTAAGAAAAAATAACCCATATTCACTCTCAGCATTCCCTCCTCCTTTAAAGAAAATTGTCCTCTTAGACACTAAAATTTTTATTGCAACAGGGAAACTGACTTCACAGATCATCCTGATTTAAAGAAGATTAAAAATAAATTTTAAATTAAATCTGGGGCCTGTGCTTCAAAAAATACCCTATTTCTTTTACAGTCAGAGTAGAAATGTCTATTAAAACAAAACAAAAAAAAAAAGGAAAAGGAAAAATTTGAAACAAACTGCTGGATTCTAGTTTTGACTTTCACATGAATGATAGTATCACAAATACCGCCTGCATATGAGCTATAGGACAAAACCTCTACATTTGCTAATGGGCATGTATAGAGCAACATTTTGTTCACTATACACGAGTTATATTACTTTGACCCGACTTTGCAGTTTTGGAAAAGATGTTTTAGGACACACCATCCTACCTTGCTTGTTTGTGCATGGAAGTTATGAGAACGGGGAAAATTGTGCTGCATATGCTGCTAGTTTTCCCCGGCTCCAAATAATGTGCCAGGTCTTTCATATGCACCAAGACAACACAAAATATATATGTAGATTAGAGTTGCACATTTTTGTCAACTTCCATTCCTTAGGGATGGCAATATCCAACACTTTCTAAAATAAAGGAGTTTTAATGGTTTGTGGCTTGAAGGCTAATAGTTCCCATTTCTAAGAGGTCCATCTTCTTTCAAAAAATTACATGCTGCTCAATTCTCACAAGTTCATTTGCAGACTTGCATACTTAAGTTGTTTACAACTCAAAAATATTTTAAGAATGAATAGCTGATACCTAGTTTCCTCCCATGCAAAACAATTCATTAAAGAACAAGATAAGCATTTACCTATAGAAAAAGAAGATGAAGAATTGCTTCTTTCCCTTCTGCTATCACTCACACAGATACACAAATAAGGTCAGATCCTTGGCTTCTGCTGAAGTCCCTTTGTGATAAGAATGCTTACATGAGTCACTGGCAGGCATCAAGCCAGAATTATTTATTGCATCCCCCAGGCTGTTCGAAGACATGCCAGGAGTAGGCTTGGCTTTCAGCTCTGGAAGCAGAACACTAACTTCAAGCCACATTTCTCACTCCCTCCCCTCAACATGTCTGGTAAAGGACTTGCCCTTAGCTGCAGCTTCTTGCTCTTCCAGATGGTAATTTCTAAAGTACACAATAGGAAAGTGGGAACATAATTCCCACATCTTCACTGATGTTCAGAGATTGAAAGTCTTCACATACGAGACAAAACCTGAAGTCTCAAGGACAGTAGTATGCTTTGAAATGGATAACACACTCTAAAATGTTACACATTTCCTAGGGTTCTAAAGTAGAATTATAATAATAGTACAGTGGCTCAGGGCCAGATTCTCAGTCAAACAGCAAAGGCTGTGTCTCAAGAGCACATATAATCTGCTTTAGATTTCTTGTCTGAAGCCATTTCAGAACTTTTCTATTCAAATGTCAGAATTATCTTACAGAATCAGTCAGAGAGCAGCTGAAGGGGCTCCACACACACAAAAAAACCCAACAAAAAAACAAAACAAAAAAAAAACCAAAAAAAAAAACCCCACAGGTTTTCTTTTTAGCAAAAATGTTAAAAAATATTGAACTATCTAGAAGTGAGAGAAATTGAGCAAATATTACACCACCACCTTGTTATCAGCTGTATAACAACACAAGGAAATCAAACGTGATAATCCTATCCAGGCAGACACTCAAAGACGGTGTGAAAAGAACATGAAGCTGGAGACTGCAAATGCAAATAGAACATCTGTATGTTTTCATTTTAAATCACAGTTTCAATTTATCACTGACTTCTTTGGAGGCCTGAAAGAGCAGACTTGTGAGAAATGTTCATAATGTGCACCAAGGCATCACCATGCTGGTATTCATAGCCAGTTTATCCTATTTGAGATATTGTAACCTACATTGCCATAACATATCCTAAGTAAGCAATGAAAACATTCCCAGCAATAGAGGGAAGGCCTGTATCCAGTTCAGTAACTTGAATTTGGAGTAGGAGTTCTATTGATAAAACGTGGATGATACAAAACTGGGAAGATTTGCCAGCGCATTAAATTGCAAGCAATGGTGAAACGGAGAACTGATCTGATACAACAGAAATGGGACTGGAAGGCTGATACAACAAAGGAGGGAACTAAACATTTTCTGAAAGGGAGAATGTGGTAGAGACTGGTAGAGCAGGATCTGGAGGCCTGAGTGGTTCACAAAGGAAATATAAGGCAGCAATAACAATGAATTTTTTTCTGCTTCAAAATAAAGAACAGAAGAAAAGCTTCTGCTGGATCTTATCCAGGGATAATTCTTCAAGGAAAAAGGTGGACAATTTGGGACAATCCAGATGAGAGTAGGAAGAACACAGAGAGATTAAAAAAGACATGATTGATGAAGAAATTAGCTTTGATTAAAAAGTCAGAAAGAAAACAGTATAACTTTTTTCCAGTGCATAAAAAGAGCTATAGGATAGTAACCAGCTGGTTTCCATGGCAAATCAGCTGTTCTCATTCAGAGTCAACAGCTATGCAGAATAAGTTGATATAATTTCCAAAGAGGAAGATCTGGTGTTGAACATGAAGCAAAAACTCCATCCAGCAGGTTAGTAAAAAAAAAAAAAAAAGTTTAAAAGGCTGTTAGAGTGCTTTAGAAAATCTTCAGAGATTTTTTTCCAGGTTTGCTTTACATCTATTTAAAATCCCCCAGTACAGACTTGTGGTCTAAACCGTCTTCTGATGTCCCCTGAACTCCTTCTGCCATCCTCAAACTTACAAACAATGGTTGTCAATGTCTAGGTAAGGTTATGAAAGTCAACATGATATTAGTTCCCTTTGTGAAATACGAAAAACTCTGGTACTAAAAAGTATACTATATATATGGGTAGATATAAAATACCAATAAAAGCTATTTTCTGTCTATACATCCTGTATCCTATACATATGTCTGGATTCAAATACACTATCCATTCCCTTTGTCTGCAGTTTATTGCCCTTGAATTCATTTTGTATAAATGGAAAAAATATGTAAATAAATTATTTGTAAAAATTGTGGGAAATCCATGAGCAATTTTTCATTTGCAGGTGATGAAATTAAGAATCTTTCGGGAACAGGAATAGTATTCTATTTTTAAAGATATTAGGATTTCTCTGTAGCAATTACTGCTTGCTGATAGTAAAGTTAAAATCTTAAAAACAAGTAATGAATACTATTGCACCCTGTGCTAATTATTTAAAGGATGCACAATAAATATTCCATTACATGGGAAATTTTTTCATATTGGTCTGAGTAACCTAAATTAATTTGAATTGTCCCTTCAAGCTCCTAGCATTCTGTGATTCTGGGATCTAGGAATTCAGAAACAATACTTGATTTTTTCACATGTAATCTATTGCATTACTAATGTATGAATGAACTTACCTAAACCATCTTTATAACTGTATGTTGTATTTTCCTTTCGCTTGTCTGTACTTGAGCCATTTTAAAATTAAACACTAACTGATGACCATTTTAAAATACAATTCAGTGTCTTTTGAGGGGTTATTATGCTTTCTTTCAATTCGTAGTATTTTTTCAGTCTGGAAATCCTTTGTGTTTTTAAAATTCCAGCTGTGGTTAGTTGATTTTTCCCAGTTGCTTATCTCAATATTTGAAATGCAGATTTTAAATTCAACAGGAACTTCAGATAAACTTGGCATTGCCATTTTTCCAGAAAATTATAGTTTTCAGAATTTTCTTCTCCCAGATTTTTTATTTGTTTGTAATGCCATCATCATGGCATTCCTCATCTTCAGTATAGAAGCTTATAAATGTCCTGCCATTTGACATAGCTGGAACAATATTTAAATGGAATATGTACTTTTGATGAGAAATTGAAATCATTGGGAAGATCTTAATGCAATCATGACTCTCCACAGCACTCTCCTGCAGAAGCTGGCTTGGACAAGTGCACTCTGAGCTGGGTTAAAAGCTGGCTGGATGGCCGAGCCCAGAGAGTGGTGGTGAATGGAGCCAAATCCAGCTGGCGACCGGTCACCAGTGGTGTTCCCCAGGGCTCGGTGTTGGGACCAGTTCTGTTCAACGTCTTCATAGATGATCTGGATGAGGGGATTGAATGCACCCTCAGGAAGTTTGCAGATGACACCAAATTGGGTGGAAGTGTCGATCTGCTGGAGGGTAGGAAGGCCCTGCAGAGGGATCTGGACAGGCTGGATTGTTGGGCTGGGGCCAACAATATGACGTTCAACAAGGCCAAATGCCGGGTCCTGCACTTTGGTCGCAACAACCCCAGGAAACGTTATAGGCTTGGGCAGGAGTAGCTGAAGAGCAGCCTGGCGGAAAGGGACCTGGGGGTGTTGGTTGACAGCCGCCTAAACATGAGCCAGCAGTGTGCCCAGGTGGCCAAGAGGGCCAATGGCATCCTGGCTTGTATCAGGAACGGTGTGGCCAGCAGGACCAGGGAGGTGATAATCCCCCTGTATTCTGCACTGGTGAGGCCTCACCTCGAGTACTGTGTTCAGTTTTGGGCCCCTCACTTCAAGAAGGACGTTGAGGTGCTGGAGTGTGTCCAAAGAAGGGCAACGAGGATGGTGAAGTGTCTAGAGAACAGGCCCTAGAGGAGCAGCTGAGTGAGCTGGGGTTGTTTAGTTTGGTAAAGAGGAGACTGAGGGGAGACCTTATTGCTCTCTACAACTACCTGAAAGGAGGTTGCAGTGAGGTGAGGGTTGGTCTCTTCTCCCCAGTAACAGGTGACAGAACTAGAGGAAATGGCCTCAAGTTGCACCAGGGAAAATTTAGGTTAGATATTAGGAAGAACTTCTTTACTGAAAGAGTCATCAAGCATTGGAACGGTCTGCCCAGGGAGGTGGTTGAGTCCCCATCTCTTGAGGTGTTTAAAAACGGGTAGATGCAGTGCTTGAGGACATGGTCTAAGGGTAGACTTGGTGGCAGTAGGTTAATGGTTGGACTGGATGATCTTAAGGGTCATTTCCAACCTTAACAATTCTATGATTCTATGAATCGTAGCAGCTGAGCAATATACATTAAGTCAAGAAATGGTATTCAGAAAGTTGTATCTAGAGATGTTTTGCCTATAACAGGGTTAATTTTCATCACAGTAACTTGTTTACTCTAATTCCTATAACAATGCTGGAAGAGTACCTGTACCCAAAATGGTGGATGGAGATATTTAAAATACCCAAGAAAAGGTTTCAGACTGCTTTGCTTTGGTACTTTCCTATGAAGAGAGACATCTTTCTAACTCTAGCTGAAGCACACAGTTTATGAGAAGGGAAACAAAGATGGGCTGAGGCCAGGATGGAACAGCTGGAGACTGTCCCTGCTGCAGCATCACTGAGGCAGGCGCTGATGGCCCTGCATTGGGACATTGACATTGATGGGGTCCTGGGCCATGGGTTAGGAGGTTAAAAAAAGATAAAAATAAGAAGATAAAGTACAACCATGCCAACCATCCNCAATTCATTTTGTTCTATCAATATTTTGCATCCTACATGTACCAAGCAGATATGCTGCGTTTCTGTAGTTGTATATACACAGCAACATATAACAATCTATAGCTGTTACCTAAATAAACATAATTTTTTCATAGTTTATGTTTATAAAATGTCGTCTAAAGTTTTTGTTGGTTTTGTTGGGGTTTTTTAATCTAGTTTAGGAAGCATAATTTTTGCTGTCTTAATGGCCCTCTTTACCAGTTGGCTCAAGTTAGATATCATGGCTACACTTATGCAAGTAAAACCAGCAGTGCCAGGGAACATTTCCAGACACAAGAACTTGATCTTCTACAAGGTTCCCAACATGGTCTTGGCCAGACAGACAACAGCTCTAACCAGATGAGTACTGGGCACAGTTGATGATCTGGCTTTGACCAGTGCTCTTTCTCAGCAAATACCTGGGTGTAGACACCTGCTTTGTAGGGTAAGAGAGGTGAAGAGAAAGGAGATGGCCAGACTGTGCCAAATACCCCTGCGGCAGTGGACTGGCCATGGTGAGTGCTGGTTTACTATTATAAATTTAGCCAATATTCCTGAATGTTGTGAACAGTTAACCTGTACAGCAAGACCAATTTAATAGCAGTGCTGGCTTTCTGTCAGGAAACAAAGAAAATATAAGTAGTCTACATCAGACCTTTCAGGAGAGTTTCCTAACAAAGTGTCCATATATGATGTGATGAAGAAGGAATTCAGACAAATTTTCACAGAGGAAAGAACTTTGGTTTGAAAATGAGAGCAACCAATCTTACTTTAAGATACAATCAAATCAAGTGTTTCCTTCTGTCTTTGTCTCACATCAGGCATATTATTTTGCATATATATTTCTCTCATATTTATCCTTATATATGATGAACATGTGTATACATAAACTATGAAAAATTAATACTGGAGGGATTAAATTTAGGATTTTCTTTCTGTGAGATGGAATTTCAGAAACATTTATGTAGTTATAATAACTCAGAACATATTTAACACCTCACAGCAGACTTGCCAATATCTACCATTCCCACTTACTGCACTGACCTGCCTTCCCTGTCCTTCAGGACTAAGGGAAAGCCACTTCTTCTGCAGGACCAGAACACAGCTACCACTCACCATACTATTACAATATTCTTCGGAAAGAAATTAGAAAGGGTTTGCATGGTAAAATTGGCCAAAATTGTGTTTTTCATGTACGTAGGATTATTCTGTGCTGCTTCCACAAGACATACCACAAACATCCAGAATGACACAGTGCTTTTATCAGATATTGCAGATACTACAAGAACTGTTTTCAGAGTGCTGTCTGGTTTATTACTAGGATTCATTTGATTGTTATCTGTTTTAAAAGCGCAAACTAAATATGTAATTCCATTTCACTTCAAGGCATCTTAATTTTCTTCAAAAATGTTCATGTAAGGTATCTCAAAACACTTTTCAAACAAAAATAAAATTTTGAGGTAACAAAGTTTTTGCATTATGTTCTGTACAATTCCTGAATCTGAAATACAGTGTGAACATCAATGTTCAATTTTTCACACTCATTTGCATGAACTCTGTTTTATTTCCAGTGGTATTTTGACAACCATTATTTTGGAGCATTTATTCCTTTATTTTCTTAAATTCTTAGTGCATTGCCCTTCAAACCAATGGAAAGGAAGGCTTACTGAAGTACAGGAAACCTACTCTTGAGGAAATGTTTTTCCATTTTCTCTGCACATGCCAAGTACAATACATCTTTGTCTTCTACTGATGTGAAAACAAGACCTTTAAAAATAAGGGCCTTCAGGGGCTAACCCAGTGGTCTAATTTTTTAGTGATTTCCATTGTTCTTTTGACAGGAGGGAAAGAGAGAGCAAGATTAATTTTATAAATAGGTCCCTAAATCAGATGGATTTGGGAGTGTCACAAAAAGGAAAGAGAGGACCAAGTATGAGGTCTACTCTAAACAGAGACACTGCTTTCCTTTAGTAAAAAAAAAAAAAAAACTTCTTAAAATGCATAGCCAAAAATAGTAGTCATAGGAAAGTTCTTTCCAGAGACAAAATTCACAGCTGTATTTGCATATCATCTGAGGCAGACCACCAGACTGCCACGATTAAGAAAATGTCATGCAGAGACCACTTTAAGTAGCATTATTCACTATCATTTTGGCAGATTATATTCATAAAATACTTGTATGAATAACATGACTTTTTTATGTTTCAGATCAACTAAAACATTTCTCTAAGTGATGCTGGGGATAGAATGCAAACATAACATGTACCTCATGTTTAGTAAGAATTTTTAGATTGCCTTCCTGCAGTGATATAGGGGAACAATCTTGGAAATTAGAGAATGTGGTCTAGAAGAAAACATTGTAGAGTAGTGCAAAACCTATTTGAAAACAGTAATCAGACAGAAGATTTAAAACATTTGGTATCAAAGTGGAAGCATGTGTTCAGTGGGATTATGTTACAGTTCCAGTCCTGACAAATATCTTCATCTTAACAATAGGAAAAAGTGTAAATAAGCACATCTACAGCTAAGAAAGCATTGAATGACAGGGTAAGAATTTAAAATTCTTGCAACATGTTGGAAAACTGGGCTGTGAAAAGTAAGATGCAATTTAATAAAAACAAGTATGAGTTTCTGCATTTTTGTAGCAATGTGCAACTGGGTGGAGGACAACTAACTTAGCAGTCGAAACAGGCACGATCTAAACATAACTTGTCATGCCACTGCAAAAACAGCAAACAATATTATGGGATATTTGAGAAGTGGTAACACATGTGAAATAAACCTTCTGTTCTACTCAGAATTTATGTTGTACTCAACTGAATTATTTTGCTAATTTTTTCTCTGACTGTAGACCAGTTGGGCAGACTTAAGAAAATGTATGCTATGAGGACAGCTTGAAAGAAATTGAGTTATTTATATAAAGGTTGAAGCTAAATTTCCTGATAGTCTTTAAATCTGCAAAATAATATTGCAAAGAGAAAGGTATCTTATGATATTAAAGTCAGATAAATCATCCTTTAGGAGATGTCTGTCTATTGGCAATAAAGATAGTCTAACTTAAGAGTCTAACTTACCTTTGTATAAATTACATTAAGAAAAGCAAGGATACTTTCAGGTCCCACAGACCAAGCCTCACCTATTGTCATTTCTCTTCCTCAGCTATAATTGACATAATCACTCCTTTACTTCCAGTGATGGTATTTATGACCTTTTAAGGCAGAATGGAAGGCAGAAAATGAAATGGATGGGCTCTTGGCTTTGGCATTTTGTTAAATGCACATAGCTCACTCATGGAAGCAGATTTAAAAGTCCTGTTTCCCCTATACCCATCAATATGTGAGTTCAGCTTCTTTCATTTCCTGGCTGAGATCCCACAAAGGTGTGAATCTGAAACTCTGTTACAGGACAGAGTTCTCCTCCTAATTGGGAACAGTCCTTAAAAGAGCTGTGATGATTTTCATCAGTCTCCTCCACAAAGCCTCACCAGAAGGCACCACATATGTATTTCTTGTCAAGACCCCTGACTCTGCCTATCTTAATGCAGCTCCACTTTAGTGGGCTGACCTTTGGCTGATTCTGGAGAAGTTTTAAATAGTTTGTCCAAATAAATTTCTCCATTTGTCTAAAAGCAATGGCACTTGTATAGTAACCAACAAAAGCTCAGCATATATACATTCTCGTTATTGGTTTTCTGTATCATAAATTATAGAATTCCAACGTAACCTTTATCTGCTAGCCCAAATGAATGGTTTAGTTGAATGTTTAATTTCCTCTGAATGAAATGGCAGCTGCATTGGAAATTTAATTAAGATATCCACGTGAGCTGTTTGTACCCCCTACAAGCCAGGTCAATGGCTAACACATCTACTTCGATGTAACAACTCAGAATCCATTTTATTTTCTATCCAACAGCAACAACCACCAAACAAAACAAAATGAACAAAATAAAACAGAAAAAAAAATACTGAAACCAGCAAACAAACAAACAAACAAACCCTACTCCTCAATATCACAGAATCACAGAATCACAGAATATTAGGAGCTGGAAAAGACCTCAAAAGATCACTAAGTCAAATAATTCAGGGAGCCTTGTCTGTCCTCTCTGAATAATAACAGCCTTCCCCCCATCCCTCCTCTATCTGACCTACAAGATTTTATATTTGCAAGGCTGATTCTCACTAACTCTATTTGTCTTTTTGTGCCCTCAGATCTACAGGGTCAAGACTGATGAAATGCAGATGTGTAGAGCTGCAGTGCTAGTTGCATTAACAAGCCTGTGGAGGTTACGATCATCAAGAAATCACTTGTAAAACTCATGTAGAACCCTAAAATATTTTTGTTTATCTAGCAGAATTAAAATTCCCATTCCCCAGAGTACTCTCACAGTGGTTTTATTTCAATACACTCATTACAACATTTAGCAAGTTTGGCCATAAGAACTGCAGTCCTAAGGAGATCCAGGTCTTCCTCTGCTTTATGTCAGTTGTGACCATAGGATACACAGAATACACCACCTAGGTGCGTTTTACACATTCATCCATGTGTAGCTGCACAACCCTGGCAGGGCTTCAAATTCTTTAGTTGTCACAGGGGCTCCAGGTCTCCTACATGGAGAGTGTGGAATCTGTAGAGGTATGAAAAAATCAGGCAATACTTGGAAGGCTGCAGTTACAGGACTCTTCCAGTAATTCTCTGTTATAGAGCATGAATATATAAATATTTTTTAATATTAATTCAATCTTTAAGGCTTTTTTGTCATTTAACCAGTTTGTGGTATCATGTATAGCGCAAATTTGTGTAGCTCGGTCTCTTTTATAAAACGTTCACTTAGGGTTAGTCTATGCCATCTCCAATGCCCACAAGTATCATCTAATTTCAATTAAAAATTGATGGAATGCATGAGGAATAACCAGCACATCAGAACACAAGACCTAATTGGTTATTGGCTAATTGCCTTTCACTTATCTCATGTAGGTCTCTCTTCCTCAGAAGGTCAAACAAAGTTAGCAGATAAGTAAAGCACTTTCTACCTCCTGTTGGAGTCTAGTAGTATACAATACACTTTAAATGGCATAACAGTAGTCATGTTCAAAACATTATAAACAGAAGCTTTTACAAAGTACAGTGCTATGAATTTGGATGACTAGTCATTTGGGAATGTTGAAAGCTCTTGTTAACCCTTCATAAACTGTCTTCTTAGTATACTTGACAGATCTCATGGAAGATCTCATTCATAGGAGGATAAACTGGATGAAAACCTATGACAAAAGTCTAAACAACCTTAAAAAATCTCTTCCAAAACGAGACTGGCATACCAATGGGCATGGTAAAGGTGGAATTCAGAGCCATGTTATCACAGTAGGGAGAGAAATCTTGTTTTGAAGTAACAAGAAAGTATATCCTATTACTAAAAAGAAAAAAAAAAAGTGTACCCACCCCTTAAATAAGCAATAACATTAAATGATGTTACTTTAAAAGTCTTTGCTTGGGAACAACTTGTAGAAAAACACACCTATTCTGCAAGGTATAATAAGTACAGTGGAAAACACTGGCGATTTAATTGCAGTGTAGCAGTTGTATCTGCTGCTAGCTATATTCCAAGAGCAGGATTGAGAGGAAACACAGATTTTTCCTCTAATGAAATAACCTGTGTCACTTTCATCCTGGAGATCTGTGGTCTAAAGATGTAGAAGCTTTAAATCCAAGAGGACTCCATAGACTTTCCATGAATATCATTATGCAACCGCATACAGAGAGATGCTAAATACACCAGTCAGAGCAAACCAGTCTCCCTGAACCCCATAGAAAAAGAGGCAAGATATGAGAGGGTAGTGGAGCCAATCCTTCTAAGTGAGTGTCTCCAGCTTTGCAGCCCACCACCTTGCACATTCCCACACCTTCACAGACGCAAGCTCTTCTCAGTCTTAGCAGGACATTGCCAAAGAAAAAGAAAATTGTCAACAGCAGCAAGGCATCAAAATACAGGCTCAGTCTTCAGTGTTTGAGCACAGGCTTGAGTTTCATCTATTACTCTAAAAGTGGAATCCTGCCACAGCTGTTACACATATACATATGTGAAGAACTAATTTTGCTTCCATTGGACTAGTCAGCTGTGAACCATGACTGACATAGTATGTGGAGTTGATACACTTCCTCTTTCACTGTGAAACACTAAGTTGTTTTGGAAGACAACCAAATCATGCAATGCTTTCCCTTTTGTAAACAAGACAAAGACCACTCATAACTCACATAAGCAGTGAGCAATCTTGTGCCTAAACAGCTATGTTTTCGTTTGTCCGCTAATTTTGTTAACCTTGAGGAACCACAAACACTGTATTATAGGTGTGTCTTTACACAAAAGTCTCCAGGACACTTCTTATCAAAATAAACATTGTAAGGATTAAGTACTGTCTTCGTTTTCATGCATATCATGAGTTATGATGCTTTTTTATAAGACATACCAAAAATCGACAGTCTGGGTCAGGTGAAGCAAGCTAGACAAGCTGGCCCCTCTGGAGCTCCTATGCTATGAGTGTATGACACTTCTGCTACAACCATGTTCCTGCAAATTGGAAAGTGTCTTTTCTGTCTTCAGTACCAGTGACCATATCAGCTTACCTTCCTAATACTTGGTCTTATGGAGAAGCTAATCCAATGAACACTGTGACCTGAAACAATTATCAGCAGCAAAATATCTCAATCACAGAACAACAGACAGCAGTGAGGAAATAACATAATAGAAGCAAAAACTGCTGGAAAAAGACCAAATCCAAGAAAAACCTTTCGTCGTCACTTATGACTATCATAAATAGCTAATGGGGCATTCAAGAGTGGGCAGCCAGTTCTGGAGTCTTCAAGGGATGTGAGCATTTGGGTGGTGGTGGAAAGTAGAGATGTGAAGGTGGGAATATACTTTTCCTTTAATTAATTTACTTATTTTATATAAAGCCAAAGTGAGAATATTTCCCTTTAGCAGTACTTTAAACTTCACATTAGTAGCATCTTCAGACCGATTTGATGTAGAGTTTTGCAGCTGACTACACTGACATATTATTTTTGTATTTAATTAAATATTAAATAAATATCTGTATCTGAAAGTTAGTCATATATTGTATTTATTACAAATAATCATATTTTAACCTGAAAATGTGAGAAGTTATTTTCTCTCATCACTGCCTTTATAGAGATCACACTTCATGATATATTCCTTTCATCCTTGTATATATCTTTTCCCCATAGAAGACTTGGATGACCTACTGCAATTCTACCTTCCTCTTCCTCATCTTTCTTTTCCATGTCTGCTCATGCAATCCTCCTTTTTTGGTTTGGCCTTTCATGTTTTCCTTTCTTTCTTTCATACTCACCTGGATCATCAAACTATTTCTCCCCTTTGCTTGTGGACAATGATTCCATCAATTTGTTTCTACCCTTCTTCACAGATGATTCCTTACAAACAGTCTCCTTCTAGCCCCAAATACCTTTTAGCCAATCACATTGATATTGCAACCATGCCAACACATCCCAAGGATGTGATATTTCCTGGCTTTATTCTGTTTTCTGCCAGGTACCAGACAAAATCTCATGACCACAGTAGAGGCAAGTGTCCCCGCTCAAGGAACGGCTCTCAATGTCCTTCTCTGGAGAGTGCTTGGGGAACCACCAACCGACTTGATGCAATTAGCCATTCTCTGGTGAGTTTCTCTAGACACCATGACTGTACATTTTATTGCATACTGCATATTCACCTTAAGCCTTTCAGTCTGTGTGTACTACTGATACAGAGAGCATCACCAGAGCAACTACAGGCAAAGTACAAAAAGTTACATATGTGGGACACTTGAGATTTGTCATTCTTTTGGAAGTTCAGTGATGTTGACTTGGCTTTCTGTTGTCTGTTTCTATATCATTCTCATATCCCACCAAAGTAAATAAAAAGACACTTATAAGAGTCTGCCTGCTGTTGTTATCCACGCACACACATTGCCTTGAGAGGGTGTTTTTGAGATGCTTGAACTCTGCTGCTTCAGACAACTCTTGACAAGTGGCCCGTACTCTGTGGCTATGCTTGCAATGTCACTTGATTGCAAAGACTAGATGCAACATTGCAGATGAAAACTCAAATGAGAAAAAAGATGAATCATCCCATTTGCATGAAAAAGAGACATAGTCACGAAATAGTCTGATGAGAGTTAGTCTGAAGAGATTCCAGTAGTCTGGAGGGGTTTCTGTGACTTAGCTGGAGAACATATGTATCTTCATCATCTACAGTGTATAATTGAAGAAGGCTTGAAAAGGCCATCTGATGGTCACGGTCAAAGGATGCTCAGAAAGACTATCCAAACTGTCATACAGAGGCCAGACATGGGAAAGCTCTTTCTAGAGATAACAGCTGCAGAACATAAACACAAATAAGCACCATGGCCATTGCATTCATTATGTAACTGATGCATCTGCTGATGAATGCAATTGTGAATGTGCCCAAGATCTCATCCTTAAGAAAAGGAATGGAAAAACAGCAGTTAAATCTATTTCCCTGTTGTATGGCAGAACCAAGAGAAAATGTAATTAAGTCGGGGCTGCGGGGGGAGGCGAGGGGAGAAGTTATGACCTCAGGAATTGGTCCAACTTCCTGTAGACAGTAGCCTGGATAGTTTCAGTGTTCTGCTCTATCACCCACTGAAAAGATCTGGATTCCAGGAAGGACAGATCAGTCCTGACTCACAGTCGGCGCATGGCTTGCACGTACAGTAGGAGTAAGGTTGAGCTGAGGACACCGCAGACACTTGGTTGTGCCCACAGCTTGTGTCTTCATCCACAGATTAGTATTGAAATACAACAGCTGGGATTTACTTGGCAACTGCATTCCTCCAATGCTAAGTTTCCCCTTCTCAAGTTAAGTACGATCTGTAGAGTATAGATAGTATTGCAAATCCCATTTTGTGCAGATGGCTTCCACACTCCCTTCTTTTGCTCCATTGTCTGATATAAACCTTTACTCTGTGGTCCTGTCCATCTTCTTGCTCCTAAGGTTGCCCTTCTAAACTCTGACCTATCTGAAGGGTTTCACACAAACCCTTAGTTCTGTTGTTGCTGATCTTGTCTCTAAGTATCTCAGTAACCTTTCAGTGATCTCTTCTGTCACCCTAACACCAGCATTACTGAAAGTCTTTCCAGGATTTACGTTGCCCAGTAATATCAGAAAAGTTGTCCCTGTCTTGTTACTGGGTTTCAGGGATGTTTAGATGGAGGGTAGGCATCTAGCCATTAGGTTAAATGTTGGGAATTTTCAGTTCTCACTGACATTTAAAAACCTCAGTGTGAGAGAACTATTAAATTAGAAGTAGTCAGTCTACACCTTTAAACAACATAACAGATGTCTGCCTGTATCTTCTTATTCAAGTCTGTACTCTTTCTTTAGATCTGGCTCCTACTCTAGTTCTTTGTCACAATATGGGCTGAGGTTATATGGAATCTGATCCAGGGAGATTAGCAATGACATAGTTTTAAAATCATCCTGAAATTGCAAATTGCTTTTAAGTCATTGATGGAATTGATAGGAAAAATATTTTTTTCTCTGTAAAATAATTAGTTTAATATACTAGAAAATAACAGAGATAGGAAAATACACAATATTCAGATGCTTCCTACTTAAATTTTGCCATAAACTTTGATTGACATATTTTAATATCCCGACAACATAAAGGTATCTTGTACTTATGTTGGTCTTTTTTTGTTATTGTCGTGATGATAAGTAATAAAAACATATCCATAGTCTTGAATTTGTATTAAGATTGTAATAAATCTTAGACACCTTATACTGGAGATGGAAAAAATGATGAGGTCATCCCATCAGCGTGCCTGCCAATGAAGGAATACTTTCTGCAGTGCAGTCTCCACTGATATATAGCCAGATTGGACAAATGTCTTAAGTGATGGTTTCCCTTTGAGAGTTACTTCAAGAGAACAGCAATACAAAATGTATCATGGAAACTAAGCAGTGTACTTTTTTCCAGAAGCTATTTAATATCAAAATTCATATTCATAAACATTGAACAAATATATTGCCCAACATGTTGAAAGTAAAATGTGAACACTAACAAAGATGGCTAAAAAACTGACTACAACTTTGATTGAACCTGACGTAACTCTTCCACTCAGTGTATGGTGGAACAGAGCTGTAAATCAGTTCTATCTCCCAATTGTCTGGAATCAATCTAATAATTTCTCATAGCTTTGAAATTCAAGAGAGGAGACGGAAATTACAATACTTACACAAAACTTTCCTGATCTGAAGATATATTGTGTCTGCATTACCAAAAAGCAGTTCTGTGATGGGATATTAAAGGCTGGACTCCCTGTTCATTTTAAAGTCACACACAAACACAGACTCACTCCTTCTCACTACAGTCCCCCCGCCCTGAGGACGGTTTCACAGTTGACTTAAGAACATCTAAAATCATGCTACCACCGGAAGGAAGGCTCACCCTCCTCTATCACCCACTCCAGAAGCATGTTTCAGAATGTCACTTTTTGGCAGCCACGCCACCTTAGGCTGCTTTGAATGGATCACTAAGCCAAAGCCTCAAAACAAATAGAGAAATGGCAGAGATTATGGGACATCCCCTGCTGTTTATCACAGTTACCTGTGCACTTACTGTTGCCCAACATACAAGATAATATGACTATGAAGAGGCAACTTGAACAACTCTGAATATATATATATACCTGAATCCTCTGCTTCAATCAGATTGAAAAACAAACTCTCAAACACCTCTACTCTGTCATTAAAGTTCAGGCAATGAAGAGTGTCTTTGTGTTTATTGATGTATGTTGTGATAAAACATTGCTGAGTCAAGAAAATGCTTTCAAGAAACTAGTTACATTGGCATTTGTGGTGAAGGTTGTACACATTTCTCAGAAGTGCCTATTTATTCTTGTCTATGATGCAGTGTCAGTAAATGAAAGTACCTTAGGGAAAATAAAAAAATGGTCTTACTAGTATAGGACTTGCATAAGAGCTGGGTCTTATTGAAGAATGCACAAAACCAGACAGAATTCTAAACTTAAAATTATGTGCAAAACTATTGAAACTGGCAAAATCTAGCCCTTCACTGCAGCTAAAGGAGAAAACCTTCACATGGTCTAAGGCATTATGTTGATTCTAAAAATATGCCAAGCTGAAAAAAGCCAAAGTGCAATTCTGAAGGAACCTTAAGTGAAATTTAGTGACAGCAGGGAAATCATAAGTAGGCCATTACTCTGGTATCACAATTAACTCTATTGCCAGTGCACTGAGAGAAATGATGACCAACTGGAAAGGATTCAAGTAAGAATTACAAGCATGATTAAAGACCCAAAAGTGAGTAAGACCAAAAGCAAGACTGGCCATGGTTTGGTTATGATCCTTTCCTGTCTGAAGATACAGACCTTTGTAACAAAGAAGCACTTAGCCTAGCAGAGAACCTAGAAACTGCATTCTATGTCAAAATACAGAATACACACATTTCAATTTAAAAAAAATTGTGTCATACACAAAAATAACTCTATGTTGCTATAAATTCCAATCATGTGAGCAAGTATGGTTTTTCCCTAGTTTGAAGAATTTATGGACATTTAAGTCTAATGGATTCTTCTTGTGATTATTTAAATCTTTCCCATTATATTTGCAAGTATGCAAGAGGCAACATGAACAGAAATGTATTGGATATTAATGACAAATGCACAGGGTTTGTTCCAAAGTGTGTTAACTTCAATAGAAGTATTTTTTAAGCCTTGTCAATACCTGAATTGAGCAAGGCTTATGACCATGGAGCAAAATCCAAGAACATTACTACTTAATAAAGGATTTAAGATCATCTTAACAACCCAAAATATAAATACTTCCTATTCCTAGAGGCAGATAAAACTCTACCATACATAGCTAAACTATCAGTTGCCCAAATCTAAAGAACCTTTTCCCACTTCAGTGTTCTCTTTTTATCAGGTTCATACTGGCAATCAAAGTTCCTTCTGTAAAGTTGCTGCCATTGTAAATGACTCCACTAAATGTCCTTCACTCCACTGCTTACTAACTTGCATTCTGTTTCATCTTCCATACTGAATCTGCACCTGCAAGAAATCCCTGGTGTTTTGTTCCCACCAAAGTGCAGTCTCAACCCACGAGTGCAGTAGAAGCCCACAGGAGGACATAGCTAGCAGAGGTAGGCAACACATAACACTTTGCACAGCAGTTTCTAGGTTTTTCTTCAAGGTCTTCTGGAAGTTCTCTTGAAACGGATGGGAAACTCCTGGTAACTATCTGGGGACTGTAGTGCAGCCACTCATTCGGTCATTGCTGCTGGGTGAGGGAGGGTTCCTGCAGAGGCATTGTATGCTAGCAAGTTCTAGCAGCTTCACACTAGCTCCATCAGCAAGTCCAGTTCAAAGAGAGCTTTAGACATTTTTGTTTCTAGGTGGTTCCTCATTAGTGGAGAGCCAAACACCCTGTCAGCAGGTGTTGGAGGTGCCCATGTAACTACTGGTCTTAGATCTGAAGCAGGCCAAAAATTCTGTTATGGAATGGTGCTTGTGTGTCAGTCACTAGTGGTGATATGTGGCAGGGCATGGTCTCCAGCCCCAAAGGAGCATCTACACCCAGCACATCAGAGGCCTCAGCTCAGAGAGAGCCTCTTGCTTTTCATGTGCTCTGGCCTATCCTTCCAACTGAGGGATCTGTAGGAGGGGGTCTGCAGGCTGTGCAGCATCAGGGAAGACAAACAAGAGATTGGCTGGAATTTCTCCAAAATCCTGCAGATATCAGACCTGAACCCTTGTCTGTTCCAGCAGAAGGATAGGCAGAGCCCATGCTTGTGGGACTGGGAAATGAAGACAGATGGCAGAGGTTGAAAGGTGGTGACTTCTGGTACCAGGAGGATGGTTTCAGCCCTGTCTGCAGTTCCAGAAGGGAGTCAGTGCCCTGGTAGCAAGGGAATCAGTGGCACATGTACACCAAGCCTCCAAGCCAGCAGTGCCTGAGCACCTTAGCAGCTCTGTCAGGTAGATGTGGGAGACTCTTTGCTGCAAGTATAGAGACTCCCATCTGCCCACCTGATCCATCATCTAGGGAGGTGGTCTTGCTGCTTGCCAAGTTCTTGGATCAGGGATACCGTGGAAAGGCTGCTAAGGCTTGTCTGGCCCTAGGACTCCTGGCCCTGATGTTCTTCTACAGAGGCAGTAACATTGCTACCAAGGTAGCCTGGAGCACATCAAGCTTGACTGCATCACAGTGGAGATGTCCCTGAGTATAGAAAGAAGTCACATGTACCCCCTGTCTTCAGAAAGGTCAAGAGGGAGAGTGCAGGGTACTAAATAGCACTCAATCTCACCTCAGTCTCCAGGAAGATGATGGAACAGCTAATTCTGGAAAGCCATTTCCAAAATGACAACAGAGTAGAAGGTGATTGGGAGTAGTGAGCATGAATTTCTGAAGGGACTTCATCCTTGGTCAGCTTAGTTCCATGTATAAGTGGAGGAGTGCACATCATTTACTCTGACTTTAATGAGGATTTCAAACCACCAATCACAAAATCCTCAAAGACAAGCTGATGGAATACAGACCACATAAGTGGACGAATGAGGTGGTCAGAAAACTGCCCAAACTGCTGAGTTCAAAGACTGTGATCAGCAGCAAGACATCCAGCTGGAGGCCAGTCATAAGTGATGTAACCCAGGGGTCAATACTAGGGCAAATACTTCTAGCATTTTCATTAATGACCTGGGCAATTGGACAGAGTGTACATTTAGCAAGGCTGCAAATAGTATGAGACTTGGAGTGGTTGATAGGCCAGATGTGCATGCTGCCATTCAGAGAGACCTGGACAAGCTGCACAAATATGTGAACAGGAACTTTATGACCAGAAAGAGAAATGAAAAGTCCTTCCCCTAGAGAGAAATAACACCAGACATTGGTAAATGCTGGGGTCAACCAATGGAAGCGGCTTGGCAGAAACAGCTACTAGTGGTGTTCTGCCTTGTCAGCAGTGGATTCTGTGATCTTCTACTTCAGATGCTGACAAACTCTAAAGCTACCTATTTGCTTCAGCTATTAAAATGTAACAAATTAACAATAAAAAGCAAGTTATCTCTTCTTAATCAGCAGACCTGGTCACAGCAATAACCCAGTAATTGAACCAAAACTACGTCAGACCCTGGAGCATTTTCTTCAACTTCTCCTGCCTGCATACATATTTCTTCCATTCCACCATGAGTCTGAGTCTGTCCATCTGTATGTTCCCACTGCATCTGTATTAGTTCTATATACTTCTGCCTCAGAAAAAAATATACTTCTCTTAAAATGACCATTCCTTGTACCTGCCTGAGACAAAAAGTCCCTGGGGAGGGACTTTTTAGAAGGGCATGTAGTGATAGGACAAGGTGGAAGGGTTTTAAATTGGAAGGTGGTAGATTTAGATTGGATGTTAGGAAGAAATTCTTCACTATGAGGGTAGTGAGGCACTGGCACAGGATGCCCAGGGAAGTGGTGGCTGCCCCCTCCCTGGAGGTGTTCAAGGCCAGGTTGGATGGGGCTTTGGGTAACCTGGTCTAGTGGAGGGTGTCCCTGCCCATGTCAGGGGAGGGTTGGAACTTGACGATCTTTAAGGTCCCTTCCAGCCTAAAACATTCTGTGATTCTATGATAAGTCCGCATTTAGTTTCAGCTTGAAATTTATAGTTTTATTCATGTCACTATTTAAATATTTAATATTTTTAAAACCACCCCTTAAGAACTTTTAGAATTCTAGGTTAGAGCTGTGTTTAAGAACTGAAAGAATCACATGGGAGCACTCAAAAACATTAAAAGTAAAAATGTGCACATTGACTTATAGCTGAAAAAAAAATGGCTGCAAACACCTCTTCCAGAAAAAATTTTAAGAGGTACTTCATTTACACCCAGTCTAGCAAATACATATTATTTTATGTAAACAAATAGTGGTAACTTTATTGTCAAGCCAAACCTTAAATTTGAAAAATAAACAGGCACCTGGCTTGGGAAAGGGCAATGAATTCACTTTATTTTTTTTAATCATTATAATCTCTTCAATATCATTTTGCCAAAACATTCAAGGTATCAAATGTAGGAAAAGTTAAGTTTTAACAGTCCCGTCCATCCCCCCTTCCCCCCCACCCCCCAAATGCAATAACACAGTTCTGAAGTCCCTTGAGGGTTTGGAGCTATTTGCCAAGAAGATCTGAAGATACACACTCTTAAGGCTGTGTGTAGAAGAAACTAATAAGGCTCTCCACTGGGTATTCTTTCTCATTCACCAGAATAACTAACAAGTTTTGGTTTTGGTTTGTTTTTTTTTTTGGGGG